>CM040244.1:108261554-108288356 GCA_022545495.1 Chrysanthemum lavandulifolium
GCTATGGGTTTATTGCACATCATAGATAGAGTGGATTTATTTTATTTATATCATGTGGTGCGAGATTACTTTGAACAAAATCCATCGGAAGGAGTTAGTTTAGTATTGCTTGGAGATCTCACAACTCTATGGGAAGCGAAGAACAAAGCATTCTTTGAAATTTGGAAGAATCAAGAGAATTGGGAGATTGTGGTGGAGATTCTTTGAAGAATATGGAGTACATGCTCTAGAGCTAGAAGATGGAATTATGATTCACATGTTAGGCGATAGAAGATATCCTCTTACACGAGAACTTATGAGGAGGATCTTTGGAGCATGGAATGGAAGTAGAAGAAGATAATGAAATAGCATGTCCGGTCATCAAGCTATTTATCGGATGGACTACAATTGCTGATGATGATGAATAAGCGGTATGAATCTTAATTGATTAAATTTTGATATATCGGTACTTTATTCCAAATCTTTGCGATCAACGATACTTTCATCAAAGTCTTTGCTTGCAGATTTAAACCGATTCTCGATTTTGAAAAACTTTTGTTAAGTAATAAATGTTTTGAAACGAAGGTTAAAAAGAAATAAGCGGTTTTGAGATGGTAATACCAATAGGTTATCAATCCACCATGGTTACAAAAGGATTGGCTAATGCATGAGCAAGCGGCTCGGTAAAGATATTTCAAATCCGTTTTTAGTTAACAACTTGCTAATAAGTTGTTTGGTCATCAACTCACCATATCGGTAATGTGAAGAGTTGGCTAGCCCACAAGAAAATGGCTTGTGGTAAGGTTGTGGAAAAACCATTATATGGTAATTAGTTCACCATGATGAAAGAACTAACTAGTCCAAAAGTGCGACTTTTGGTAAAGACAAATCAAGTGCATTGATAGCGATGATTTGCTAAAATCATATGGTTATCGAGTGTACCATGATCTTACACATCAAAACATTTGGCTACTCGAGTTAATGGCTTTGGTAAAGAGAACTCAAATCCATTAAATTTTCAATGATTCACCCTCACGGGGTTTACACACAGAAGTGATGAGAATAGTGAAACTTAAGCCGAATTAAATGTACAAATTGTCTTATGTTCTTTGAAAAGATGGAGCTTCTTGAATGTTGCGAAAAGAAATAAGATTCTTTGTTTGATCTTTGAAAAGAATTATAAAAATAAAGATTACTTTGATGATGATATAAGCGAGAAACTACAAGATAAAATCGAAGATAAAGTCACAATTCCTCTTTGAAGATAAAGATGTTAAAGCTAAATCTACAAAGGAACTTGAAATCAAACAAGTAGAATTCAAGTTAGGGGAGGATTGTTGGGATACGTAAGATTAAAGTCTTGAAGATTAACAAAGTACTACAGAAAGACAAAAATCTTGCAAGAAAGTCAAATCTTGCTAAGTTAAAGTCAAAATCGCTTATTCATTGAAGTCTTGCAAAGTTTAAAGTCGGTTGTATTAGATTAAAGATAGAAAGTAATGTTTATCTAGAACTTTCTAAGTATTGTTTACTGACGTACAAGGATAAGAATTGTAAATCGTTTAGGGTTATCCTTGAGCCTATAAAGGACCCCTAGATTGATATTAGATGTACGCGACATTATTAGAGTTTTAGAAGTTCGATATTATTAGAGTTGTTAAAGAGTCCGCATAATAAGCGAGTTAGTGTTATTAATAAAATTGTTCAAAGTTAAAGTTATTCTTCTTAGCTTTGTTAAGTAAATTCCGCATACTTAATAGAGTTTGCTCAGTGTTTTCATTGTTAATAACTTAGGATTTATCTGAGGTTATTAAACCTTAACAAGCTATTTAAGTTAGTTTGGTTAGAGTACATCGATCCAACATTAAGTGAGAGGGTTGTTTTGGGGTCTTGTTCAGGGGGGATGAACCATTTCAGAGAAAACCTACTGAGATTGAGATTGGTTTTCAGGCTGCTGACATTCAATGTCTAGCATTCCCAATTCAACTTTCAATCTCCTGAAGGTAGGTTCATCTAAAGGTTTGGTGAAGATATCAGCAAGTTGATATTCAGTAGGAATGAAATGAAGCTCTATGTCTCCTTTCATTATGTGGTCCCCGATGAAGTGATATCGATATCAATGTGTTTGGTTCTTTGGTGAAGGACGGGGTTGTTGGAGATTGCAATGGCAATTGGTGTTATCACGAAGATGGGTACCATTTTGTAATGGATGTCATAGTCACCGAGTTGACTTTTCATCCATAAGACATTGCACAACACCCACCTGCAGCTGACCTACGTACTCGACTTCCGGTGAAGACATAACCATTGATTGTTACTTTTAAGCACTCCAACAAATCGGTTTTCCTCCAAGAAATTGACGAACCACGAGGTACTTTTTCTTTCTATGTTGCGACCAAGGCATAATCGTGGTCGAATATCCTTTGAGATCAAACCACGAGCACTTTGGATAGTAGAGTCAAGGCTTGGGGTTCCTCGGTATTTGAGTATTCTTTTGGCTGCGGTGAGATGGGATTCTTTGGGATTGGATTGATATCTTGCTATTAGACCAGACCGAGAATTGTATTTACAGTGCAGAAGCGATTAGATACATCGGTGAGCCAACAATCCTCCGAAATGGGTTTGATTGATCGATTTGCCGGTGAGATCGGGTCCAAGGTTGTTAGGAGGGACCATTGGTGTCTTCAACGAGGCACGATCGGATATCTCATATTTCTTCAAGAGATTTATGGTGTAATTCTCTTGGTGATGGAGATTCCTTTATCGGTTTGCACGATTTGTAGTCCAAGGAAGTATGTGAGTTCACCCATCATGCTCATTTCAAACTTCTTTGTCATTAGTTTTTCAAACTGTTTGCAAAGAGTGTAGTTTATTGAGCCAAAGATGATGTCATCAACATATACTTGGACTAGTATCACATCTTGTTTTGTCACAGATAAACAATGTGTTATCTATCTTTCCTCTAGCAAACTTGTTTTGAATCGGGAAGGTTGAGAGAGTTTCATACCATGCTCACGGGAGCTTGTTTTAGTCCATAAAGGGCTTTATCAAGCTTCTTGACATAGTCGAGAATTCACTACTCTCAAAGCCATGAGGTTCTTCGAACATACATCTTCCTTGAGTTCACCATTCAGGAATACACTTTTACATCCATTTGGTAAACTTTGAAGTTCATGTAGGTAGCATATGCAAGGAAGATCCTGATGGCTTCCATTCTTGCAACAGAGCAAATGTCTCATCATAGTCAATGCCTTCTTGTTGGTCGTAACCTTGGCTACAAGTCCGCTTTGTTTTAATGATAGTGCCGTTTTCATCGGTTTGTTTACGAAACCCACTTCATTCCTATGACAATGACATCCACGAGGACATTTGATCAAGGTCATGACCTTGTTTTTATCAAGCTCGTTGAAGTTCTTCTTGCATGGCCTGAACCCGGCTTGGGTGTTTTAGAGCCTCGTGACACTTTTGGGTTCTATTTCGATAGTAATCGGCATATAGACATTCATTTCTTTGAAGTTGCGATTATTTTAGCACCATGCTTCTTGTAAGCATGCCCTCGCTGGGTTCACCAATGATGTTTACAAGCTCAATGTCCCGAGATTTTGTCCACTTACTTTGTGGTCTAGGATCGAGCTTGAAGAGGTCATTTGGAAACTCGGGGAGTGAGTTCGGTGAGGAGGCCACGTAATCATTAAGATCATGTTGAGATGTCTTATTCGAGTTGGGGTTCTTGAATCAAAGGTTCCCAACATTTGGATCGATGTTACCTATCCCGGCGAGGACCGATTGATTATCAATGAATTCAGCGATAGTTGGTTGGGGGGGTTGTGAGGTAAGACATAATATGAGATGTCATCGCTTGGTATGAGGAATTGATTTGATGTTATACTCATCGAGGATATCTTGATGAGTTATCAATTCTATTTCCTCCACCGAGTGTTGGTGAACTGATGCATTCGAACTCTCATCAAAGGTGACATGAAAGGTTTCTCAACTTGTTGTCTCCTTGTGTTAAATACCACAGAGGCTTTGGAGATCGGTGGTAACCTAGAAAGTATCCATCATTAGCTTTAGCATTAAACTTGCCTAGATGATCCTTGTGGTTATGAATAAACACGGGACAACCAAACACATGAAAGTGTGATATCGAAGTCTACCTTTGAATATCTCATATGGGGTTTTGTTATGTCTTTTGACAATGATTGACTGTTTTGTTGCTTGATCCGAAATGTTTGATAGAGTGAGCCATTTAACATAGTTCTAGCAACCTCAATGAGAGTTCCGTTTTCCTTTCGGCTACCCCATTTTGTTCGGGGTGTAAGGAGATGAAAATTTTGGGAGATTCCTTTTCATCACGAAATTCTCAAGCTCTTCATTTATGAACTCGGTACCATTATCGATTCGATTTGTTTAACATAATGTCATTCGGTTTTCAATGTTCCTAATGAATGACATTATAGTATCATTGCTCGACTCTTTTTGGAAAGAAAGTATACCCAAGTGTATCTTGAAAACTCATCAACAATGACAAGTGTATACTTCTCATCTTTGGATTGATCTAGGGTATTTGGTCCAAAGAGATCCATATGCAGGAGATGAAGGCGCTTTTGATTGAGAAATTTTGTTTTGTTTTGAAAGATGCTCTTTGGTGTTTGCCTTTTTCACAAGGCGAGCATGGTTTATCTTTTTCAAAACCGGTGATGGTAAGCCAAGGACCTTGTTTTGTTTTGCCAAGTTATTGATGTTTTTGAAATTTAAGTGTGAGAGTCTCTTGTGCCACGCCCGGTTGATAGTTTCGGGCTTTGGCAAAGAGACAAGTTTCATTTTGAGAGAGTGTTGACATGTCTAAGACATAAACATCATCTCTTCTAGGAGCTATCAAAACAAATTCTTTGTTGGCATTGAAAATGGTACCTTGTTTGTCATTGAATTGCACAATGTACTTTGCATCACATAGTTGGTGACAACGATGAGATTGTATTTGAGACCATTGACATAAGCTATTCTAGATAAAACTATTCCATTGTAGTATCTTGAACCATAACCTTAAGAGATTGGCTCCCAAACGGTGGGTTTATTACACAAGTCAACCACTTGTGAATGGTCAACCGTAATAAAAGCAGACGACTTGAGAACGCAATGCAATTAAGTCCGGAGAGTTTAGTGATTCCTCGGTCGTTAAGTCCCAACGGTGTCATGTTGAATAGCCAAACGTGTAGTGATCGGGTGATATTGAACAAGAAAGGGTTATGATTGATACTAGATGACAAAGGAAAAATGAAAGAAAATTAAAAAGCTAAATTATATTAAATACACGCTATCACTATTTTTAAAATTTGATTTTCTTGATTTTTCTTTTATAAATTTAAATTAAAAACTAATTTTAACTTTTAAAACTAAATTAAAATACTAAAAATTATGAAAATTAAGAGGAAAATTGTGAAACTATTTTTCAAAAATCTAAAATAACTAAACAAACTTTTGAAAACTGAATTTGTATTTTTCTGATTTATATTTTAATTTCTATGATTTAAAAACTATTTTAAACTAATTAAATTGCTAAAAATTACTATTTAAACTAGAAAAATTATGGAAAAATAATTTTTTGGCTTTTTATATTTATCTTAATCTATGAAAATTGAAAAATTATTTTTTTGAAGCTTTTCTGATTTAATTGCAATAAAGGTTAATTAAAAAGTCCTAAAAGCTGTTTTAAATAAGGAAAAATAGCAAGCAGTGATGAAAAATTATGAAAAATTCAGGAAAAGTCTAAAATTATATTCTAAGTCTAAGAAAATATAAAAACATATACTAGTGTGCAAGATTATGAAGTCAGAGTGAAAAGTGCTTATAAATAAGCACTTAAAATAAGCTAAAGGCCACAAATAAGCACCAATTGAACACGAAAGCTAGATTATGCTATAACTACCTGAAATGAGCTAAATTCAACTAAGCTATACCACTGAATATCAAGCTACAATGATTTGGTGATTTAAACTTAAGTGCCAAAGCAGGTTTTCTATCTACTTTTGAGCTAAAGCACCGACTTATTCAATAAGCCAAGGTGAAAACCAAAGCGGAGACCTCAAGACCACCGACAACTATCTCAAGACCAAGTTTCAGACCCTAGAAAGCTAATTTGAAGCTTGTGCAAAGCTTGCAGAGAGCATGTTTCACACTCGGTGTATCTTTGAGTGTGAGCAGGCATATGGGGCTTATTGGACGACTAATTAATTGCTTAAAAGCTGTTTCAAAAATTTCACAAAATCAGATTTCAATAATAGACCAACTGAACTTGTTAAGTCCAAAATTTCACTTGAATTGAACCAATAATGAATCCATGAAAAATCAACAAAGGTTGGTGAAAAACTGACTTTTACAATTTTGACTTTTACACAGAAATGAGAGTTTGACTTTTATGAGTTTTGATCTCTCAACACAGGTTAAATTTGATGTTTTATGATGAAAGGAGACCTGATAATGCCATCCTATGTGATTCTAAGGCTAGAAACTAGGAAATGCTACCACTAATCTATCTTATCTAACTGTTGCATGAATTTGACACAGATGTTGACTTTGAGTACTCTATAATGCAAAGTAAGGATTGTTCTAAGTGCACTTCACCTTCTTAAGACTAAATAAAATGATATTAATCCAATAACTAACCTAAAGTACAGATTATGAAGCAATTCCAAACACCCCTTAATGATGATAATATGAAGCTAAACCCACTAAACCAACTATCTGATCTATAATACTGATATATCAAGCTCTAAGATGCAATTTTATCCCTAAATGAATCAACCTCTGAACTATATCTAATCTATTTAATGCAAGAAGACCCTTGATGCAACTTATGCAGTTGCAACTCAGAACATGATGGCAGAGTTTAAAGATACTAAATTAAGCTGAGTAAAGCCAATCACCCAAAAACTTAACAATATCTTGAGGTAACAAGACAAATGAGAAAGTATATAAGCTAGTTAATCTCTTCGGTTCAAATAGTAAAGATGAGGACTAGTACTCACCCAAGTCCTGCTACAATGGTTTGCTCACACTTAACCACTATCCCACCGATAACAACCCAAATCAAACACAATCAACCCAAATCCATCTTGAATCGACAACACGAGACAAGTTACCCATGATTACGAACCCTTTGACTTTTGTTGACCAAATGCCAAATTTGTTTGAACTTGAGTTATGAGCTTACGGAAGCTATGAGTAGCTTAAATAAGCTTATTGGAACTAGAAATAAGCTAATTGAAGCTTGAATATAAGAGCATGAAAACGGTTTTTAACGGTGAATATAAAAACATGAAACTTATATAAAACCTTGAATTAATACTTGAAAGCAAATTACAATGACTAAATAGCTTTAGTTCAATATAGGAAAGCTTAAGATTACGAGTTTAGAAACTAACTAAGACAATTTAAATAAAAAGCGACATACATGAAATTTAAAACTAAAAACTACTACTTGTCTCTCCTTCTTCTTCTATTTATACAACAAAATGTCTTCCATTTGTACTCTGAGCAAATCCCACTTCTTTTCTGGACCATTGGATCACATGACTTATTTTTGGCCATTGATGAGTTTTGGCGCCAAAAATGGTATATCAACAGGGGGGGATTGAGTGCAAGGAAGGAGAAGCTTTAAATGCTTCTTGTTGGTTTGTGGAGGTGGAGTGATAAGGTTGTGGAGTGTGAGCTGGAGGTGAGGGGATGTCTGGGTTTTGCAGAGTAGGTGAACAAGAAAGGAGGGAAAAAGGGCGGGATTTGACTTATTGTTTGACCGGGGTTTAATATTAGACATGGGGTTCAAAACAGGGGGGTCAAGGGTGTTTTGGCAGGGGTTCAAGGTTCAAAAGGGGTTCAAGGGCCAAGGATTTGGTATTAATTAACAAGGACCATTTTTGCAATTCCACAAAAACCAAGGACCAAATCTGCCATTTTCCAAAGTTTATCAAAAGGACCAATTATGACAAGTTTAATTTTCCCAAGGACCAAAAATAATAATTTTCAAATTAAAAAATGTCCAGGGGTAATTTCTGTCAATCTTTGAAACTTCAGGGACCAAAGCTGCTATTTTGCAAAACTGAACTTTGAAGGGTATATTTTGACAACTTTTAAAACTTGGGGGACTAAAACTGCCAATTATGCAAACTTGATCGTTTTTCACCTGATTTTGGTATTTTGCATTTGAAACACATAAAACACTTATTTGTGATATTTTTATCATTTTGATGCATTTACGAGTGTTTTCGGATGTTTTGCGATTCATTGACCAAAATGATGAGTATTTACACACTCATCAATCCCCACACTAAACTATTGCTAGTCCCTAGCAATCTTTTGAGAAAAACTTAATGGATTTGAATCTCTTTACCAAAAGCTATTACTTACGGAGTAGCCAATTGTTTCGAGTTCAAGTAAGAACCTTGGTACAATGATAACCAAATGATTTTGAGCAAATCACCGACTATAAACAATTTGATTTGTCTTTACGAGCCGTTTATACGGACTAATAACTCTTAGATAAAATATCTTTGGTGGTGATTACCGATTATGGTTTTCAAACGCCTTTACCACAAGCCATAAACTTGCGGGCTAGCCAACTCTTCACTAATTAAAGATATGGTGAATGAACACCATACAATTTTGGGCAAATTGCAAGCCGTCAACGGTTTGAGATATCTTTACCAAGAGCCGTTTTCTCTGGATTAGCCAATCCTTTTGCTTATTAGACATGGCGGATGATAATCATAATCGAGTAAGTGCAAAACACTTACTCCAAAAAAAAATTTTGGCCAAAATGGGGAATTGGGTGGTATAATTACATGATAAAATTCGTGAGAATTCCCCACACTAGAAATGAATATTGCCCTCAATATTCAAAGTACCCGGCGATTATGCGAAACATAGAACGTAAAAGGAAATACTACGCCATTATTTGAATTTTTTTTTTTTTTACAATACATGGGTGAACTCCCCACACTAGGGTGGTAGAAAGTAGAAAGAAGTCGAAATCTGGTGAAAACCCATATAGTGTGCTCTTGTTTTTGATTCCCGAGTCGCTAGCTTGACTTGATCCCGCATTCATTTGTTCTTGGGAAGCAGCGTGGAAAACCAATCTCGATCGGACTTTCGTTCACGGTGTTAATAAACATATGAATATCGAAAGTTCCACACCGACGAGATACAACCGCAGTATTGTTAATAGTAGAAACTAGAAAGGATGATACCGGGTCAAAGATGGTGTCCTCATTCCCGAAAGAGGAAAGGAAAGAGCAACCACACCATCGTGAAGAATGGAATAAAGATGTGCATGAGAATGCAAGTCCATACCTCATCGGTAAAAAGAAAATCACCATTTTGATATTTTTAAGCTTAGTCTTGAAGTTTGTATGGTGATTGTCAATGAATTTCGGTAGGGAGGGTTGGAAGCGGTTCTTCAATCAACAGATTTTCGGAAAAGGATGTCCCCTCCGGATCAAAGTAAGTATTATCAATTCTGTTGGAATCGACTCATCACTAAGAAAAGCATCGACTTCCTTCCAAAGTTGTCATCTTCCTCATCCGGAGTGAGAGAAGGAATGGAAGAGTCGGAAATGGGACAAGAAATGAGTGAATGATCATTATATAGGAGTTTTCAATTTCTCCAAGATCGGCCGACATCAAAGAGATCATCGTCACTTTCGATGAAAGTGGACCGATGTGAGTGAGTTCATCGGTGAACTCCTCAAGAAGAGGATCGGGGCTGTGGGAGTGATGCCTCGACATACTCGATATCTCCATAAGAAGCACAATCGTCGCTAAAATCGGAGAAAGTCTCAAAATGATCTAGAGAATACTCAAGAGGGAAGAGAATCACACATATGATTAGAAATTCCTGTGACTCTCTCGGGATTGGGATAAGGTTCTCAACACTAGACTTTATGAATTCGTCCGATTCCTTTTCGAGAACAGTGTCAAGATGCTTGTCCCCATGTTCGAGAATGAATGGGAGTTTGGTGTGATAGCGATTATTTGAGATGGAATCTCAGCTGGGGATATCAACCGATGAACTTGATGAATCTTTATAGAACTGAAGGATATCAAGTGTATCGTCATCATCATCATCATCGGGAATAAAAGCAGGCGAGAGCTAGATCATTGCTTTTTCTTTTGCAATTGATTCCATAATAGATTTTTCATATGCAATTTGAGAATTTATTCTAGCACCTGCTCTTGACCACAATTCTTCCATGGATTTTTGATGAGTGTTTCTTTGGGCAAAGTCTAAACCCTTAAGATCATCAATGATTTCCATTATATTTTGCATTTTTGGAAGAAGTGCTTGATTCATTTGGTACTGTGGAAGTAGGTCATGATGCGATGTGTCAAAATTGTCACAAGGAAATGCATTCCCGTTTGACAATCCGGTGACGTGTGGACCTCCACGATAATCCTATGATAAAAGCGATGTGGTATGAGTTGTATGTCTTTGGAGTCATAATTGTTATCGGGAACCCGCTCATAGACAAGCGTGTTTCTGATTGACAATCGAATCGTAGTATGAACCACCACGGTACTCACAACATAAAAACTGTTGAGTGCAGGCTGGTGAATCATATGGATATTGGTTATAACCAAGGTTCGAGCATCGCGGGAAAAGCTCATAGACAAACGTGTTTCCGGATTGACACTCAAATCCTTGGTGAGGACCTCCACAAAACTCACACAGATATGTCAGTATCTCATGATGTGGTGGCTGGTAGAATGAATCAGATGTGTCATGGTAAGGATAGGGAGCTTGGTTATAGACATACCCGTTTCCTGACTCCACCATGCTACAACTGGGGCAATTGCCACCATTATGAGGACCACCACACCATTGACAACCAAGAGGGTGAGGATGAGACATAGAAAGAATCAAATGTTTTCAGAGGGGTAGGGATGAAGAATCAAAGATGTGAGAGGGTAAAGATGGATATTTTTGGATTTTTGGATAAACATTTTGTAAAAATAAGAAAGAAAATCTTTTGGGTTTTGATTTATATATATGTAGAAACAAAAGAAAAATATTTTTGTGTTTTATATGTTTTAAGATGTTTTGGATTTTGATTTTATAAGAAAATATAGATATATATAGATGGTATGAACAAGGAGTGAATTTTCAAATCACTAATCTGCTAAGCGTAAGATTATTAGCACGACTCCGGCGTGGCGCAAAATTAGATTGGCTCCCAAACGGTCAGTTTTATTACACAAGTCAACCACTTGTGAATGGTCAACCGTAATAAAAGCCGAGACGACTTGAGAGCAATGCAATTAAGTCCGGAGAGTTTAGTGATTCCTCGGTCGTTAAGTCCCAACGAATACGTGCATTGAATAATGACGTGTAGTGATCGGGTGATATTGAACAAGAAAGAGGTTATGATTGATACTAGATGACAAAGGAAAAATGAAAGAAAATTAAAAGCTAAATTATATTAAATACACGCTATCACTATTTTTAAAATTTGATTTTCTTGATTTTCTTTTATAAATTTAAATTAAAAACTAATTTTAACTTTTAAAACTAAATTAAAATACTAAAATTATGAAAATTAAGAGGAAAATTGTGAAACTATTTTTCAAAAATCTAAAATAACTAAAAACTTTTGAAAACTGAATTTGTATTTTTCGATTTATATTTTAATTTCTATGATTTAAAAACTATTTTAAACTAATTAAATTGCTAAAATTACTATTTAAACTAGAAAAATTATGGAAAAATAATTTTTTGGCTTTTTATATTTATCTTAATCTATGAAAATTGAAAAATTATTTTTTTGAAGCTTTTCTGATTTAATTGCAATAAAGGTTAATTAAAAAGTCCTAAAAACTGTTTTAAATAAGGAAAAATAGCAAACAGTGATGAAAAATTATGAAAAATTCAGGAAAAGTCTAAAATTATATTCTAAGTCTAAGAAAAATATAAAAACATATACTAGTGTGCAAGATTATGAAGCTGTAGTGAAAAGTGCTTATAAATAAGCACTTAAAAATAAGCTAAAGGCCACAAATAAGCACCAATTGAACACAGAAGCTAGATTATGCTATAACTACCTGAAATGAGCTAAATTCAACTAAGCTATACCACTGAATATCAAGCTACAATGATTTGGTGATTTAAACTTAAGTGCCAAAACAGTTTTTCTATCTACTTTTGAGCTAAAGCACCAGCTTATTCAATAAGCCAAGGTGAAAACCAAAGCGGAGACCTCAAGACCACCGACAACTATCTCAAGACCAAGTTTCAGACCTAGAAAGCTAATTTGAAGCTTGTGCAAAGCTTGCAAGAGGCATGTTTCACACTCGGTGTATCTTTGAGTGTGAGCGAACATATGAGGTTTATTAGACGACTAATTAATTGCTTAAAAGCTGTTTCCAAAAATTTCACAAAATCGATTTCAATAATAGACCAACTGAACTTGTTAAGTCCAAAATTTCACTTGAATTGAACCAATAATGAATCCATGAAAAATCAACAAAGGTTGGTGAAAAAGCGACTTTTACAATTTTGACTTTTACGAAATGAGAGTTTGACTTTTATGAGTTTTGATCTCTCAACACGAGGTTAAATTTGATGTTTTATGATGAAAGGAGACGATAATGCCATCCTATGTGATTCTAAGGCTAGAAACTAGGAAATGCTACCACTAATCTATCTTATCTAAGCTGTTGCATGAATTTGACACGGATGTTGACTTTGAGTACTCTAGAATGCAAAGTAAGGATTGTTCTAAGTGCACTTCACCTTCTTAAGACTAAATAAAATGATATTAATCCAATAACTAACCTAAAGTCTGATTATGAAGCAATTCCAAACACCCTTAATGATGATAATATGAAGCTAAACACACTAAACCAACTATCGATCTATAATCTTGATATATCAAGCTCTAAGATGCAATTTTATCCCTAAATGAATCAACCTCTGAACTATATCTAATCTATTTAATGCAAGAAGACCCTTGATGCAACTTATGCAGTTGCAACTCAGAACATGATGGCAGAGTTTAAAGATACTAAATTAAGCTGAGTAAAGCCAATCAGTCCAGCAAACTTAACAATATACTGAGGTAACAAGACAAATGAGAAAGTATATAAGCTAGTTAATCTACTGGTTCAAATAGTAAAGATGAGGACTAGTACTCACCCAAGTCCTGCTACAATGGTTTGCTCACACTTAACCACTATCCCACTGATAACAACCCAAATCAAACACAATCAACCCAAATCCATCTTCAAATCAGCAACACAGACAAGTTACCCATGATTCTGAACCCTTTGACTTTTGTTGACCAAATGCCAAATTTGTTTGAACTTGAGTTATGAGCTTACCAGAAGCTATGAGTAGCTTAAATAAGCTTATTGGAACTAGAAATAAGCTAATTGAAGCTTGAATATAAGAGCATGAAAACTGGTTTTTTAACAGTGAACATAAAAACATGAAACTTATATAAAACCTTGAATTAATACTTGAAAGCAAATTACAATGACTAAATAGCTTTAGTTCAATATAGGAAAGCTTAAGATTACAGTTTTAGAAACTAACTAAGACAATTTAAATAAAAACGACATACATGAAATTTAAAACTAAAAACTACTACTTGTCTCTCCTTCTCTTCTTCTATTTATACAACAAAATGTCTTCCACTTGTACTCTGAGCAAATCCCACTTCTATTCTGGACCATTGGATCACATGACTTATTTTTGGCCATTGATGAGTTTTGGCGCCAAAAATGGTATATCAACAGGGGGGATTGAGTGCAAGGAATGAGAAGCTTTAAATGCTTCTTGTTGGTTTGTGGAGGTGGAGTGATAAGGTTGTGGAGTGTGAGCTGGAGGTGAGGGGATGTCTGGGTTTTGCAGAGCAGGTGAAGAAGAAAGGAGGGAAAAAGGGCGGGATTTGACTTATTGTTTGACCGGGGTTTAATATTAGACATGGGGTTCAAAACAGGGGGGTCAAGGGTGTTTTGGCAGGGGTTCAAGGTTCAAAAGGGTTCAAGGGCCAAGGATTTGGTATTAATTAACAAGGACCATTTTGCAATTCCACAAAACCAAGGACCAAATCGCCATTTTCCAAAGTTTATCAAAAGGACCAATTATGACAAGTTTAATTTTCCCAAGGACCAAAAATAATAATTTTCCAATTAAAAAATGTCCAGGGGTAATTTCTGTCAATCTTTGAAACTTCAGGGACCAAAGCTGCCATTTTGCAAAACTAAACTTTGAAGGGTTTATTTTGACAACTTTTGAAACTTGGGGACTAAAGCGCCAATTATGCAAACTTGATCGTTTTCACCTAATTTTGGTATTTTGCATTTGAAACACATAAAACACTTATTTGTGATATTTTTATCATTTTGATGCATTTACGAGTGTTTTCGGATGTTTTGAGTTCAGATTGACCAAAATGATGAGTATTTAAACACTCATCATCTCATGAGTCGGATTTCCATAAATATCACAAAGATGTGTTCATGAGACAATCATCGGGATGATGATCATTAAAACCACAGCTGTGGCGAGGAGAAAAGGGTTTTGCTCTAAACTTTTGAGCAGATTGGAGGTTGAAGCATCCGATGACCAACTTTGGTATAGTTTGCTTTCTTGGTGAACTTACATATTGTAAGTGATCGGAGTTCGTGATCATCCTTTTGCAGATCATACAAAAAGGATTCTATAACAAATTGTCGATGATATGGTGGTATAGTGGCCTAGATCACACTTACCTTGGGTTTGGTGGTGGCTTTTGACTTTGAGGAACTAGAGGAGGCGACTTTGTTTCGTGGACTTTTCGATGGATTCCATCTTATCGCTTAGCTTCCTCACAAGTTCGATCGATTCTTGAATTTGGTCGACTTCAGCTGGGACAGAGGATGTGGAAGTCTCGGTGTGGGTAGATTCTTGTTGAATTGATTTTGATGGTCTTTTCGGGATGGTTCTAGCAAGTCCAGACCTTTCTTTTGGTGAGTGTGGATTGAATTGTAATGGAGTAAGCTCGAGCTAGGAGCGGCACCACGAAGAGGTTCGAGGGTGGAAGTGGTGCTTGAGATTCAGGTCCAAGCATGCTCTTTAGAGCTTGACTTTCGAGCTCTAGAATTCTTCCGAATCGAAATTTGAAGCTTACTCTCGGGATTAACCCGTTCAATCCAATCACGGGGCTTGGGAATTGTCAACACGTTGATAATCATGCCACCGCACACAAATGGTTTGGGAGATCGGTCTTTGTTGTGAGAGTCGTGAGATGATCTTTACCTATGACTCTCTTTTTGCTCTTGGGGCTCCCACGACATCAAAGACTCTTGGATTCTTAGCGGTCCAACTAGCAATGATATCCTTTTCTTTCTTAAGTTCATCTTGAAGAGCCCGATTTCTTTTAACTAATTCGTGTTTTGAATTTGCAAAGTGATAGCCTCAAGCTTATTTTGTTTGAAAAGAAGCAGTTCATTCCTACACTTGTTTAGTTCAAAACTTAGCTTGTTATATTTTGAAAAAAGATTTAATCTTTGCTCTTCTACAAACTTAAGGTCAACATTGATATAGTTCATATAGGATCGCCAATCGAGTCGTCATCCATAGAAAGTGAAATATTTACCTTCTTCATTGTGATGTTGACCCACTCTCCATTCTGGCATGATTCTTTCCAACACTAGCTTGTCCTCTTCTCGAGAGGGCCATCGATGTAATCGACATGCACCATTTCATCATCGATGAGGCGGCTCTTCATCCCGATCGAAGGTTTCAACAACAAGGCCTTTGTTTTTACCCTACACAAATTTAACACTGTTTGTTGTTTCGAGGACTAGCCTCAAGCAATGCAAGCTTAGATTTGACTTTTCTCGTACTTAGCTTCAAAATCCATGGTTTTGTTTTGATTAGATTTGTTTTGAAAATTTTGATGAGGCGATAGATTTTTGGTTGAAATTTGCTAAAGCGATGACCGATTTGACCACGATGGTTTATAAGAGGGTTCAAAAATTGTTTTGAAAAAGCAGTCTTTTGCAAAATGACCTCTTTGTGACACTTAAAGCATTCAAAGACCTCATTTGCTTTAGCATTTGAAAACCTTTGTTTCTTTTATAAACCTCTCGAGAGTTAGCAAGGAGTGCCCTTTCACGAAATTCAACGTTCGGGTCATTTAGGTACTCTCACTTGATCTCTCATCGGGCTCATCATCCGAATTTTCCCGAAAATCTTGAACCACATTGTTAGAATAAAAAGCGGTTGATATTGGTGTTGAAGTGGTGGTCGTGAATTCTTGACTTCACGAGACTTCTTTAAGTCGGTATCGTCTGTTGATGAGGTTTTCCTCATAGACAAATTTCCCATAAATTCGGGAAGTTCAAGATTAGGATATGATTAGCATTCCTAAGTTCACGAGAGAAATTCGACCACTTCTCGGGAGACTATTGACAAAACCAACATTGAATTCATGTTTAGACAACTTAACACCATCATTAGATGATCATTTAAAAGAGTTTTGTACGGGTGTAAGTGTGAGACGAGTTTCCGAGTCCTTAGCGGCAAGGTGTTATACTCAAGTTTCGAGTCCATTATCCTGTTTTCCTTGGTATCGAGATGGGCCTTCATGATCGTGGACTAAGTCATCCTGTGTTTGTTTAGTCTGTACTATAGCTTATAACTAACTCCATAATATCATCGGAAGACATGATATGATGATACTTTTGAGTCTTTGGTCCTAGTTGACCACTCTCCTCTCATCCCGAGTCCATCGAGCTTGTGTTTAGGCAAACCTTGAAGTCTTTGGGATAAATGGACCTTCATTTATACACTTGATATAATAAGGTTCCATCGAATCAAATAACAAAGCATACGCTTTTTCCATTTGTTATCAACTTCAAGTCTAGGGGCAACGGTGAATAAGCTCCACCCTTTTGTCGACTAGTTGGGGTACGACAATTTCGACCATAAGGATCTGATTTAAAAATGTTTTAGAGCGGCTTAAAAAGTTTTATAATCACCTTGCTCGATACCACTTGTTGTTCCTATTCACTATCGTAAAAATAGTTAAGTATTAAAAGCAGATAATAGTGAATCAATGATGAAGTAAGATGTAAGCAAAACACACGATACATTTTCAACATAATATTCTTTATTAGAAATCAATCAAAAGAATACATTACCCAAGTACTTATGGAATAGTACTTGGGATTGAAATGACAAAGGGTTGTTACTCCTCACTAAGTTCGGGCTAAGTCTGAACACAACTACTATGGAACCATCGAGCTATCTCGGGGACTGAGTTGTGTTGGAGGAGTGAAAGATGGCTTGTATGTGTGTGTTTTTACAATTCACAAGCTTAATCTTTCACTCCATCTCTTATGCTATTTATACAAGTATGAGTTTTAACTCTATCCTAAGTGACAACCGACATTTTGAAGAAGACAAAATATCGATGTATTTTGTCTCGCTTACAAAGACTATATCAAGTAAGAGGCGGGCAACTTTCCATAAGTTAGTGATGACATCGAGCACGATAGTTTGCCATTCAGGAATGTTGACTTTGGTTGATACGGACTTCGCCTTATCTCGATTCGAACTTATCCCGCCTTATCCCGCTCATTCTTGATCTCCATTGTCTTCGGTCTTCTACTTGGTTTGTCTTCGATGTAAGTAGTTGGTGAGGAGTTTAGGAATTCGGTGAGTTATTGTCATCACTCATTTGAATCTACCATCTCCTTCTTGACTTAGTCTTCACCCTTTTAAGTTCCGCCTTAGTGAGTGGAGAGACTTCTTCTTCGCCTCTTCTTGAGTATCCTAAAGATGGCTCATTGAGAGACTATGCACTCTGTGACTGTTAGTGTTTAACGGTCTAAACACTTAGGGTATTTTCTATTCAAATCCTAGATTTAAGGGGTTTGGGTATTCTTGAACCCAACAACTACGCTTTCCAAGATAACTTGAACATGGATAATCTTATTCATATACCCATTTATTGTATAATCATATAATCTTTATATAATTGTGTACCCTATTCTTGTGAACACTTATTTTGTCCAACTTATAGTTGAAATCGTTGAAATAAATTTCATAGTTAAATGGTTAACATGGATTTGTTCAACAATTACTTTTAGGACACTTTATAAAGACGCATTTACATAACTTCAACTTTTATTTAAAATTAAAGTTTTTCTAAAACAAATGTGTTTAATCCATGATAATAATCTTACAAATTATAGTTTTGTGGAAAAAATTTCTTCAAAATATCCGAAGGAAATGATTTAGCCTCTTAAAAATGCTTTTAAACTTCTTTCTAATGTCACATGTTTCTTTTTATTAGATCAGAAGAAAACAAGTCTATCTTTTTCAACAAACAAAAAAGAGCACATACTTTTAAAAAGATAATCATGAATGTCTTTTTAGAAAGTTATAGCATCACTCCATCCAAACAAGTAAGTAATAACGAGTGCCGAATTATTCTACTGCGCTACTCACTAATATTTTTCACTTTTTTAACTGCGGAATTATACTAAAACTAGCAAGAAGTTAGAAAAACGATTACAAAGAAGAAACCAATAAAGGGTTTTGGAGCCAATTGTTCCAAGAAATGGAAGACAGATTGTTCCTAGAAGAATACCACCTATAAGAACAATCAACAATCTTATCAAATGATAAATTACGTCTAGGAGGAGAAGTGCCAAAGATCATCTCGTTATGGAAATTCCACAAGGACCAGAGGACAACTCCACAAATAACTTCCAAGATAGATTTCATGAAGACAAAATGCGATGTTGTCTTATCCAATTGTATAAATCTGGAGGTTAGAAGGAATGGGGGTATGCAAGTCTAGCCACACAAAAACCCGATGCAAGACTTAAGTAGTAAGAGAAAAAAACCACAAAGTGTGATTTATATTTTCGATGCCAGAGTCACAAATTGGACAAGAAAGCGAGTCCAAATCAATCATGTTTCTGACTAAGGTTCCACCGAGTTGGGAGAGGGTCAAGAAGAACTCTCCAAATGAAGATGTTGATCTTCTTATGGAGGAATAGATTCCACCTTGTTTCACAGTCACTGTTAGGGAGGATGAAATGATCAATATGTTCTCGAGTGTCTTTGGAGGGTAAGGAGATGATTAGCATTCGTACCACTGGTAATCGGACGAGGCCATTCCAAAACCCACCTATTGTTCCAACAGTCGTGGATTGTGCAATTTTTGTTCAAGGCAAGGCGGAAGAGGCGAGGGAACTTTTGTAACACCCGTTTCCCGGCTACAGGTAGGCCCCAATCTAGATGAATTGACCGAGTCTCGATGTGGTTGAATAAGGTTATATGGTTGAATGGTTCAAGTGTTGGTCTGGTATTAACCTGGATACGACGTATCCAGGAAGATGTATACGACGTATGGTAGAATGGAAAGTAGAACCGACTAGTTATAGTCCGATACGGCGTATTGGATTGATAGATACGATGTATAGATCTTGGTATGAATACGGCGTATCCATGATAATGGATACGGCGTATCGGCCTTAATTGGACTGAAATCACTGAAATGCCCTTGTATCTGGTTTTATATATGTGATAGTTATAGATTTCTTTATCGGCCTTAATTGGACTGAAATGACAGAAATGCCTTTGTATCTAGTTTTATATATGTGATAGTTCTAGATTGCTCCACACATTTCTTGTGTGTTCTTGTGATGTTGGGTTAGAGAAAGAAAGAGAGAGAAATGGAGCTTATGATGATGAGGTGATGATCGTTTAAGTGTTTTGATTCAAGGGTTAAGTGCATAGCTTGATTCCTACATAAGGTATGATGCTTATCTAGTGTTTAATTTGTATAGTTGTAGAGTTAGGGTTTATGAACCCTAACTTGGGAAGGATGGGTAAATGTTTTTTTAAGTTAAAGAAAGAGGTTATAGTAATTATGAGATGATTTGATAATGGGTTTAAGTTAGTAATAATGGGATTGATTATCATATAATCAACATATGATTATATGATGATCAGAGGTGAGTTAATGGTTGTATATACCACTGATTATGGTTATTTGAGTATGTGTTAAGTGTTTTTGTGTATGATGATGATGCTAGGATGATGATGATGATGATGATGGTGATGGTGATAAAGATGATGATGACTATGATGGATTTATGAATGGTATCTTATGTAAACACGAGAAGGTTTTAAATGTACCATTTGAGGGTCGTTTAAGCCCTTATTTGATCACTTTTATATCCGTTATTACTTAATATCGTTCCTTTTCACTTTTAGGTATCTTGAAGGCAAAATGCTGGAATGACACTTATTCGAGAAAAGGCGCGAATATCTGAAGAAAATGGCCAAAGTCAAGAATCGAGACACTCAGTGTCTTTGGGCCCGAAGGGGACGGCGTCAGGTGTTATCTGCGACGCCGTCGCATCACTTTAATGACTCCAAGAGCCAAATTGCTTATTTACAAGTGACCGTGTCGGGTTTTAAAAGAGTAGGTCGTCGCAACTCGGACGGCCTAGATTTGATCCAGACGGCGTCGGAAGATGAAGCCGACGCGTCACAACCATAAGGTGACGCCATCACAAGTCGCAACATCTTGCCAAGTAGTCGATCTTGTTTTGGCTATAACTTTTGCATACGAACTTGGATTTAAGTTATTCAAAAGCCCACGCGACCAGAACGAGAAAATCTACAGTTTGGTGAAAAAGTGGTCGTAACGCCGTCACTCTTTAGGTGTGACGCCGTCACTCTTCTTGATGTAAAATCGCCTATAAATATAACATCATAACTTCACTTTTTGTAAGCCCTAAACCCTAAGTTCGATTCCAGGGTTTAGGTAGGTGTTTTTCCAGCAACTTAAAGGGTTTCAAACACTCTATAAATATCATGTAATGGTTTGTTTGTTAATCCAATCCTATGGTATGTCTTCAATTATCATAATTGTTGCTTGCTCTTCATTAAATATGTTGGCTAATTCACCTAGTGTTTGCTTATGATTGTATGAAACTTGTATATAATTAATTAGATCTTATTGATTTCTTAGTGATGCTTGTGTCTATCTTCTTCATTAAGGGTGTGACAATTTCAATGAGTCTAATTGGTTTAGTTTATAATTCTTGCATCCTACTGTCTCTTGTTTGATTGGTTGTCTCTTATCTTAATTGTAATTGGCTTAGGAGTGCGACTAGGCTATCGTTGTGTTTAATACTTGACAAATCTTTGATAGTTTATGAATGACTTAGTGGATTTCGTTTACTAAACCCAAAGATAACCTCAAAGTTAGTTTATGAATGACTTAGTGGATTTCGTTTACTACACTTAAAGGTGACTTCAAAGAGTTAGGGAATGCACACCTTACGACCTTAGAAAACACAACGTTAAGAATAAGGACGTGACAATTCAACCATCAATAGGGCGTAACAATTCGGTGGGTAGAATTGGATAGCTAGCAAGGAGTAATACATCATAAGTAGATACGCTTCACGTTCTGGTAGACCCATAATTTAGTTAGTATCTTTGGGATAGTTGACTAGCAACTAATTCCACCCTCCCTTCAAAAACCGAGATTCATAAAATATAAAATACAAAATAATCATCCTCACCTTTAGACTTAAATCGACATACACTTCACCCTAACGACACTATTCCCCTAGAGAAGGATATCAATACCCATGGCTTACCCTAATACTACACTACAGCGATTAGGTTCACTGCCTAGGGTGTTATAAAACTTGCTCGACGAAAAGGAAGTTCCTTTGACCCCGAACGACGCGTGTAGCGTTATCAAAACCGGTTATAAGTTAACGTTATATGGATTTCAATGCATTATGTGTTATGTGTTGTTATGTTGAGGTTAATGAATGATTTGATGTGTATGTGCTTATGTGAAAGTAGATAGTAAGGCTAGTTTGGCATAACTAGCAAAGGAATGACAGAATAGGGTGGATCTGGTTAGAGTGTGAATGGTGATGCCTAATGATGGCTTAAGGTATGTATTATGACTAATGTTGTGGGGGAATAATGATTATGATGCGTAATGTATGTTTGATGTATGATGTTAAGTTATATCCGCTTTACTTATTAAGCGTTATCGCTTACGGTTTAAGTTACCAATGTTTTGTAGGTATTCTTGATATGATGCTAAGGCTTGGATTATGGATTAAGGATTGGATGAGTGGAAGGTTAGAAGGTAGAATATGTTTAGGAGCTTAGGTAGATTACGAGCTCAATGTCGATGTTGTAGCCCCATGAGTCTTTAAATGGGTCGTATGTAGTCGTCATGAGTTAAAATGTATGTAATGGTCGTTAAATAGATTTGGAGGCCAAATGGGTCATTACATAAGTGGTTAACGATTTGGGTTATGTTTAAAAGGGTGTTTGTATGAATGCTTATTTATACCCATTTTGGGTTATAACGGGTCAATGGCGTGTAAGCGTTATAGTATGAATGGTTACGGTTTATATGATAAACAGAGGATGTTTTGTAAAGGTTATTGCATGGAAATGGTTTTAAAGTGTGTTGTGTTGTGGTTATGGTGATACGGCGTATCACTTGGGGTGATACGGTTTAAGTGAATTAGTTTTCCACTATAGATTTCCTAGACTTAAACCGCTATTAGATGCGTTGAATGTAAGAGTAGGTAATGCGAGAAAGTAAATGTTTAAGTTGTAAAGCGAATTATGAGATAGGTTATATGAATCTAATTTGATTAATGATGAATGTGATTTATATGTAAACATGTGTATGATGTAAGTCCGTGGAGGACTTGAAGTGTTTGAGTGATTAGTTAGCCATGCACCTCGGTTAGTGCCGGTGATTGTAATGTTATTATATGAATGCGTGATAGAGTAGCAGTAATGAAATGTGAATAGGAATGGCAAGTGCAATTAGAGATGGGCTAATAATTGAATTTAAGAAATGATGCTTAAAGTGTAGAGCATAACGATAATAGGTGTGCTATAGTATAACGTGTGAAGATACGATGGGATTGACACACTATTGCAAAGTATTTATTGACATGAAGGTTATATAATGAGATTAAGGAATGATAATATGAAATGTTGTATGGTCCATAAGGTATTAATGACCAATATATGGTCTCACTATATTTAGTGGCTAACGATTGACATTAATATGGTATAGAGACAGGTTAATGGTAAGTTAATGTATATGAAATTTAAATATGAACGTGAATGGGGTAATAATGATGAGCGATGTTGTGGTATGTGGTGATGAAAGCAAGATTGAATTGACACATTGTTTGCTAAGAGTCTAATAATATTAAAGTTATAGAACGGGATTAAAGTATAATGTGTGGAAAACTAGAAGGGGTTGAATAGTTTTACCGATTAAAACTTCGTTTTAAAATATTTAGATCGACTTATGTCAATCTATTTAAATGTGTATGTTGGATATTGATAGATTATATGGAAATGTGTAATGCAAAGGTAAAGAGTAAGAAACACAAAACCACGACACGAGTGTTTATAGTGGTTCGGCTACAAGGACACCTTCCTTGCCCTACTCCACTCCCCGAGTCACCTACTCGAGAGTTTGTAATCACTACACGACACCAACTCCTTATGGCGGAGAAGCCTTCACAACGTCGCCGACTCTTTTTCCGGTACTAGGATAGACACCGGGTTCTTCCACAAGGTAGAACCACACCTATCACAACATCGCCTACATGTTATCCGATACAAGGCTAGATAGCGAGTTCCATTATAAAGGAGGAACTACTACCCAACACTACACAACACCTATCCTAAAAGGAGACCCACTCCTTATTACAACATCATCAAGGATATCGATATCATTGGATACACCCTATCTCTGTTTGTACTTCGATACACCTTATCGATTGTACACCCTTGTCATCCTTCACTAATGCCTTTGACTTGACCCTCTTGGCATCCTTCACTAATTCCTTTGACATGGACGTTCGGCACCTTTCACTAATGCCTTCGTCTAGACTCTTTTGGCATCCTTCACTAATGCCTTTCACACGGACTGTTAGCCTTAATAGTTTTAGTAGAAGTGATGGTCATTCACGTTTAGGAACTTTGTAACATGTGTTAGATATCGTGATAGAATAGTCAACGGGCTCGTGGAGTGGGCTAAGCTAATTGGTTAAATGTTAAGGTATGCTAAGCCGTGTATAAGCTTAAGCATCCCAAGCCCAATCCAAGACCACGAAAAGCCCATAGAAAGCCTTTAGGGCAACAAACCTCTTGAACTATAAATACCCCTCAAATGGTCATTTGAGGGGTGTGCTTGAGTGTGTGTGTGTGTGTGTGTTTTCCTTTGAAGCAATATAACATCTTATTGTTTTCATCTTCTTTCCTTCATCTCTCTAAACATATACACGATCCATATCATTCAAGTCACCACGTTCTTATTCTTTCTTCTTACGCATATTGTGTTTGTGTTTAACGTGGTATTCTTGTGTTCATTACGTGGGTATTTGATAAGGTTGGTATATCTAAGGGTATAACAATTGGTATCAATCGCCTAACAATGGTTTAGGAGTGTTTGTGTTTGTTTTGAAGTTTTGGTCTTGTTTAAGAAAGCTCACGCTTTACATATTTCATACGCTTAAAGCTTTGATTTTTCATCAAAAAATTCAAGATTCTTGTGGTTTAAGCTTTATTTGGTGTTAAAGTTTCGCTTTTTTGCAAAAGTTTCAAGCTTTATGGGTTTAGATACGTTTTTTAAACTCATTTTGGTTCGTTGGTCATTTCTACTCGTAACTTTTCTAAGCACTTTGGGTGAAAAAGGTCAACATTTTTGGGTTATTCGAGTGTTTTTAAGGCTATCTGTGCAAAAGAAATCGTTTGAATCGTTGGAAATTTTTTACGAGTAAGTCAAAACCCTAGTTCTACGCATAAGAAAGTCAACCTACGCGTAACTTTCTACGCATAACCTTTTGGCTAAGAATCTTCGAGCATCAAAGGTTACTCAGTGCTTCCCTCACTTGGATAAGTTTGTGGAACACTTCGACTTGTGGATATCCCTAACACTGTAAAGGTAAAGGATTTTGGTTCTTAACCATAGTTTACGCATAAGCTAAAAGCTTACGAGTAACTCTCACGCATAACTTCACACTTACGCGTAAGGTTTACGAGTAACTTTTGTCTACGCATAAGCTTAAGGTTACGCGTGAAGATCTTGCTTACGCCTAAGAAATCCTACGCCTAAGCTTCCCACGCATAAGATCCTACGCCTAAGCATCGCTCACTCGAACTTCTCGCTTTCTCGCCTAAGCTCTTTCTACGCATAAAGGTTTTAAAAAAAAAAAAAATCAATTTTTAAGAGACTAAACGTTCAATTTTTACGCGAGATTCAAATTT
Organism: Chrysanthemum lavandulifolium; assembly: GCA_022545495.1. Lineage (NCBI taxonomy): Eukaryota > Viridiplantae > Streptophyta > Magnoliopsida > Asterales > Asteraceae > Chrysanthemum > Chrysanthemum lavandulifolium. The sequence continues at coordinate 108,286,876 of CM040244.1, forward strand.
TGGTTTAACTGTGAAATTTTTGGTCAAAAATTCAAATTTTTGGGCCTAAATTCAAATTTTTCGGGTCAAATTTGGCGTCAAAATTGTCATAACTTAGTGAATTTCAAATTTTGGGCGAAAATTTTTTAAGAACCAAGGTTACGAGTACGACTTTCAGAAAAACCTCAACCGAGCTTAATCCTCATCAACCACAACTCCTTTATCGTTGAATCGATCCTACATCAACTTTATCAGATCATACCTTCATCAATGGCAACTCAACAAGACATTCATGCAGCCGGTGCCAACCGTCCTCCTATGTTGGCAAAAGGTGGTTATCTTCAATGGACAAGTCGTATGCTTCGTTACATAAAGACCAAACCTAATGGGAAACTCGTGATTCAATCCATTCAGAATGGACCCTTCAAGCCTCGACAAGTCCATATCCCTGGAGATCCTAACGCAACACCTCCCATCCCACCATCCTCTCATCTTCAAACTGTGTTAGGTCACTAGTTTTACAACACAAGTAATATAGAAAGAGATATAGAAGAGAAGAGAGGCGGATGAACAAATACCAAACACACACACACGTATCAAAGAGAAAGGTTAAGGCGTAGAGTGTATGTGAAAGAGTAACTTGAACAACCAACCCTCAAATGAGGGTTTACAAGATTATTTATAGGAGGGAAGCTAGGGCAACACTCCTAGTTCCCATCCTTTCTTATGTGGGCTTGGGCCTAAGCTTATGGGCCTTCTACATAAGCTTGACCTTAAACAAACATAAAGGCCATAATAAAGCTACCTATTACATATGAAATATAAATACTTGAAATCTTTGTTTAGGGTGATTCCAACAATCACCCCTCAAGTATATATGAATGTAAACGGTGAAGGCGTTGATGTAATAGTAGCTATGACGTCTTCGGACGTTCTTCTTTCTTGTGAGAGGAATTGCCTTGATTCGAACAATCTCCCGATGTAGAGATAGTTATCTTTGAACAGTTATGCTTGACGTCATCTTTAACTTTGTTCTTTGATCATTGTTCTTTGTGGTGAAAGTGATAGTATGTTGTTATGCGCATCGATCGCTTCGTCGGCTTCACGCTCCAAAGTCTCCACGTCATTCTTCAACATGCTCACACGCCTATGACGCTGGAATTCAATCATGATGAAGTTCTCTAAGTCTTTAACTTTGTAGATTCTTTGGTTTGACGAAGAATCATTCGACGATTGTGTTGCTTTTGAATAGAACTTCCATTAGTGATGATGTTGGCGTGAGCATGAGAAGAATCAAGACGATCATCCCGCTCGAGCTTCCATAAGAAAACATTTCAAGCAGTTAGTAATAAGCGGTTTCCGGCACTTACAAGTATGAACTTGAGAGTGTTAACAAACATAGTGTGAAAACACAACTCTAATTCTTACAAAGGCCGTTCTGAACCGGAGTCCCACAAGTGAGATAACGCGATGTACCGGGTACATCTAGTTCAAATGAGTCG
>CM040244.1:108288456-108788456 GCA_022545495.1 Chrysanthemum lavandulifolium
CGTGGATAATCTACAATTTTATATGAAATTTTTGTTATTGCATAACCGTATTCAAAATTAAAATTATCGTCGTCCGTGATATCTATTGTATTGTAAAATATAAATCTAAAAAAAATTTCGTTGAATATTTTAATTGTATGACATCGCTTTAACAACGCTGCTGAGACCGCTAGTTATAATTAATGCACACATATCACATAACTAATGAAGCTACAAACAGAAATTAATGAATTAACGACAAATAGTTAGAAAGTAGTAGTAATGTCCAATTAGTTTCAACTTTTTTTCCAACTCAGGACAACTCAAGTCACGTTACAACTCATTTTCACGACCTCGCCATCTCCTAAGCAAAAAACACACAAATACAACGACTCCTCCGAATTAAAGGTTTTGACCAGATGGTTATCAACGCTTGGAATGGTTTAAATCTTGACTGACGTAATGATATGATCAGATTCAAGAAAAGCTTGACTTCTTAAGAAGGAGATTAGGCATTGGGTGTTTAATTTTAAGAAGGATCGTAATAGAGATGTTGATGATTTCAAAAACAACTTCGTGATATCGATGAGATTCTTGACAAAGGAGGTGTGAATGATATTTTGCCGATTGAGAGGAAGGAGTTGGTAAAAATATTCGACTCTTCAATCGAGAAGCTCGAGGCGTAGCTCAAAAGGCTAAGGTTCAATGGGCAATTGAGGGTGACGAAAACACTAAGTTCTTCCATGGTATTATTAATCGGAAACGTTCTCGATTATCTATTAAAGGTGTTATGGTAGATGGCATTTGGTTGGATGACCCTTCTTTGGTCAAAGAAGAGTTTCGTACTCATTTGCTAATAGGTTCCAAGCTCGGGAGATGTTCGTAGTCGTATTAATTTCCAATTCCCTAACCGTCTTAACACGGATCAAGCTGCTGAATTGGAAAATGCGATCTCTCATGATGAAATACGCAGTGCTGTTTGGAGTTGTGGGGATAACAAATCCCCGGGCCCTGATGGTTTTTCATTTGAGTTCTTTCGAAAATTTTGGAGTGTTATCGGTCCGGATTTTTGCGCTGCGGTTGATTGGTTCTTTGCTCATAGTTCTTTTGCTAAGGGTTGTAACTCGTCATTCATCGCTCTCATTCCTAAAGTTCGAGATGCTAAGTTTGTCGTTAATTTAGACCTATTTGTTTGATTGGGTGCTTGTATAAAGTGGTTACTAAAATTTTAGCTAATCGCTTAGCAAAGTGATCTCTAATTTAGTTTCGGATGTTCAACACACCTTTCTTCCCAATCGCAGATTTTAGATGGTCCTTTTATTGTTAATGAAGTTCTTTCTTGGTGTAAATTTAAGAAGAAGCGTGCAATGGTGTTCAAGGTCGACTTTGCCAAGGCATACGATTGATTCGTTGGGACTTTTTGGAAGATGTTCTTGCTGCGTTTGGTTTTGGTTCCAAATGGCGCTCATGGGTGATTGGTAGCTTATCTTCTGGTATGGCATCTATTCTCATCAATGGTAGTCCGACTGCGGAATTTAAATTTCATTGTGGTCTTAAGCAAGGTGATCCTCTAGCCCCTTATCTTTTTATCCTCATTATGGAGTCCTTGCACCTATCATTCTCTAGGGTGGTTGCTGAGGGTTTGTTTAAGGGTATTAAGATTGATCCTACTACTACAATCTCCCACTTATTTTACGCGGATGATGCCATTTTCATTGGTGAATGGTCGGATAATAACATCAAGCTCATTCTTCACGTTTTACATTGCTTTTCTCTTACATCCGGTTTAAAGATCAATATCAAAAGAGCCATCTCTTAGGGTTTGGTGTTCCGGTGATAAGGTGAATGAAGCTTCATTTCTCTGGATGTGAGGTCATGAAGACTCCTTTCAAGTATTTAGGTCATGGTAGCGGAAACATGTCGTTGGTTAATGCTTGGGACGAGATTATTGGAAAACTTAAAGCTAGGTTATCGAAATGGAAGTGTAACACTTTGTCCATTGGCGGAAGACTAACGCTTCTCAAGTCGGTCTTAGAGCTTCTCCTATATACACATTATCGCTATATAAGGCGCCTAAAGTCATTCTCAATGTGATGGAATCTCGAGGCGTGATTTTTCTATGGTATTCATGGTAATGATAAGAAGATTGCATGGGTAAAATGGACTAAAGTTCTAGCGACTAAAGAATACGGGGTCTTGGGTGTCTAGTTTTTTCGCTCTAAATAGGGCTTTGTTATTCAAATGGGTTTGAGGTTTATATCCTTTGACAAATCTTTATGGTCTCGTGTGATTCATGCCATTCATGGGCGAGACTCTATTTTGCGCTACTTGTGATGCAGTCCTGTTTGGGGTATTATAATTCGTGAAGTTCAAGCGATTAAATCTCGGGGGTGGATTTGCTTTTCGCTCACGCGCATTCGGGTGGGAAATGGTATTCGATCGAAATTGCGGAAGGACCATTGATTGGTGATGCGCCTCTAAGAGTTCTCTTCCCTCGTATGTTTTCGCTGATTTGAATGGCGATATTACGGTAGGCAGATAAACTTCAAGGTCGACTTTGATTCTTTTCGTCGTCCGATAGAGGTGGATCGTAATCTCAACAACTTACTGCCTTCAAGACCTTGTAGGTGCGTACATGCTTTCAAATTCGTGACCGTTGGGTTTGTAACCCGAGTGGAGATGGGTCCTTCCATGTCAAATTCATTCGTGGTTTGCTTGATGAGTATTTCCTTCCTAAAGATTCGGTGGCTACTCGTTGGGTTAAATTTATTCCTATCAAGATTAATGTGTTTGCTTGGAAAATTTCTTTGGACCGCCTCCCTACTGCATGAATCTTTGCCACGGAACATTTATGTCCAAGATCATCGTGTGCGGTTTGTAAAGAGGCGAGGAAGATGTTTCGATCTTTTCTTTTCCCGCATGTTGACCACCGATGTTCATAAACTTATATGTCGTGGTGGAATTTGACGTGGTCTTCCTTAAGTTCTTATGAGGAATGGTGGGTTTGGTTTAAGGATATTCGTTGTGGTCTACGCTCAAGTGTATCTTGAAGGCGTTTTCTATGTGTCTTGGTGGCACGTTTGGTGTTACGAAATAGCGTTCTTCATCTGACTCATCCTCCTCGGAAGATACCATTTTTGATGATATAGTTACTCGCTCTTTATTTGGTGTCATGCTAGATGTAATATGCGTTTAGTTGGGATAGGTGGTTACAACATCCTTATTTACTCTCTTTGTAACTCTCTAGCTCCTTGCTAGTGTTTTTTGTTTTGTTATAAAGTTGCCGTTCAAAAAAAAAATATATTGTATTTATGTTTTTTGATAATGAAAAAAATGCATCGAACTTGACACTTTATTTGATTGTGTAAACAACTATTTTTTTCTTATTATATCTTGAACTTTCAAATTTCGATCATTATGTGTATTTTGTCACTATTCTGCCATGTAAATGACCATATATATTACCCTTGATATTTGAAAAATTAAGGGTAAAATGGTCATATAATACACACAATAATCGAATTTTGAAAGTTCAGTACACACAATAAGAAAAAATATAATTGACTACACACAATCATAAAAAGTGTCAAGTTTGATGCATTTTTTTGTTATTTGCCCTAGGTTTTTTGGTTTAGTTCTTTACTTTTATTTATACACATACCAAATGAAAAATCACTATTTACTAACAATTAGATAAAACTTGTGTGCATCACACGGGTCATGAGGCAGCCCAACTTATATATGACGAAAATAAGTGTCAAATATTACGCTATGAACACTTAGATACAGCCCGTGTGCATTGCATGGGTCTGAATATCATTTTGAATTTTTGACTCGACCTCAATTAAAAGTGACGAAATAAAGGCACTAACAATTTTTATGCCATGCTAATAAAAGTTGTGATAACAACATCACAACTTAGGAACTTATTGGCTAACAAAATCCGACCATCACAAAAAAAATAAGAGTTTCAAACATGACGAAAATAAATGTTGAATATTACGCAAGAAACAATTTGATCAAATCTCAGGGCATTGCATGAGTCTGAATGACTCGTTCGTTGTTATAAAGTAGATTTATGAATGTACTAAAGTAAATTTATTATGATGGTATTCTAAAGTAAATTCATTAATGTACTTTAGTTGAACTTATGAGACAAAATCCAATGAAAAGAACCTATTTGATAAAAAAAAATTAATATACCAAAAATTCTGAAAATTTTTTACAAAAGAAGAACCGGTGAAAACCATAACCGGAAAAAATGTTAAACAAGGTTTTTTTATGTTTTCATCAGCGGACAAATGTCAATCCTCACTCTTCATTGTTTTTTAATATTAGACGAGTACCCGTGCATAGCAACAAGATTTTATAATTACAAATCGTTTAGTGATAAAAAAAAGGTTTATGAATTATAAACGAAAAATAATAAAAGTTTGATGATTTGGGGATTAAACATAACGTTTTGAAACCTGGTTCGACCCGGGTGATTCAACCGGTTGAACCGTTCTGGTAGAAAAACGGGTCGATAAAAACCGAGTCAACCCGATGGGTTGGGTCGAAAACGGGTCAAACTAAACCGGGTCAACCTTTCGGGTTTGAAGCGTTTCGATGTATATTAATAGTTTTCTTTTGAAATATTTATTTTCAACATTTCTTTTTTTAGTTTCAACTTTTCACTTTTTACTTTTTGGTTTTTTATTTATATATAGTATAACAGGTACCAAGACGTTTATTGGCGGGTACCTGCAATGACGATAACTGGATAAATAGATCTCGATGAGACCTAATTCCACCAGTTTGTATCGGTTTCAACGGGTCCTCTCTAGTTAGTTTTCGGATGGCTTTTATTGGTTAGCTGAATCGGTGGCGACACCGCTTCCTGATTGAACCCTTTGGTCCGGTCCGGTTTTCAAAACTATATAATACATTAATTAGTGTGTTAATTATTTTATATTTTGGATTATGTTGTAGCTTATTTAAACAATAGCTTGTTTAAATTGTACATTGTGAAAATTTTATTGTACTTTTTAATAAGGGGTGTTTTAATAAGTTGTTTTTAATTTGGTGGATATGCTTTTAATTGGTTGTACAATGTGAATAAATTATTGTACTTTTAAGTAATGATGTGTTTTAATAAGGGTGGTGGCAATGGTACACGACATGCTGCGGTTTGCAACCATGCCGAGCGCCAACACCGCCGCCACTGCTTCGGCATGGCTGCGGCATGATGGGTTTCGGGAATCTTTGTCGTTGAAGCATGGAGTTGGGGCATTAAATATTCGAAAGTTGGGAGCATTAATATTCGAACGTTGGGAGCAAAAAAGAGACGTTGGGGAGTATTAATATTCGAACGTTGGGAGCATTAATATTCACATTTTTAAATACTTCCAATTCAAATTACCACTTCCTTCTAACTCTCATAAAAAATTGTAGCATGGATCCAAAGAAATCAAAAGGTGTTTCAACCTCCTCAAGAGGGCGTGGACGGGTCTCTCGATCACAACCCGTTCGTCTGCAAGTTCAATCACAACCCGATGCCTACTATCCCCAAATGAGTCCTCAACCCTACTATCCCCAACCTCCACCGATGAATCCACAATTCCATCAACGCCAATTTTATCCCCAACCTCCACCGATGAATCCAAGTCAATACAAGATGTCAATGACAAGTGACTTTGACCCGTTCAATGACTACCGTGAAGGTCCTTCGCGGCGTGAACCAAGTGTCGAAAGAGAGCTACTTCTATATGATGACAAGGATGATGATGTTGATTTTGTTCCCGAAACGCAACTTATTGCGTTGCGGCCCTAAGTAGCTATGGGGTGTTGATGTACTTGGAACCTAGACCGGTTACACGAGTATGGCGGTTCGAGCCGCTCAATGATAGCATGAGATCCTCGCCTGTAAGTTACAAGGATGAATGCAAATAGCAATGTAAGCTCCCTGAAAATTTCAATGTACTTAACGCTTAATCTATGGTTGAATTTAACACGATCTATTTCGTCATGAAATTTTCTAAGCACCACATTTGCATATCATTTGGCATATGCATGATCAACGCAGCTTGAGCTCCGCTCATAAACTATACCGTCTGTGATCGTAATAAATTTCCCACTATCCCGATAATCCTAAAATACGTATCTTGAAATCCTAATACGTAAAATTTGTAAAAATTACGAATTTAATTATAATAAAAATATATAAAATTCAGATAGGGCCTCGAAACTCATTGGACTTTTCACCACTCGAACCCGACATGTAAATGGGCCTCACGACCGATCAAGCCCACCCCATTATTCCTTTGGACTTAGCCTTAGTTCACGAGCCCACTAGATAAGCCCAACACACTTAAAACCATTTCGGCCTTGTATGAGTACACGAATAAACATAGGAGCCCAAACTCATCCATATTTTCTTGGCCTTGGGCCTCGCTCACAACCCCTAGCCATGATCATATATTAGAAATCTTGTAGTTACCATTTTGTGTTTTCTTCCTTTGTAACCGAGCATGAAACGAAATCAAAACTAGCCAAGACCAACCAAACTAAAACTTGAAACATGTTGGTTTCATGCTTTATGATGAATGCAAGAAAGGGGACAAACATGCTAAAATTAGCTCTAATTCACATTAAAATAATGTGTAGGCACCTTGACTATCTTTTGACTTCATTACACAAAGGTTAACATGTTTGCTAGACAAGTTTGGATTTGACACAACACACATACACGCCCCTAATCCCAACCAAACCATGCACGCCTAGACCAAAATCAAGAACACATGTCTAATAAACCTTTGACCTAAACAATCTAAGAATAAACTAATCTTGAGGCCATGCTTTATCTCACTTATAAACTACTCTCAACACATAGTTCACTCACCACACTCACAAGCTCATAACTTCACTCAAACACTTTTGATTCTAAGAAAAAATCGCCCACCGTGGTAAACGAAGAGGAAGAAAAGAAAATGTTGTTTTGCAAGAGCTAGGAGAAACTTAGGTGAAATAAGGATACGAGTAGCAAGTTATAAGGAGAACACGGGTCTCGAATTCAAACCATCTTCTCTTCATTTCATCCCCACTTTACGAGTGTAGTAAGTTCAACTAAGCTCATTTCATTTTAACTCTTTTCGCTTAGTTCACACGAAATTAAAATATGTTATATCACATGTTAAACGAGTTAAACGCACCATTTCACCATACTATGCATAGTCATTCACTAGTTGCACGTTAGAACTTGTGTCTCATGTCGAAAACAAGTTACAAAAATCTCTTGAAAACCTTAGGACTACTCAGACACCTTTATTTCATACGCAAAACTAAACGGGCCTCAAGCCCGCTTATCGAGCCCAATAAGCCCAATTCGAGTCCAATGAGGATCTAACCCGCCCAATAGATTGCGAATAAGTCATTAAGCACTAATTATAAGCTACAAATAAGTTATAAACGCTTTTGCAAAGTTTTCATGTGTAAAGCTATATTTCGGATGTGTTTTGCAAAATATGTGAAACGAAGGGTCCAAAAGGTTAACAAATTGTAAAGCTAAGGATCATTTTATAAGCGAAACAAGTGTTTTATAAAAGTCTAGGGTTGAAAATGCCCATTTCGAAGTACATGGGTATCATGCACGTGTGCATGTGCACATGAAACCACAAGGATCGAATATGTAATTAACTCAAACTAGTATTAATAAACTTTTGGGTTAAAAGTGTCAAGTTTGGAAAACAAAGGTTTAAAGCGTATAAAATGAACCTAGAGGGCTGTTTTTGTAAATTCGCTTTACCAAGGGTTAAAGTTGTCATTTCGAAAGTTTTGTATGAAATATAATTGGTGGAAAGTGTCATTTTATAAAAGTATAGGGCTAAACTCGTACTTTTGTAACTCGAGGATAAAAGTGTAAATTCGGGAAAAGTTTAGAAACACTTATAAACCCATCCTAATTACGTAAAACAAGTATTTTGATCTTATGAGTATTTTATTTCGGATAACGTTAAACTTATTACTCATATATATATATATATATATATATATATATATATATATATATATATATATATATATATATATATATATATATTATAAGGTTATAATTATATATATATCAAATCCGATAAAACACACGGGGAATTCATTCAAATACGTTAAAATACTCAACGAATCTACTGAGATCACAACGGGGGAACATTTCACTTATGCGTAAGTGAGGATAATTAATTAAGGCAATGTAGCACATAAATTAACTTAAAACGTTAATCACGATCGCACACTATTGGATTGGACAATCCAATGATCTATTGAATAAGAATATTCAATGCTCTATTATTTTGGTCGCGAACCAAAATGCTCATTCATCGAGACTCGCCATCTCATCATTTTAGGTTTCGAGTTGGAACCTCCGCTACATTGTGCTTGATCTTTTGTGCGTGTGCATTAGCATCAAGGTGAGTTCATAGCCTCGCTTTTACTTTATTTTTATAAACCCCGCGAGGAGATACATGCTCTAAACTAGAACACAAGGTTTTTCATAAATACTTGATCTTCTTGATTATTGGTACCGCCTAAGTTGTTAGCCACAAGTCCCGATCATGAACCATTAGTCACCGCGAGTGAACGAGATATCGTGAATAGTACTATGGGATTAACGAACCCGCTTCGGTTATAGAGAAATAACCGGGCGCACCATATCGAATTTCTTTAGGTAATTGGCTATTACCTCCTTTGGGGCATGCTTACGTGCGATAATTCGTGTATGCAACAGTCTTGGTTTCATGAGCTTAGCGCATAATAATCTGTGATATTTTTCTTATGATATTGTTAGTTTACAATGATCATGATCTTATACTTGTGTTCAACTTATTTTAAACCTATGAACTTCACTCAACATTTTTGTTGACCTTTTAAGCATGTTATCTCGTGTAATCGGTGAAGATTATGACCAAGGTGCGGAACGGGCATGGCAAGGCTTATCTGGTGGTGTAAATCATAAAAGTTATCATTTCTTTCAAACTCATGATCTTTCTTTTGAGAAAACACTTGATCTATTTACAATGTTTTGTAACAAACTATGAGTTTTCGATGAATGATAACTATTTTAATAAAACGCCTCTTTTGAGTCGTTTTCTATAATTATTGACTATGATCTCCATTCAAGTAACACCGAATTAGTCTTCCACCGTCATTAAGATTTTCGGGGTGTTACAGATTACATCGAGCCAAGGTTATAGAGAACCAAAGAGTTTTTCAAAATCATTTGGACTATAACCGCACTTTTAAAACGGGACTATTTTACACCAACGCTTTACGCCCTTCCGTGACCGCCTATGCATTAGGATTGATGCATCACTAGATCATAAGTAAATTGCATTCATTTTAGTTAGGCATGGAGATTTGCTTGGCAAATATGTGTAGCTAACTAAAATAATTATATTATTTGGCATTTACTTACATTAATTTATGGGTTGTTACAAGACCATGTCTCGCATCCCACCCATTGTTCGTCCTCGATAATCGAGATGGAAGATACCATGTCCTCTACGATCGTCACTATGCCGCTCATCCCATCCCCGCATACCGACTCTTCGGACGAAACCGAACCTTTGAGGAAGGTGAAGTTGCCCAACTCCTCACCGCTCCAAATATGATCGCCATCCTCAAGAGTACAATGCTTTTGCTTCCATGACCCTAGATCAAGACTATGAGTCGCAAGAATGGCTACCGCTTCAGATGTTGCTTGGATGATGGATCATCCAAGTCATCGAGAGCACCGACTCGCTTCATCGATTCTTCCGGATCATCTTCCCGAGCTATCCGTCGTCGTCGACGTAGGATTCGTGTTCTTAAGCCTCATGAGCCCGAGCCGCTGGGAGTACCTTATAGATCGCATCCTAATGGTAAGACCTTCAAACGCACCGCTAGGAAGCGTGTGCGACCCATCACTATGACTCATGTGATGCCATCACTCGATCCACCACCCGCTCGGTCATCACCGCTTTCACTGCTTGTTCCACCTACTACTACTTCACCACCACCGCCACTTCATCGTGTTCTACCATCGACTACTACTGTTCCTCGCTTCATCACCACCTATAGCATCACCTCCTTTGGACACTTTTAGTGAGCCAATTTTACCGCTTTGCATCAACCCACCATCACTATTTGATCCCGACAAGCCTACTCAAGTGGATAATGAGACCGGACCAAGGAAGAAATCCGGTGCTAGGCGATGGTCATTCTTGATACCTTTACTTGACGTTGGAGAGAAGAGGAGGAGCACCTAGTTCGCTCGAGCTGGAGAAAGCTCAACCACCGCACCAACTCCAGCTTCTACTCACACGGTGAACCAAGACACCACACTATTCCTCCGTTGGCTACGAGACTTATCAGCACGAAGACCGGTTGAGTGAGCTCATGGCATATTATGATGAGATTCCACCGGTTAGGATAGAGAGCTTGGAGGAAGAAGTCGAAAACCTCGTGGTAGGTCGCTACTCCATTGAGATTGTGTTTGATATGATGAGTACTCGATTGTGGAGGCGAGAGGCCGTTAACCAATTGACTCGGAGATTGGAGACTACTATCCGAGATGCTAGTACTTTGAGAGAGACGCCTTAGGTCGAGAGAGAGTTCCGCATCACGAACTTGCATCCGCTCATGCTCACACCGCTATTCGGAAGAGAGGATTGATGACCTCGAGGCTAGAGATCGAGCCCGTGAGCGCAGATCCGAGATTTGACGTACCATGGTTGAGGAGATTCGTCGTCGTCGGGATGACGATCGGGAGATGCGTAAATCCTAGTCATCTTTATCTTAGTATGTATCATAAAGCCGCCATATGAGGCATTAAGGCTTGTATCTTTTTGGTTTGTAACCTTGGAACAAGAATTATGATGATGTAACCTATGGTTGTGAACAATACTATGTAATGATGTATTCCATGTATCCTATGGCTGTATTTCTCATATTCTTGTGTTATGATATTATTCCTCGGTAATGTATGCCGAACCGATCCTTATGTCCTTATACATATATTATGATTTGTTGAGAAAAATCATGATTCACTTGTTGTTCATATCGATATCATATCATTGATTTAAAGTGGTGATCTTGACTATTATGATGTGTATAATATGAAATCAGTTTTATCATCGATCGATAATTTCTTAATCTTGGTATTTATTCTTGGAAATTTTAGAAAATGGTCAAGAAAAAGCTACCTCATCCACTATCACTCCGCAGACTATTCGTAAAATGGTCATTTGAAAGTGTTAGCGCACTATAGCACAACATGTCACGACATCGCTAGAGCCAAGTCGAACGCTGAAGCCGAACGAATTGCCCAAGAGGCACGTGAAGTCGAGATCGCAAGAGAAGCCGAAATTGCAAGAGAAGCCGAGAACGCCCGAATTGCTCGAGAGGTCGTCGAGCGTGTCGCTCAAGCAAGACGCGAGGTCAAGTCGTCAGCATTGTCGAAGAGAATCGTGCAGCGTGTCGCACGCCTTCTTGAAATGGCAAACTCAAATGCAACTAACACTCCAACAAATCAAAGTGAGTCCACCGTAACTCGCAAGTGTAATTACAAAGAGTTCGTGAACCGCAGTCGACATTCTTCAAAGGCAATCAAGGTGCTATTGGTTTACTTCATTGGTTTGAGAGAACCGAGACCGTATTTCGCTAAGTGATCGCACAGATGATTGCAAAGTCAAGTTTGCAATCGAACTTTGTTTGAAGATGCGTTATCTTGGTGGAAAGGCCATGCTCAACCAATTGGAATGGAAGAAGCTTGTAAGATTTTATGGTCGATCTCGAAACAATCATAATGAAACAAGATGCCGAGAACCGAGATCAAGAAACTCGAATATGAGTATTACCACTTGGTCGCTAAAGGTAATGATCTCAAGACATACTTCAAGAGATTCCATGAGCTGAGAGCTCTATGTCCTCATCTGTTTCCCACCAATGAAAAGCTTTTGGAAGCTTTGATCGGAGGTTTACCTCAAGCATCGAAGGAAATGTCATCGCTCAAGCCAAAAACTGTGAAGAAGTTGTCCTTGTATCCCACCGCCTTATGGAACCAATACTAAAGCTTGCAAATGCACAAGGCTCAAGTGACAAAAAGAAAGTTTGATGATCGGAAAACCTCAAATTCCAACTACCATCACCCAACAACAACAATCGAAACAACAACAACCAATATCACCGCAATGTAAATCAACATCACAATCGGCAAAACCGAAGGCAAGAAGCCGCAAGGGCTTATGCCGCACCCACCTTTGGAAAAGGGTATGTAGGACCACATCCCGATGTAACGGATGTTTGATGCACCATTCGGACCTTGTACCGTGAAGTGCGATAAGTGCAACAAGGTAGGTCATCAAGGTAAGCATTGCCAAACCCCGGAAGAGGCAACACCGTGACAAACATGAACTGCTATGGATGTGGAGAACCCGGTCATTTCAAGAGTCAATGCCCAAAGTTAAATGTTGTTCAAACAAACAATGCGTGCAAGAGTGTACATGCTAGGAGATGGAGATGCACCGTTGAACCCCGACATTGTGACGGTACGTATTCTCTTAACAATCATTCTACAAAATCTTGTTTGATTCGGGAGTAGATAAGAGTTTTGTATCTACTACTTTTGCACCATTACTTGAAATATCCCCAATCGCCTTAGATACAACTTATGAGATAGAACTTGCCGATGGGAAAATAATAGGAACCAACACCGTAATCCGTAATTGTCCTATTCTATTACAAGATCACTGTTCCTCATAGATCTTTTGCCAATCAAACTTGGAAGTTTCGATGTCGTAATTGGCATGGATTGGTTGTCCAAACACCGTGCTAGGATTGTTTGTGACGAAAACCGTTCATATCCCGATCAACGGTGAAACCTTAGTCATCCAAGGAGATCAAAGTAGAAAGTACTTAAGTATCATATCCCGTATGAAATCAATAAAGTACATGGAAAAAGGATGTTATGCCTTCTTAGCTCAAGTAACGGAAAAGAAGTCGGAAGAGAAAAGACTAGAGGATGTACCGTAGTCAAGAAATTTCCGAGGTGTTTCAAGATTTGCCTCGACTCCCACCGCTCGACTAGTCAAATTTCAAATCGATCTTATTCCCGGAGCTACTCCGTAGCACGAGCACCGTGCCGCTTAGCCCCTCGAAATGCAAGAGTTATCCAAAAACTAGAAGAGCTATCCGAGAAAGGATTCATTAGACCAAGTTCCTCACCCCGGGAGCACCGGTATTATTCGTTAAGAAGAAAGATGGATCATTCGGATGTGTATCGATTATAGAGAATTGAACAAGCTCACAATCAAAACCGCTATCCCTTACCAAGAATCGATGATCCGTTTGATCGGTTATAAGGCTCGAGTGTATACTCAAGATTGATTTAAGATCCGGATATCATCGCCACGGTAAGAGAAGAAGATATACCCAAGACCGCATTTAGAACTCGATATGGCCATTATGAATTCCAAGTAATGCCATTCGGTTTAACTAATGCACTTTCTTGTGTTTATGGACCGCATGAATAGAGTCTGCAAACCATATCTGGATAAATTCGTCATTGTGTTCATCGACGATATTCTTATCTACTCGTAATAAAGAAGAACATGCGGAACATTTCAAGACCGTCTCGGTTACTCAAGGATGAAAATTGTACGCAAAGTTTTCCAAGTGTGACTTTTGGATTGAGACACCCAATTTCTTGGTCATGTGATCGATGTTGAAGGAATCCATGTGGATCCCTCAAAGATTGAATCATAAGAATTGGCGATGCCCACTAACCCCACCGAAATTCGCCAATTCTTAGGACTTGCTGGTTATTATCGAAGATTCATCGAAGGTTTCTCGAAAATAGCTAAACCATTGACCGAGCTAACCCGAAAACGAAGAAATTCGAATGGGAGACGATCAAGAATCGCCTTTTCAACTCCTAAAGAACAAACTTTGCGAAGCACCTATCTTGGCACTACCGGAAGGAGCCGAAGATTTTGTAGTATATTGTGATGCTTCACACATGGGTTTAGGCGCTGTTCTCATGCAAAGGAACAAAGTGATTGCTTATGCTTCACGACAACTCAAAACTCATGAGAAGAATTATACTACTCACGATCTAGAACTTGGCGCCGTGGTATTTGCACTCAAATTATGGAGACATTATCTATACGGAACCAAATGTATAGTGTACACTGATCACAAAAGTCTTCAACACATCTTAGATCAAAAGGAATTGAATATGCGTCAACGTCGCTGGCTCGAATTGCTTAGTGATTATGACTGCGAGATCCGTTATCATCCTGGAAAGGCAAACGTTGTTGCCGATGCCTTGAGCGTAAAAGATCGCCCTAAGCCACTTAGAGTGAGATCATTGGGAATGGTAATCAATTCACCCTACCATCGAAAATTCTTGAAGCTCGAATCAAGCCCTTAAGGAAGAAAATAGGCCGAATGAGAAGATTTATGGCATGCCGGAGAATGAGAATGAATTTGTGAAGAGATCGGACGAACGCTATGTTTCAAGAATCAAGTTGGATTCCACTCTTTGGAGGTATCCGAGAACTCATCATGCATGAATCACATAAATTGAAGTATTCCATACATCCCGGTCCTAACAAGATGTATCAAGATCTAAGGCTTTTGTCTTGGTGGCCTAATATGAAGGTCGATATCGTCAGATACGCCAAGAAATGTTTGACATGCTTGAAAGTTAAAGTCGAACATCAAAAGCCATCCGGATTGTTAACTCAACCGAACTTCCTATGTGGAAATGGGAAAGAATCACAATGGACTTCATCACAAAGTTGCCAAAACTTCTAATGGTTTTGACACCATTTGGGTTATTGTAGACCGTCTTACAAAGTCCGCTCATTTCTTGCCAATCAAGGAGAACGACGAGATGATTACACTCGCTAGACTATACATCAAAGAGATTGTTTCGTCACGGTGCACCAATCTCTATCATATCGACCGTGATAGCCGATTCACCTCAAGATTTTGGCAAACGCTTCAAAAGCCATGGGTACCAACTTAGATATGAGTACGCGCACCATCCTCAAACAGATGGACAAAGTGAAAGAACGATCCAACTACGGAAGACATGCTAAGAGCATGTGATTGATTTCGAAAAGGATGGGATAAGCACTTACCTCCGGTGAATTCTCTTACAATAATAGCTTATCACGCCAAGATTAAAGCGCTCCTTTGAAGCACTCTATGGAAGAAAATGCCGATCGCCATTTGTTGGGCGGAAGTTGGAGAAGTACAACTTACAGGCCCGAAATTGTCCAAGAGACAACAGAAAGATAATGCAAATTCGCAAAGATTGCAAGACAAAAGAGCTACGAGATAGACCAAAACCGTCGGAGACCGTAATGCTCAAAGTATCACCGAAAGGGATGGTCGATTTGGAAAACGAGGAAAGCTCAAACCTCGATACGTCGGACCATTCAAAATTCTTCAAAGAATTGGTCCAGGGCATATAAACTTGATCTTCCCAAGAACTTAGCCGAGTACATGACACGCTCCATGTCTCAAATCTTAAGAAGTGTCTTCGGATGAAACTCTAGTCGTACCACTCAAGGACATCCACTCAATGACAAACTTAGCTTTGTCGAAGAACCCATCGAGATCATGGACGGAGAAGTTAAGAGGCTTAAGCAAAGCCGCATTCCTATCGTTAAAGTTTGATGGAATCATAAGAAACGAGGTGCAAAGTTCACACAGGGCGCGAGGATGTAATGTGTTCCAAGTATCCCCACCTGCTCATCTAGATCACCCATGACAACCTCTGCGAGTTTAATCATGGACGCAGTTCTCTTAAGGGTAGGTACCGTAAGCTCCTTAAAATTTCAATGTACTTAACGCTTTAATCGTGAATTAAACACGATCTATTTCGTCATGAAATTTTCTAAGCACCACATTTGCATATCATTTGGCATATGCATGATCAACGCACTTGAGCGCTCATAAACTATACCGTTGTGATCGTAATAAATTTCCCACTATCTTGATAATCCTAAAATACGTAATGAATACGTAAAATTTGTAAAATTACGAATTTAATTATAATAAAAATATATAAAATTCAGATAGGGCCTCGAAACTCATTGGACTTTTCACCACTCAACCCGACATGTAAATGGGCCTCACGACCGGATCAAACCCACCCCATTATTCCTTTGGGCCTTAGTTCACGAGCCCACAGATAAGCCCAACACATTTATTTCCATTTGGGCCTTGTCTGAGTACCGAATAAACAAACAAACCCAACATATTTTATTTTCTTGGGCCTCGCTCACAACCCCTAGCCATGATCATATATTAGAAATCTTGTAGTTACCATTTTTGTGTTTTCTTCCTTTGTAACCGAGCATGAAACGAAATCAAAACTAGCCAAGACCAACCAAACTAAAACTTGAAACATATTGGTTTCATGCTTTGCGTATGGATGCAAGAAAGGGGACAAAACATGCTAAAATTAGCTCTAATTCACATTAAAATAATGTGTAGGCACCTTGACTATCTTTTGACTTCATTACACAAAGGTTAACATGTTTGCTAGACAAGTTTGGATTTGACACAACACACATACACGCCCTAATCCCACCCAAACCATGCACGCCTAGACCAAAATCAAGAACACATGTCTAATAAACCTTTGACCTAAACAATCTAAGAATAAACTAATCTTGAGGCCATGCTTTATCTCACTTATAAACTACTCTCAACACATAGTTCACTCACCACACTCACAAGCTCATAACTTCACTCAAACACTTTTGATTCTAAGAAAAATCGTCCAATCGTGGTAAACGAAGAGGAAGAAAAAGAAAATGTTGTTTTGCAAGAGCTAGGAGAAACTTAGGTGAAATAAGGATACAGTAGCAAGTTATAAGGAGAACACGGGTCTCAATTCAAACCATCTTCTCTTCATTTCATCCCCACTCTTTACGAGTGTAGTAAGTTCAACTAAGCTCATTTCATTTTAACTCTTTTCGTTTAGTTCACACAAAATTAAAATATGTTATATCACATGTTAAACGAGTTAAACGCACCATTTCACCATACTATACATAGTCATTCACTAGTTACACGTTAGAACTTGTGTCTCATGTCGAAAACAAGTTACAAAATCTCTTGAAAACCTTAGGACTACTCAGACACCTTTATTTCATACGCAAAACTAAACGGGCTCAAGCCCGCCATCGAGCCCAATAAGCCCAATTCGAGTCCAATAAGGATCTAACCCGCCCAATAGATTGCGAATAAGTCGTTAAGCACTAATTATAAGCTACAAATAAGTTATAAACGTTTTACAAAGTTTTCATGTGTAAAGCTATATTTCGGATGTGTTTTGCAAAATATGTGAAACGAAGGGTCCAAAAGGTTAACAAATTGTAAAGCTAAGGGATCATTTTATAAGCGAAACAAGTGTTTTATAAAAGTATAGGGTTGAAAATGCCCATTTCGAAAGTACATGGGTATCATGCACGTGTGCATGTGCACATGAAAACCACAAGGATCGAATATGTAATTAACTCAAACTAGTATTAATAAACTTTTGGGTTAAAAGTGTCAAGTTTGGAAAACAAAGGTTTAAAGCGTATAAAATGAACCTAGAGGGCTGTTTTGTAAATTCAGTTTTACCAAGGGTTAAAGTTGTCATTTCGAAAGTTTTGGTATGAAATATAATTCGGTGGAAAGTGTCATTTTCTAAAAGTATAGGGGCTAAACTCGTACTTTTGTAACTCGAGGGTAAAAGTGCAAATTGGGAAAAGTTTATCAAAACTTATGATTTCATGATAGCCTCGTAAAAATGAGTATTTTGATCACATGAGTATTTTATTTTGGATAATGATAAACTTATTTCATGTATAAATGTATATGTAAATATATATTTATTAGAAAGTATATAAAAATATACTTATTTTGATAAAATACTTGGGGATTCTAAATACGTTAAAATACCCAACGAATTTACTAAGATCACAACGGGGAACATTTCACTTATGCGTAAGTGAGGATCACTAGTTAAGACAATGTAGCATGTAAATTAACTTAAAACGTTAATCACGATCGCACACTATTGGATAGGACAATCCAATGATCTATTGAATAAGAATATTCAATGCTCTATTATTTTGGTCATGAACCAAAATGCTCATTCATCGAGACTCGCCATCTCATCATTTTAGGTTTCGAGTTGGAACCTCCGCTACATTGTGCTTGATCTTTTGTGCGTGTGCATTATCATCAAGGTGAGTTCATAGCCTCGCTTTTACTTTATTTTTATAAACCCCATGAGGAGATACATGCTCTAAACTAGAACACAAGGTTTTTCATAAATGCTTGATCTTCTTGATTATTGGTACCGCCTAAGTTGTTAGCCACAAGTCCCCGATCATGAACCATTAGTCACCGCGAGTGAACGTAGATATCGTGAATAGTACTATGGGATTAACGAACCCGCTTCGGTTATAGAGAAATAACCGGACGCACCATATCGAATTTCTTTAGGTAATTGGCTATTACCTCCTTTGGGGCATACTTACGCATGTTGGTAATTCGTGTATGCAAATGAGTCTTGGTTTCATGAGCTTAGTGCATAATAATCTGTGATATTTTTTATGATATTGTTAGTTTACAATGATCATGATCTTATACTTGTGTTCAACTTATTTTAAACCTATGGACTTCACTCAACATTTTGTTGACCTTTTAAGCATGTTATCTCGTAATCGGTGAAGATTATGACCAAGGTGCGGAACGGGCATGGCAAGGCTTATCCGGTGGTGTAAATCATAAAAGTTATCATTTCTTTCAAACTCATGATCTTTCTTTTGGGAAAAACACTTGATCTATTTACAATATTTTGTAACAAACTATGAGTTTTCGATGAATGATAACTATTTTAATAAAACATCTCTTTTGAGTCGTTTTCTATAATTATTGACTATGATCTCCATTCAAGTAACACCGAATTAGTCTTCCGTCATTAAGATTTTCGGGGTGTTATGTTGTTTACTTCATTTTCCGACCGGAAAACCAATGACTCTTCGAGTTAGGTTCTCTTTCAACATAGACATCCCGATGACCATGGATCAACTTCGTTCTCTGAAACAGAAGCAAATGAAATCTTCCTCTTAGGGCATTCGATTCCGCGAAATGGCGACCGTTTTGCGGAGTATTCCATTGTGGCTAGCATTGTTAGGAATGCTTCGACCATCTTAGGCCATTCTTGATGATGGACCTCCCAAGCAACTTTAGAAGCCTTGGTTCGTAAGGGCTCTTATCTTGAACTAACGCTTTGATCTCGGCTTCTAGATCCATATCCTTTCGCATCAAGAGTACCCGCGGCCTCAAACCCACCTTTATCCCAACAACCCCATGATGAATGAGAGAGGAACCCGATGAGGAAGTGGGACAATGTTCGAGACCTTGGCATCACAACAAGCAACCAATCGGTTCCGGCGGGTAAACGAGGCCTCGACGGATGGGAACTCCTACTCGACTATAGTTTTGCGATCTCTAAGCGGGATTTTCAGTCATCTATCCTTTATCTTTCCCTAGCGAGTGAAGAAAGAGTGGATGTTTTGAACGAGTGTTGAGCGAGTTAAGTGACACAAACTCAAATCGGTATAATTTATTTGTTATAATTTTATTTGTTATAATTTATTTGTTATACTATTATTTCATATACGATGTAGATGATGAAGATGTTCAAGAAGTTAAAGAAAACTACGATGTCCAAAAAAGAAAACAATCGAATAAAGCGGAGAAAAAAAATTGGACGTCGGCCGAAGAGGTGGCTTTGGCAAAAGCGTGGGTTCATATCTCGAAATGTCCAAAAGTAGGGAATGAACAAAGTAGAGATAGTTTTTGGACAAGAATTCTAAATCATTTCAAGGAAAACGTGAAAGATACTACTCGAAGTCATCATAGCTTGAACACAAAGTGGCAAAATATGAATGCCGCCACGAGTGTCTTTAACGGGCTATTCATCCAACAAGTAATTCTTAAACTCTACATACTTGTATTGATTTATATGCTTGTGTTAATTTATATACTTGTATTAATTTATATACTCTTACTTTTATAAATGTAGAAACATCTTCGTGAGAGTGGGTGTAGCGGTGTTAACATCATGAAAATGCCTTGGCCGATTATGATAAGAAAACAAAGGGCAAGTCTTTTAGTCATATTGAAGCATGGGAGGTTGTTAGGCTAGAAGACAAATGGTTGGAACAACCATGTGTGGGTCAAGCATCTTCGTCTAATTCCGACAAACGAAGAAAGTCGTCAGAATCTAGCTACTACGAGACGGGAAGCAATGACAATGTTGAGACTGTTATTCCGGATCTGAATGACGACACAACTCTTACACGGAAAAGAAAAGGCAAGAAGACCGATAGCGAGTCTTCGACAAAGGAAAGTGTTGTTGCGAGCTTCGACACCTACACGGCAAGGAAAACACAACTATTGGAGACGGTTGTGGAGAAAAAACTTGCAAAGGATGAATTGGCCGAAAAGTTGATGGCGGCACAACTCCGTAGTGTTGAAGAAAAGGCTTTGTTTCAGGCGATGAAGTTCTATAATCAACCGCACGATCACATAACCGATCCGAAAATGCTAGAGTTCACTCTTGCCAAAAAACGTGAGCTCGCGAAGAAATATGGATGGAGTTGCAATTTTTAGATATGTATTGTCGATGATTAGTGATTTCCTTTTTTTGAGTATTATGTAAAAAAAATTTAATTATTAATGAAATATTATGCTTTTATGAAATTGTTTAATATAATTATGAATATAAAAAATAAAAAAATAAAATTATGTGAGGTATGAGATCATGGTTGTCACTAAAAAAAGTATGATAAGACATGAGAGAGGCATAAATGAGGTGTAATGATATTATTGATGGGTGATGAGGCATGGGATCATGACTGCCACCACCCTAGAGTATTAATTACACTATCCATTTCTCTCACATTTGACTTTCAATATTTCACTTTTCAAGTTTGACCATACACTCTTTATATGTAGTATAGATATATGTAGTATAGATATATAATGTGTATAATAACATGTACTTTTCATTTTAGGGTGTTTTAAAAATAACATTAATTAGTGTGTTAATTATTTTATATTTTGGATTATGTTGTAGCTTGTTTAAATTAACATTGTGAACATTTTATTGTACTTTTTAATAAGGGGTGTTTTAATAAGTTGTTTTTAATTTGGTAGATATGCTTTTAATTGTTTGTACAACGTGAATAAATTATTGTACTTTTAAGTAATGGGGTGTTTTAATAAAGGTATTAATTACACTATCCATTTCTCTCACCTTTAACTTTCAAGATTTCACTTTTCAAGTTTGACCATACACTCTTTATATGTAGTATAGATACTAGGAAATTGGACTTTTATATAGGACATAAACTTTACCCGAATAACTTAACAATGTATATGGCAAGGTGTTAACTATCTGATGGCTGGTGTTAGGGGTGTTCATCGGTTCGGTTATCGGGTTTGTTTGGTTTATTCGGTTCGGTTAGTTCGGTTAATTTTTTTTTCTGGGTAAAACCGAGAACCGAACCGAACTGAACTTAAATTGATTCAACCAAACCGAACTCCCATAACCAAAAACCGAACCGAATAACCCGAATTACATAAATTTTATTATTTATTCATTTATTTATATAAACTTTTAAAAAGAAAAAAAAAATAAAGCTTAAAAAATGTTATATTTAAAAGAGTTTTTATATTATTTTTATATAAATATATAAAAAAAATATAAATATCTATTTAAATTCGGTTTTCGGTTCGGTTTTCGGTTTGGATTGCTAAAACCATAACCGAACCGAAAACCGAATATTTAATTCGGTTCGGTTCGGTTTTGGCAAGTTCGGTTCGGTTATTTTTTGTTCGGTTCAGTTTCGATTTTCGGTTTATTCGGATATTACCCAACCCATGAACACCCCCCGCTGGTGTCATTTTAAAATAGAATTCTAGTTTTTGTTATTATAGTTTTATGACATTCTTAAATTAATCAGACAAATGCCCAATTATCTATTTACCTTAGAATTGCTTTGTGTATATTACAAGAGGCAAGTGGCTGAAGATCGAAGAAAATATACAGTATATGGGATCTGGCAAAATATGCAAAGCAACTTCATTAACATAAAAAGGTTAGCGTACAGAACCACAACAGTGCATGTTGCCTCGTGTCTTTGCCTTACATGAAATAGGTGTGTTCCTCGGCCATTAAGACAAGACTGCCAGGGCAGAAGATCGTTAACAATGTGAACAGCTATCTAAATATGCTCAGAGGAAAAAACTCCCCACAGCAGGCACTATACCCTCAACCTAAGAAACCATGCTATGGCCGTAGTACCAGGCAAATGCTATTTCCACCACCAATACTGAAGTCTAAAAGTGATTCTCTGAATTCTTTTTAACAGACCTTGTTCGACATAAACCAAAATACTCTTTATCACAAACGAATTACTTTACCAACTACGTAAACTAGGATTTTAAACTCATCTAAGTACACATTATCTTCGCATTATTACCTCAAAATTTATCATCTTTAGTGCCTACCCACCTAGTAATGCTTAACCAGCACCATTTGACAAGAACACCCAATCATACAAAACTAAGATATCGTAAAGCGACAAGAAACTCAGGCGGTTCTTGAACAAAATCCAATAATATGTCGATCAAAAAATGGGTAAATGGTAGCCTTCCAGGCGGGTTTCCATTTGTTCTCCAAATTCAATATTCAAGTGGACAGGAGTATACATACTCATGAATGTCTCATGGTAAAAATAGCCTAACCCCTGCTGTTTGTGGTCCCTATTGCTGGGTTAGGTCTTATCACTGTACAGCTTCCGACGCAAAAGATACAAATTACTTTTGCATTATTACTTCAGCTTTTGATCATCGTAATCTTCAGCCATGATCCAGCTAGACAAATGCGGAACCATACAAAAATGTTATATAAGAGTAAACTCGCAGTTGAACAGGGTCCTCCAGATGAATAACGATGCAAAATCTATGCTTTCTTCGAGGATGTCAAGATTTTCTCTGTAGTATCTGTACAAGTCATGACGCTCCCAACTGACTTTTAACCTCATCTAGCTCACGACTTTGTTCAGGAGCAGAAGAACCAGCATAAATGTGGATAATTCAAGCATGAACTTGGGGGTTGTAACGTGTTCAGTTAAACGAAGCCACCTGTAAGTTCAACCAGTAGATAGCTGCTGATAAAGCCTGTTTGACCATTTCAGAATGTTCATCACATTCACCATTATCGCTAAAGACACTTGCATACAAAAGTAAAGCAAACGACTCTATATGTCAAAATAAGGTTAAAAGGGGAACCATATGTTTGCCTATCTTTTCCTTATGGGTTAACCTTATGATTTCAGGATTAATGAAAAAATGTACTAGTTCAATGGTGATGTTCAAGTATATTATATCTGTGAAATATCAAAGAGATGTTCAGTCAAAAATGAAATTAGAAATCTTTACTGTAATGAGCAGATATATAAGTTTAAGGTGAAAACTTCCCAAAAGAAAATTTTAAGTTTTGTGAGATGAAATATTATATAGAGCATATAGTTAAGTGACTTTTTTTCGATTAAAAAGATATATAAGATAAACTTTATCTATTGATAAAGGTTCGTACTTAAGATATGGCAAGTAAGATATGTTAAATGGATATGTTTCAAGAAAAAATGTTGTAATTTTGATGTGATATTTTTAAAATAGTAGCGAAATCAAGATATAGAGGAATTCATAAAAAAACTGAAGACTCCATCTAAATTTTTTTTTTTTTTTTTTCTTTCTGTTGTTTGACTGAAAGTGTTCCGGTGTTCGACTATACAAGTCAAATACCTAACACAAATCTCAACAATATAACTAAGCAAATTTTCAGGAGAGCAATCAATGCTAACATTATTGGAATTACCAAGGGGAAAATAGCTAACTTTGAATTCTAGAATAACAGTACCTACACCTACAAGTGAATACCTAAAATTTTAAACATGAGCTTTCGCATAAGAGAAAGTTGCCTTTTATTGAGGATATCACAAAAAGAATATAGCTCTATCTCCTCTGAAGTAAATGATGTAGGATAAGAACTATTAGATTCCATTATGACTTACGAGAAACGCAAATACTTAATGCTAAGTATAAAGTTGGCAAGATGGGCAGGTCAGGCGGGTTTGGTAGTGGGTGAAAATGGGTTTTGGTTGAAACATGACACTACTAGTAAAAGCTAAACTAGTTCCGGTATGATTGGAAGTGCTTCCATCTATTAATATGCACATACTGAGAGAGACACTGAAATAAAAGCAGACTTGCTTTCAATGAGCCAGTATTAATAAGAACTCACCAATTCCCATCAGCTGATGTCTTGTTTGCCTGCTCAATTTCTTCCTTAGCAAATTCTTCTAGTATAGCACGTTGACGATCATTCACTACCCTGTAACATAAACACGAGTACAACTTATCAAAATAGCACTCCTGGCAAACACAGCTAGAATCTCCATAATCTATTTATTGAAAGCTGGCTCTAAATATTACAATAACGGGTAAACCCTATAATTAATAAATTTGTGTTGGTTTGATATACTTTACTCTCACGTTGATATATTGTCTCAAAAGAACTCTACCAATATATCATAAGAGTAACGCTCTCTTGTAGGATATTTATTAATAAGATTGACAGTAAGTTTTAAGGCCATACTCTGAACTAATCATTCAAAACTGGTACCTAGACATCCTAGCATGTAATTGTTACATTCAGATTACATGTACTAACATAAATTTTTAGTAGAACAGAATGCTTACGTAGGGAAATTAATGCGGAAACGTACATACAGGTCTCCATGGTCCACAAAAAAGCCTTTTCTCGGCAAGCCTGTCATATTAACATACCAAGCAGGTATATATGTGCATGTGTATGTGTATGTGCAGATATTGAGATGAAGAAGTGTCTATCAAAGGTGAAATTTAATAAGAAAAGAAAATGTGTACCTTTGCCTCTTAGTATTGCTAACTGTCCATGTTGAACCCCTTTAGGTATCTACAGGAACAGGCAACCTCTTATCACTTCCAGGTAAATATAAAATCTAACACCTTTTGGGTATGTTATAACCAATAACCAGATGGTATTCACAACCATGTGACTTTATCAAATTACGATATTCCCTAGATTAAGCAAATTAATATCCAAGAATAAGAAAAATACTTAAAAGATCAAATTTATCTGGATACACATGCATCATCAGTTTTATGATTATTATACATATATCAAATTAAATTTGACAAGCCCCATAACTGTTATTATTATGTTGATGATAAAATTAATTGTAGATGACATATACTATACATAATTACCTGAATTCGAGTTCAATAAAACAGTCGTGAATATATGTAAATCAAATATAACATTTTTTTTCATATTTTACTACTGTCTGACTAACAGGGTTATGACTTGAATATATCAAGTGCAAATATTATCAAATTACAATCACCTCAGCAATCGAAACTTTCAGTGATTACTTGCACGCCTGCCATAGTCTATAGATCATAATTAACAATTCAGTCATTTCAGCGTATGTGCTACACTTTTACACAAGGCCCCTTATGCTCTAAAAGTCTTATTGCTTTTTAATCAGAAAATACATATCGGGAGAGAAAAACTCACCTTTACTTGTGTTTTCCCATTTAGAGTCGGCACCTCTACCTTACCACCAACGATCGCCTGCCAACCGAAAGTATTCTGTTAGTCAGCAAATAGTGAGTTCACAAGTATCGGAAGTCACTGTGTACTACTCATTTTAATACACTGCAATAACCATACAGTAATCTGAAACAAGAGTATGTCCGTGAACAAATTAAACAAAAATAGAACAAATTGGAGTTACCTTTAGCATATAATCACTTATCAGGGACTACACAAACGCATAAAGTGATCTGATAATGCTTTTGAGGTAATGAAAATGCATGAAAGGTAAAATGCAAAAACCCTACCATAATGATGCATTTACTTTCATAGCATCATAGGTAGCATTCAGAGCAAGGGACATTTTCTAGGATTAGTTGATAGCTACAATTTTACAAAAATAAACAATTTGAATCATCATTTCAATAACACTGCATGCAATCTAAACCTAATCAAAAGCGTTTATCTTGGGAGGAAGATGAGCTACATGTTTAAACCTAAAAAATTTCAGTGTTCATGTGTACGCGTGATATAAATAAAACTTCTGGAATCATTCAGTGGTCACCTGAGTGAAGCCGATATTTGAATCCACATATAGATCTGCACCATCTCTTTGAAAAACAGGGTCTTCAGCAACCTAAATGATGGAAAATAAAAGGAAAGATGAAGAGTGAAAAGCTTAATAGATTTGAAACAAATGAATAATTAATCAGCAGGAAAAATATTTCATGTTCTTAAGATTTTTTATGGAGGAAAAGAAGGGGTATGGTAGGATTAGTGGTGTGACTTTTGGCAACTTCGTATCCCCTCAAACGTGGGGTGGTTTGGAAGGATACCTCATAGTCACATCTATAATGACTAAATTACCCTTTCTAACTTATAAAGACTTTACAAATAAAGGGAATAAAAGTAAAATTGTCAGTTTTCTTTCCTTCCCCTCCAACTCAAGAACACAAAATATATATCATGTCATTTCTTTTCCTTTTACTTTCTTCAATCTAAAGAACACATATTTGTATTTTTATTTTTCTAATATCCAATCAATTCTTTCCTCATTTCATTATATAATTTCCTTTCCTTTAATGGAAAACTCGAGAACTGAGTGTTTGGTAACAAGTTGAATGCACTAATATTTACCTTTAGCTTTATAGTTAGGGTGCCAGGTTGACCTCTTCTTCCAACTCTACCAGCTCTTGGAACAGATATGATACCACCAGACTCTACACCTAGATTTATGGAAGATAAAAACAAAAAATAATCAATGATTTAAGCAAATTTGAAAACGAAAAAAAAAATTCAAAAGAAAATATTTACTGTCACAATATTTAGCTAGATGATTCAAAGCATGATAACTAAGGTTAATATGCACATTCAACACCAACCTGCCGGTATCTCTACTTTAACCTCCTTGACTACCTCGACAACCCCTGATCCTCCACATGACCTACAGTATTCCTGCACCAAATGAATAAAGACTTGTTGATCCAATTTCTATAGACTGAAAACTGCAGTCTGCAGCTAATGCTTCTATCAGTTTTAGAAGTCAAACCTTAATAATATGGCCTAACCCTTTACAAGTGCCACACCTGGCCATGAATGGATGAATAAAAACCTAAAAAGAATCAATCAAGAACGCAGAAAAATAATAACAACATACATGGTAAGGGATAACTTTTCAATATTTTCTTGAATCTACGTTAAACTTAAAAAAGGTCGCTTACTGTGCCAGTTCCTTCACAAGTTGGACAACTTTTTGCCTTAGCATTAACAGGGTAACCATGCCCAACTGCATTACAGCAAAAAGAAAGAAAAACGGAAGTTGTAATAGATTATTACCAATATTGATTCAAGTTGCCATAAATTCATTCAAAGTTGCCAGTTCCATAATTAAACTGAACAGTAATTATAAAAGTTACAAATCAATAGCAAGATTTTGATGCTATATACAACTAAGACATGTTAAATCCTACAAACTCGTCATGCATAATAAATACCAACTTCAAACTGACTGCAGTAAATGCTGGTATTATAAGCTATCAATTACTAATGTTATAAAGTATAAACAAATATATAATTGGATATATAAACTAATACTACTAGTCATATTATTAATTAGGGTACATATATAGTATACATACATATATTCTTATTCATAGGTGTGTCTTATATATCTGCTAAAGCAAGATAGAAGATTAAAAGCGTAGTTGGCAAATTTGATTGACTTACAAGTTGCAATATAAAAAAGTACAAATCCCATGAATGAATTTGAATCCTATCTGCATATGCATTTTACTGGATAATTAACCGTCTATCATCTAAAACTATGTTGCACCGAGTTACTTAACACTGTGTATGGTTTGCTGATCCAAAACATACAAGTGGCCACATGATAACCTAAATCGTGTTTGTGTATTATTTATTGTAAAGCATAATTAACAGGGAAAAACAACAATAAACACGATCAATATAACTACGCTTTGCCTAAACATCAGTAGATAGTAAGCATTTTCATATGTTCATATACTTATATAAGACTATTGTAGGAAATGTGGAAGCTAACAAATGATTCACCCCGATTCAGAATTCATCTATTAATATAGTGACCCTTAATTTGATTTTCAAATTTACAACCAGACTGAAGTCACTTTTACTGCAAAGCAAATGTAACTAAGCAGTAAGAGTCTTAGAGATCAAATCTTGCACTTGGCCCATGTCTATTGTACAAATCATAGTTAAAGCAATTAATATAAAGGGGAACTTATGGATTGTGTGTATGTAATATGTACGTGTTGGTGTTGGGGGATGGGTGGGTTGTGAGAGAGTAAATTATGGATTTGTATCTAAATATGAATAGGAAGACTAGAAGACTACCAAGTGTGAAGAGCGAATGAGGTGAAAAGTTGGTTCATGGGGGATGCATAAACTTAATCATTCATAAGGTATGCTCTTTCTTCTAGGTCATCTGATTAAACCAAACTGCCACCACCAAGAATGTCTACTATTATGTCTCCTTATACTACAGTGTTTACAGCTGAATAACCTTTTACGCGACTAAAAATAACTACAGAAACAGCTTAAATTCATTTTGGCTTAGATAATTTAATTTTTATCAGATCCAGGAGAAGAGTGAAAATGATGGACATTTGTATGAAGTGTCAAACACACAAACATTGAGTTGTTGTGGGACCAAGGGATTATTACCCTGGTAAAATAAAGTGTGTGCACACCTAGTAACACTGAAGAAATGTGTTAAATAATACAATTCATTTAAGTCAATAGTTTTGCTATAGCAACTGAGCTAACAAGTTTTCTGTTGGTCCCGGTCTAAGAAATGTGCGTTAGTATGAACATGAATTACAACTAGGTAATCAAAAAAGAGCTCAGAGGTATGAGTAACATAATAGATGTTTGTCTTGCAAAAAATCAGAATCATTTTGATAAACTTTATATTATATGTTCCATGGCTTATATGATTAACTCCTTGTCAGTAGCTGAGGTATCTACTCTATGACCATTGTCTTAAAATATAGCCACCAGATCCTGTTTCCTAGGAACATATAATTACGTAAATGCATGTAGCATAGGAGCTCCTAAAGAAAAGATCAAAGATATAGTATACAAAATACAACTGGGACTGTTAACCAGTAAAGACAGAAGAATAAACTACTCACGGCAAGATTCACAAAGGATGTTTGCATCAAATGATAGGTGTTTTGTGCAGCCTTGAGCAGCCTCGCTAAAGGAAATTGACAGCTCAACCTAAATCATTTAGAAGAATAAAATGTTAGACAAGGTACAAAGATCAAGTGTATTTACAGATAGCAATTTGCATATGCTTAACCTGAATATCACTTGTAACACTATCCGTCTCTTCATCAAAAATCTGTAAAATATCAAATATATATAGGATTGCCAGAAGGTCAGAAATTTGTATACACCAACAGACGTTATGCACGAACAATGTAAACAAGCGGACCTCAGAAAATATTTTTTGGAAAGAATCAGAAAATTCAGCACTTCCACGAGCATGTCTAAATCCACCGGCACCTCTGGAAGAATAATTCGTGCTTTCTCCATACCTAGATTGCTGCTTCATCTGTCATTACAGAAAATTTTGAGCTTTTAGGTTTATAATGTGTTCCATTTGAAAATTGCTTAGTTGAGCTTGTTCATTAAAAAAAAAAAAAAAAAAAAACGTGTTACCTCGTCATATTCAGCTCTCTTTTCAGAATCTTGCAGAACCTATAAAATGTTCATAACCAAGATATAAATGCATAACTAGTAGTGAATGATTTTCCTAAGCAAGGACACTAAAGACCAACAACTGCACCTCGTAAGCCTCTCTTATCTCTTGAAATTTTCTCTTAGCTGATGGATTATTTTTATTTGCATCTGGGTGATACTTCTTTGCCAGCTGCAGAGCATATAGTAAGAAGTATGAAACCAAATGCAAAGAACAAAGGTACCACAAGCTAGCATTTGATATGAGATGATTAATAATAATAATGCACTTCAGGAAGTGTATATTATGATATAGTGATGTATTTATTCATATCAAGAAATATACAATAAGTTATTGCCATGAATGGCAGGATCATGTGCATTTACAATAATGCATTACTTGCAGGGGTCACAATGGTATACTTCTCCTTTCACAACACATATTAGCACTGCAAATTTATACAAATATCAAGCTAAAACTTCTTGTTTCAATCTATTGTAGGCACACGTGGACTCGATAAGAATCCATTATAGGCTGCACAATACGCAAGAGGTCTCTGATGACTACAAATAAATATATAATGGCTTTACGGTGTGTTCTCAACTTTGTTTTTGGGAAGGAAAGTAAAGTAAAGAAAAGAAAAGAAAGTGGAAGGAAAATGTGAGTCCTAACTTTCATCTCAAAATTGGAGTGAAACATTTTAAAGAGAAAACACAAGTACTTTCATCCCTCCCCTCTTTCTTTCCTTCCTTGATAAAAACTCAAGAACACACATAATTTTACTTTCACTCCATTTCAACCCCTTTCATCTTCTTTTTTTTTTTTTTTTAAATAATTAAAAAAAAAAAAAAAAAAAAAAAAAAAAAAGAAACTTGAGAACAGAGTGTTAGTGCTTTACACTCAAGCTGGTAAATCACGAACCAGAATTACAAGGTATATAATAACAAGGAGGTAGTAATATGTGATGGAATTACTTATACCAGCCATACATAATGTAAATCCTATGATTCTGACGACTACGGTAATGAGGAAGTTGGAACCAGTCGCAAGATTAAATCCATAAATTATATTTATATTTGAAGAAGATACATGAAAAACTGTCCAGACCATAGTCACAAGGAACGGGGATCGTTCCGGTACGCGATCAAGGATCGGGATCGCGGTTCGCTGGGTGCCTAAAATTCGGTTCGATGGGGGGTAGGTTCATTTGGGATCGCTCTGGTACGATTTAGCTAATAATTAATATATTCCTAAGGAATATAAAAGAAATCCTAACATCCAAAACTGAAAAAATAGTTTGATACTTATGAATTTTCATAAGTCATAACCATTAGTCATTTACATACTAAAGTTTCTG
The DNA here is from genome assembly GCA_022545495.1 of Chrysanthemum lavandulifolium. Classification (NCBI taxonomy): domain Eukaryota; kingdom Viridiplantae; phylum Streptophyta; class Magnoliopsida; order Asterales; family Asteraceae; genus Chrysanthemum; species Chrysanthemum lavandulifolium. The sequence goes on from CM040244.1 coordinate 108,319,753, forward strand.
TATTAAGGTTAAAAAAAAGTAACAAGTTCATGATTTAGAAGGGTTGAGATTCCGATCGTTAATTTCCCCATTCCCGACTGAATCGTACCCAAATTGGGAATGCGCGAACTGGATAGCAAATTATGTTACCAGACAGGGTCTAAGCAAACATAATTATGAACTCCGGAGCTACTTACAGCATGAAAAGCTTTCTTGATGTCGTCTCTACTAGCATTGGGAGGAACACCTAAGACTTTATAGGGATCTGCTTCGCTGGAGTTACGAAATCCTGGAGAGTTTAGAAATTAGTTCTAGGGCAAATAAGCTCTATACATCATAGAAATGTACATATATCGATAAAACACCTGTAGCATGGATACAGCGCTTCAATAATAGCATTCTCATATTTACGAAATCTATTGGCTTTCCAGCATATCCAACATTGTAGAAAGCTGACAAAGAAACCACATACATATTCAAAATTACTTCATTCATCTAAAGACATTAAATAACCTAATTTAACATTAAAAAAAAAAAAAAAAAAAAAAAAAAAACGAAAATAAAAATAAATTATACCTCTATATTGAGCAATTGGATGAAACGCGGCATTTGACTGACCTAAAACAAATTCTGGCGATACTGTATGAGAAGAAACAGTTGAGAATTAAATAGAGTAATTGATAATAATAAGATTACAAGTGACAGTATATAATTACCAGATAATTATATAAAATTGATGATTTATTTCTTAATCCTCTCATTCCAAATGCATACATCAGTTGAAATGATTTCTTTTTGTGGGGTTTTGGGGTTATTTTATTTCTTTCTTTCTGCTCAACCTTCGTTTTATTTCTTTTATTTATTTGTGTAAAATTTTAAGATTTTTAAACATTAAGTAAATTTTAAGATTTTATATCCCACATCTGTATATATATTTACATATTTCTCCAAACATGTTTTTATACACGATGTATGCTCTATTAAAGACTCTTCTGGAGAAATATGTAAATACGCCAGATATGTGATATATTTAAACGTCCCTTAACTAAAAAAAGATGTTTATTTAAACTAGATGCGCTAATTCAGTAATTTGTGCCTAAAATCAAAATTTTGTTTAATTTGAGCAAATTTGTAAAAATTTGGGCATATTTAGTTTGTTAATGCAAATATTACGATATTTAATCTATACGGCCTCGTTTGTTTTGTTGACGACAAACATTTAACTTCAGAATACATAACGAAAATGTATAAGTTCTTGTAATTATATTTTGTCTCAACATACTCTCAACACCTCTCGACGACTCAAGTCCTTATATGCTACAACACAGGTTCGTACATGTTTGTTATGTTGCGTTATGATCCAACCCCTAACAAACCATTAAACATGTTTAGTTAAATAGTTTACAAGTGTTGGGTAAATACCTTGATCCATGATCCAAGACCCATGACCCAATGTCTAGATACATTGTACCTTGGAGGCCACTCAAGGCTCATACATACCCATGACCCATGACCCATGACCAATAACCCATGGATAATGAGGAGCGTCCCACGGATCCCTCAAATTTCTCACGGATCCCTTGGATTACAAGTGCCGGATCCCTCTCCGAAGGGATCCTTGGGGCAGAAACTTGTCTTGATCTTTTTTCCTATAAATAGCAAACCACTTCTTATCATTTCTTCACACTTTTACACATAGTTTCTCTCCACCATTTCTAGCATATTTAGATCATTAGGAAACATGTAAACCACCCTCATAACATATGATCATAATGCTTCTAACTTTCATTTGTTGTAAGCATACTCCCGAAGTGATCCTCCAAAAGCTCTTGCATCCTTACCTACTGAAGTGATCACCCATCACAAGCATACAAGCACATGAAGATCTTCTACAACAAGCTTGGGAAACTTGTCATCTTCATTCATAGAAGACCAACTACATCATGCTTTATGTTCTTGATGTTTGTGTAACCACTCGTAAATTTCCCTGCAGATTTTTCGCGACTATATTTTTTTTCTTTCGTTTCGAACTTTAAACACGACAAGCCATGGGATATTTTCACATCGACCTCAATGATAAAAATTACTTAAAATAAATATATAATAAACTTTTATACTTTTATCTCGTACCGGGCCTCTAAGCCCAACCCGACCCAACTTCATTTTATTTAACCGTGGGCTCTCGTGTCCAAACCAACCCAACCGCACCCTAAAAACTATACAAGCTCAAATTATTTCAAGGATTATAAAACAAGTTATTATTATTATTTTTTTTACTTGTTCCAAACCAACAAACAAAACATCACCTTTGGTTTACTGAATATAATATATTTCTTGCTAGAACTTGATGAAGTATATCTTAGCTTAAGAAATGCACCGTACAAAAGTATTTGTGTTTGGTTATACCTTCCTTTTGGCTCACGTAAGGCATTGTTGGTTTTATATGTGATCAAATATTTTGTGTTGTCCAAAATGAATACTACTTTAAAAGCAATAAAATACTCATCATTAAAACATTAGTGTACATGATATCCTAATATGCATGTATATGTAGCATGCGTGGAGACAAGCAAGAAACCCAAGCGCACCTTGTAATTTTTAATACAAATCTTTGTCAAGCACATCTTGGTACCATGTGCTTCTGTGAATGAGACAAACAAAAGCCTCAAATGCACCTTTGGTCTTAATGAAACGTGGGTATGGGATCCTAGGAGACAAGGACTAATTAAAGTCATCCTAGCTACATACTATAAACCTAACACCCTATTATTATGTTAGTACTTGTTACCTACTACTTTTCTTTCTTTGTTCCCGTGAACACAAAGCAAACATCATGGGAAAAGCTTGCATGCATGTGAGATAAACCAACCCAAGCACACTTTATATTTTTTAACTCAAATATTGGCATAAGATGGATCCTATGTTTCGTAGTGGCGTGGCTTCAAAACTAAGCACAAAACAAGCTAACCCATGCGCAACCCTTATCTTCCCAACCCCACTTCTTCTTCCTTCTACTCTACCCAACGCACGCTTATACTTCACCTTCTTCAATTGGAAGCCCTCCAATTAACTTTCCAAACCTCAAAACAAGATCAAGTCCATTTCCCATTTGCTTCATCAAGAACAGACGTCACCCCTCCTGGGTACCCACACCACGCTCCACTATTATTTGGAAGAAACTCGACAAGGCACAGAGGTCCCCATCCATTTCCTTGTCTCCATGGGCCACAGTTGATGACAAAACCAAACAGATGCCATGCTAAGCTTCCTCTATAAAAACCCCCCTCCCTTGCATCACTCCTCACAACTCACTTCTCACACTCTAAACACAAACGTCTACTGTGGAAGCAAAAAGGGAACCCAAGTCGCTAGGGTCTTTGGTCGAGTAAGGAAACGAGGAGTTATCTCGGTCACGTTCAAAAGTCCTTTCGGTCACGCTTATTCGAATCTCGCCACCACCACTCTCGGTGTAGTGTCGCTCTAAACTTTCTTTTTTTTCCTATACGACTTACATGAAAGTATCATGGCTGTGTTTTAAAAACTTGTGTGGTAACGTCCAACCTTGTTTAACAATTATAAAAACAATACAAACAAGCAAGTGCTTGTTGACTTGTTAGTCGACACGCACTTGACTCGTTACGAGTTTTCAAAACATAAAACAAATTATGAAACGTTAAAACTTAAAACAACTTTTAAAACTTGGTAGCTTTTATGTTTAGAAAAGATGGAAACTATTTTTGAGAAAGAAGAAATGAAACACAAAAACCACTACATGCATATACACGACACTCATGTAGAAAATGCATTTACAAAAGATAACAGATAAATGGTTCCATTAAATACGTTTAAAATGTAAAGAAAACACAAACGAGTCTCTAGCTCGGATGGTCGGGTCGCTGGATTTGTCTTAGGAGGTCCTTAGTTCGAATCATGCATATGGCACTTTTCTTTTCTTTTTTTTTTTTTTTTTGTTATTCTTACAACTTTAGCCTTTTGGCAGTTTTAATCCCCCATTTTCAACACTTATCACATTTATTATAATTTGAAAGTTACATGATGTTGCGATTTCAGTCCCTTTAATTAGAACCTATTGACATTTTTCTTAAAAACCTTTACAAGATTTAGAACTTATATTATTTTTCTAATTTCAATCCTCAAGTCCGATACTCCGACACTTTTTACCCAAAACTCTTTATACGCTTAAATAACTTATATTATTGTATCATTCTTCGTTTAAATAAATATGTTTAACATATATTTGTTTGACGACCTCAAATTTTAAATAATACATTTGTCCTAATATATTATTCCCCCTAATCCAATAAATGTATATAACTTATATATATATTAGACTCTCGAAACCCAAACAAATTTAATAACTACTTGTCTATTTATATTTATTAATCCTTCGACAATACTTGAGCCAATATTCAATCCAACTCATATACAATACGTTTCGTACTCATTATTTTCCCACATCTATTTCAAGAGCCAATATTTACAAAACACTTTGAAACTATTTAAACGTAAACTCTGCCACACAAGCAACATTAAACACAACCACTTATAAACACTTGCATTTATTTAAAACTTCGAGTCGTGGGTACACATTACTATAAGCGAGTCTTGCCATCTCGCTCTTAGGTTCCGGTAGAGCCACCGCTTCATCACACTCGATCTCTTGGGTTCAAGAATACCCAAACCCTTAATCTAGGATTTGAATAGAAAATAGCCCAAGTATTTAATCGTTAACACAAACAGTCACCGAGTGCATAGTCTCTCGTGAGTCGTCTTCAGGATACTCAAGAAGAGGCAAAGAAGAAGTCTCTCCACCAAGAAGGCGAACTTAAAGGGTGAAGACGGAGTCAAGAAGAAGATGATGGATTCAAAGGTGATGACAATAACTCACCGAATCCTAAGATTCCTTTCCAACTTCTTACATCAAGACAAACCAAGTCAAGATCAAGAATGTAAAGATCAAGAAAGAGCGGGACAAGGAAAGGTTGAATCGATAAGACGAAGTCCTTATCAACCAAAGTCAACTTTCCTCAGAATGGCAAACATCGTGCTCTGTCATCACCGAATTTAGGAAAGTAGTCTTGTCTCTTACCTAGAATAGTCTTTAGAATGAGACAAAATACATCTCAGATTTTGTCTTACAGATGATGTCGATTTGTCACTTAGGAAAGAGTCAAATATCATACATGTATAAATAGCATAGAGATGGAGTGAAAAGGTTAAGCTTGTGAATTGTAAAACACATACACGCAAGCCATCTTTTCACTCCTCCAAATACAACTTAGTTCTGAGATAGCTCGGTGAGCTCTAAGAGTTGTGCTCGGACATGACGAGCTTGAGATGAATCACCCAACTTTGTCATTTCAATCCCAAGTACTATTCCAAGTACTTGGGTAACGATTCATTGTTGAATTATTTCTAATAAGAATATGATGTTGAAAATTACTTAGTGTGTTTTCTTTATGTTAATTTCAGGTCATTGTTCACTTTTAACTTGTTTTATAAACTTGAATTGTTTTAAACGATAGTGAGCGGGAACAACAAGTGGTATCGAGCAAGGCTAATTATAAAACTCGCTTTTAGGTCGCTCTAAAAGTTTTTAAATTAGGATCCTAAATGGTCAAATTGATGTACCCCAACTAGTCGATAAAAGGGTGGAGCTTATTCAAATTGTTGCCCCTAGACTTGAAGTTGGCAAATTCAACAAATGGAAAAGCGAATGCTTTGCTATTTGATCGATGGAACCTTATTATGTCAAGTGCATAAATGAAGGTCCATTTGTCCCAAAGACTCAAGGGTTGCCCAAACACAAGCTCGGTGGACCAGGATGAAAGGAGAGTGGTCAACCAGACCAAAGACTCAAAAGTATCATAATATCTTGTCTTCCGACGATATTATGGAGTCTGATATAAGTCGTAGCATCGCTAAGCAAACCGGATGACCTAGTTCATAGTCATGAAGGACCATCGATACCAAGGAAAACATGATAATGGACCGAAACTTGAGTATAACACCTTCGTGGCTAAGGACTCGAAAACTCTCTCTAAACTTACACCGGATACAAAACTCTTTTAAATGAACTTTCAAATGATGGTGTAAATTTGTCTAAGCATGAAATCAATGTTGGTTTTGTAAATGCCTCCACGAGAAATGGTTGAATTTCTCTCGTGGACTCAGAATGCTAATCATATCCAAAATCTTGAGCTTCCGAAATTTATGGAAATTTGTCATGAGGAAAACCTCATCAACAGACGATACCCGACTTGAAGAAGTCTCAGAAGTCAAGAAGTCCCGACCACTACCTCATCACCAATATCAACCTTTCTTTTCTAACAATGTAGTTCAAGATTTCCAAGAAAACTCGGATGATGAGCTCGATGAGAGATCAAGTGAGAGTACCTAAGTGACCGAATCTTGAATTTCAGAAAGGGCACTCGCTAACTCTCAAGGTTTATAAAAAGAAACAAAGGTTTTCAACTGCTAAAGCAACCAAGACACCGAATGCTACAAGTGTCATAAAAGAGGCCATTTTGCAAAAGACTTTTCAAAACAATTTCGAACCCTCTTACAAACCATCGTGATCTAATCGGTCTTCGTGCTTTAGCAAATTTCAACCTAAAATCTATCGGTCTCATCAAAATGTTCAAAACAACTGATCTTAACAAAACCATTGATGATGAAGCTAAGTATAAGAAAGCAAAGCTAAGCTTGCATTGCTGAGGCCACCCTCGAAACAACAAAAGCTGTTCAATGCATGCGGGGTAGAACAAAGGCCTTGTTGTTGAAACCTTTGATCGATGAAGAGCCAATCTCATCGGATGATGAAATGGTACATGTCGGTGCTCTAATGGCTCTCTCGAAGAAGACAAGCTAGTCATTGGGAAGAATCATGTTAGAACGGGAATGGGTCAACATCACAATGAAGAAGGTAAACACTTTACTTTCATGGATGATGACTCGATTGGCGCCTTATATGAATTATCTAAATGTTGACCTTAAGTTTGTAGAAGAGCAAAGACTCGAATCTTTTTCCAAGTACAACAAGTTAAGTTTTGAATTGAATAAGTGTAGGATGAATTGCTTATTTTAAAACAAGCTAAGCTTGAGGTCACACTTTGCAAATTCAAAACACCGAACTAGTTAAAAGAAATCGTAATCTTCAAGATGAACTTAAAAGGCAAATGATATTCTTAAGAGTTGGATGCTAAGAATCCTCACTTTATCAATATAATTCACTTTTGAGTCTAAATTTCAAGTTTCTTGTATAATTCATGTAGTCTGACCATTGTTGGAAAATTGAATTCTCAATTACGGTCTTAAAGCATTCAAATAGCTTATATTTAGTTCATTCAAGTTTGATTAAGCTTGTTAAAGCTTTTCATAAGCTCTCAAATCGCTTTTAAGCAAATTTCATGCAAAGTCAATAAAAGTCAACAGATTGGTCAAGAATGGAAAGGGTGGTGAAAAGGTTGTTGCAAAGGATCGAAATGGGTTGGATTAGCATAGATTAGATTGGTTTTGAGTCCGGTTTGGCTCAGAACATCATTTGGATTCATGTGAGTTAGTCTCTTTTTCAATATTTCAAGTTTATTTGCAGCTTTGCCTAAACTCAGATCTGTGGTCACAAACCGCTAATACTTGTTTAAATTATCATATTTAGGCCATTGAACTTAGTTTAATCAAGAAATATGTAGGTTCGATGATTTGCTCTTTTAATCTTCAACACAACAGAATCAAGAGTGTTTGGAATTGTCGCAATTATCGCTTTTAGAGACCTTTTCGTAGTTATCTTTTGTTGTTTCAAGTTTGCTTAGTCCAAGGGGTCCTATTCTGTCTTGTTCTTGCACCCAAATAAGCTCAAAGTCAAAATTGTATGAGTACTGTCAAAATCCTTCACCGTTGAGATTTATAATGAGCGCACCCTTGTTTTGTGTTCAAATTCCATAAACAAAGCTTTTGTTAACTTCATTCCATCTTTAAACATCATTATCATCCTTAAATCCAGATTAAAACTAAGAAAAGTCAATTTATCGCTTTGTTAAGAAAGTCAAATGTTGATATTCTTAGTTTTCGCCAACAAGAGAGATTTTCTTGAGCTCAATTCGAGTCATTTTCATCAGAACTTGTGGTTTTAGAAAGTGCTCCTGGTCTAGTATCTTATGTCCATTTTAGCACAATTTTATAAATTTTGTTTAAGCTCTTAATTAACTTGTTAAATGAGACCAAATCCCACATGCGGGGCATCAGTCCGCATGTGGTTTACATAGGTTTTCAGAGCCCACATAGCTCATAAGAGCTTGTGTTGAGCTTATCCTTGGTTTACAAGATCTCACCCGTGTCCTTTCCAAGTCCCAATTGTTTGTTTTCATTTTAGCTTAAAGTATGGCTGTGCGAGCTTAAAGTAGACACCCTGGATCTGCTTTTTAGCTTATTTGCTCATATATCAAATTGTTCAATTTGCTATTCCGAGGTTATAGCTTGTTGATACTTGTTGCTTTAGAGTTATTTTAGCATCTTGTTGCCTCTATATCAGTTTGGTACTCTTTGGTGTGGTTTTAGCTTATCCAAGTGCTTATTTATAAGCACTTGGCACATCAGTTCCCATTTTCTCCACATAGCACCTTGTTTTTCCATTTTTCTCAGATTCCTTATTTAATTTTAAGCATTTCCTGAATTTTTCAGATTTTTCCTAGTTCATTTGCTATTTTTCCTATTTTAAATGAGTTTTTAAGCATTTTTAATTAGTATTTAATATAAAAAATTAGAAAAAAGTTCTAAAAAATAAGTTTTCATTTTTATTAAGTTAAGATAAATATAAAAAGCCAAAAAATATTTTTCCTTATTTTTCTCCTTTTATTTGGTATTTTCTCAATTTTAATTAGATTAAAATAGATTTAAATTCTAGAAAATAGAAAATAATCATAAAAATAAAAATAGTTTTGAAAAATCTATTTTGATATTTTAGATTTTTCTAAGTCTTAATTTTATTTTTCTAGGTTTATTTCCTATTTTCTTGTATTTTAGGTTAATATTAAATAGTTAAAATAGTTTTTAATTAATAATAATTAGAATAATAGTGTTAAAATAATTTTCTTTTTCTAAAAATTTTCTTATATCATTAGGATTGTAAAATGTATTTTCATATTTTTAGGATTTATATTGTATAAGTTTCACGCTTTTATTTGTGCGCTTACGTAATTTTGTTTTAAAGCGTAAGTTTTAGGTTTTAAACGCTCATCATTTTAAATATAGTGATAGCGTTTATTTAATAGATTTTATCTTTTAATTTCCTTTAATTTGCATTTAAGCCCTGTAGTTTATGGGCTTTTTCGTAGTTATAATCATATCACAACCTTTTCCCGCTCAAATCTCTCGATCACTACACGTCCGACTATTCTCATGACACTCGTTGGGACTTAACGACTGGGAAACACTATACTCTCGATCTTCATTGAGTTGGTGTGTGAGCTGTTTAAGTTCCTTACGGTGATCATTCATGTGTGATCACCATGTGAAAAACTTGACTTTCGCACCGATCAAATTTTGGCGCCGTGCGGTGATCAAAGTTTAATACATTTAAAGCTTAATATTACATTTTAGATCAATAATTAAGTTAACTAAAAAACGACATACAAGCAATTTTAAAAACTAACTACCCTTGTTTCGACTTTCTCTTCCTTCTTTATACTCAATATCATTCCACGTGTCCTTATGAGTGAATCCCACCACTTTTCCCGGCCAATGGGAGATTTTTGAGCATAATTGCCCATTTGATGGTTTTAAGGGAAACATGTATTTTGACCTCTGTTGACTTAGGTCGCAACTAGGGGGGTGGATAGGTGACATGATGAAGTGGTTGAAGTTTTGAGTAGATAAGGTGATGGGAGGTGATGGGTGAAGCGAGAGTGTTGCGGTGCAAGATATGGGAAGACAAACATGAGGTGGGGTACATCTGTGAGTTTGATCGAGTGTTGACCAAGGGTCAAAACAGAAAGGTCAAGGGTTAAAATGGCGGGGGTCATATGGGCTTTGATAGGTCCAAAATTGTTTTGACAAGGCATATTAATGATAAGGACTAAACATGTAATTCTTCAAACTTGAGGGCCATTCTGTAATTTTCTCAAAGTTAATACAAGGACCAATATTGACAAGCTTCAAAAGTACAAGGACCAAGTCTGTCATTTTACAATTTTCCGTGGACCAAACTTGACAATTTTGAAAGTTCGTGGACCTTTTCGCCATTTTACAAAAGATTTATTCAAGGACCATTTTGACAAATTAGAATATTTCGGGACCTTGAATAACATTTCTCTTATTTAGATTTACCAGGACTGCTTTTGACAACTTTTGAAACTTGGGGACTAAACCGCCAATTATGCAAATTTGATATGCTTTTCACCGATTTTGATATTTTTGCATTTAAAACACATAAAACACTTATTTGTGATATTTTTATCATTTTGATGCATTTCGAGTGTTTTCGGATGTTTTGCGGTTTAAACAAGACAAAATGATGAGTATTTAGACACTCATCAAATCCTGTGGTCTTTGATGCTGGTGGGAGCCCCAAGAGTGAAAGAAGAGAGTCATAGGTGAAGATCATCTCCCGACTCTCTCAACAAAGACCGCCTCCTAAGCCATTTGTGTCGGTGGCATGATTACAAGTATGTTGGTGATTCAAATTCCAATGAATGGATCAACGAGTTAATCCCGAGAGTAAGCTTCCAAACTTCGATTCGGAAGGATTCTAGAGCTCGAAAGTCAAGCTCTAAAGAGCATGCTTGACTCCCCGATGTGCCCGATGGTCATCAACACATCTCGAGTCTCAAGCGTAATCTCAAGCACCGCCCACCACCGAAATCTCTTCGTGGTGCCGCCCAAGCTCGAGCTTACTCCACTACAATTCAATCCTCATTCACCAAAAGAAAGGTCCGGACGTGGTAGAACCATCCTTCAAAGACAAGCAAAACTAATCCAACAAGAGTCTACTCCTCGCCGAGACTTCATCATCCTCTGTCCCCACCGGTCGACCAAATCCAAGAATCGATCGAACTCGTGAGAAGCTTCTTGAAAAAATGGAATCCATTGAAAAGGTCCTCAACCAATCAAGGAAACAAAGTCGCTTCCTCCAGCCCTCTAAGTCTAAGTCAACCTCCAAAACAAACAAAAGTGTGAAATGTGTCATTACACCACCCATACCATCGACAATCGCTATAGAATCCTTTTTGCATGATTCGCAAAAGGATGATCACAGATCAGATCATATACAAGATGTCACCAAGCAAACTATACCAAAGTTGGTCATCGAGATGCTTCATCCTCCAAAATCGCTCCAAAGAATAGAGCAAAACCTTTTCCTCTCTCGCCTCATCGCGGGGTTCAATGATCATCATCGATGATTGTCTCATGAATACATGCCGTGATATATGCGTAATCCACTCATGAGACATCCCAACATGACAAGATCATTCATGCAAGGAGAAATTCCAAACAACCTGTAGTCACCGAGTCATCCTCACCTCTAAATGCAAAACTGTGGTAGCACCTTGCACACAACCACCCACCATGAGTCGATTGCAAATTTCAAAGAGACCTTGAGATCCAAGCCCACTAGTAAGTGGGTCACGAAGAGAAACTAATTCGCTTTACTACTTGTGCAGACATGCCAGGAGCCTGTTGGCATCTAGACAATGGATGCTCAAGAAGCATGACCGTGTGTGAAGGAATATCTCGCACAAGTATGTAAAGGAACCAGGCCCAAGGTAGTATTTGGTGATAACTCATCATGTCCCATCAAGGTTATGGTTCAAGAACCGCAATGGAATAGTTTTCTAGAATAGCCTATGTCAATGGTCTCAAATACAATCTCATCGTTGTCACCAACTATGTGATGCAAAATTCATTGTACAATTCAATGATAAACAAGGTACCATCTTTAATGCCAACAAGGAAGTTGTGTTGATAGCTCCTAGGAGAGATGATGTTTATGTGCTTGACATGTCAACTCTCTCCAAGATGGAACTTGTCTCTTTGCTAAAGCCATCAAACTATCAACCGGCCGTGGCATAAGAGACTCTCACACTTGAACTTCAAAACCTCAACAACTTGGCAAAACAAAACAAGGTCATTGGCTTACCATCACTGGTCTTTGCAAAGACAAACCATGCTCGCTCTGTGAAAAGGGTAAACACCACGAGCATCATTCAAAACCAAACAAAATTTCTCCATCAAAGTCGCTTCACCTCCTCGCACATGGATCTCTTTGGACCGCTGGTCCCAGATCAATCCAAAGATGAGAAGTATACACTTGTCATTGTTGATGAATTCTCAAGATACACTTGGGTATACTTTCTTTCAAAAAGAGTCAGCAATTGATGCAATAATGTCATTCATCGTGAAGATTGAAAACCGTAATGACATTATCACAAACAAACCGTCATCGACAATGGCACCGAGTTCGTAAATCAAGAACTTGAGAGTTTCGTGATGAAAAGGAATTTCTCAAAATTTCTCATCTCCTTATACCCCGAACAAAATGGGGTTCTTGAAGGAAAAAGAACTCTCATTGAGGTGCTAGAACTATGTTAAATGGCTCACCCTCTCAAAACATTTCGGACTAAAGCAACTAAACCGCCTGTTACACTCAAACAGTCAATCATTGTCAAAAGACATAATAAAACCCCATATGAGATCTTCAAAGGTAGACTTCCGACATCGACTATTTTCATGTGTTTGGATGTCCTGTGTTCATTCACAACCACAAGGATCATCTAGGCAAGTTTGATGCAAAAGTCGATGATGGATACTTTTAGGCTACTCATCGATCTCCAAAGCCTTCGTGGTTTTAACACAAGGAGACAACAAGTTGAGGAAACCTTTCATGTCACCTTTGATTAAAGTAATCGAAAGCATCAGTTCACCAACACCTCGGAGGAAATTGAATTGATAACTCATCAAGATATCCTCCGATGAGTACAACATCGAACTCAATTCCTCATATCAAGTCGATGTCGACATCTCATATTATGTCTTACCCCACAACCTACCCCAACCAACCATCAATGAATTCATTGATAATCGGCCCGTCTCATCGGGATAAGTAACAATGATCCAAATGATCAGAACTCATTACTCATGATCCTCAACTCGATCTTGACATCTCAACAGATGTTCTAAATAATCATGTGGCTCTTGAACCCGAACTCACATCCGAACTCCCAAGGACATCTTCAAGCTCGATCCCGCACCACAAAGTAAGTGGACTAGATCTCGTGACATTGAGCTTGTAAACATCATTGGTGAACCCACCGAGGGCATGCTCACTAGAAGCATGGTCGCTAGTCTAACCGCAGACTTCACCAATGAATGTCTTTATGCCGATTACCTATCGACATTGAACCCAAAAGTGTCATCAAGCTCTAAAACACCCAAGTCGGGTTCAAAGTATGCAAGATGAATTGCAACAGATTGATAAAAACAAGGTCATGACCTTGATCAAATGTCCTCGTGGATGTAGTAGTCATAGGAATGAAGTGGGTTTTCGTAAACAAGACCGATGAAACTAGACTGCATCATTAAAAACAAAGCCGACTTGTAGCCAAAGGATACAACAACAAGAAGGCATCGACTATGATGAGACATTTGCTCTGTTGCAAGAATGGAAGCCATCAGATCTTCCTTGCATATGCAACATACATGAACTTCGTGGTCTACCAAATGGATGTTAAAAGTGCATTCTTAAATGGTGATCTCAAGGAAGATGTGTATGTTCAAGAACCTCCGTGCTTTGAGAGTAGTGAATTCTCGACTATGTCTCAGAAGCTTGACAAAGCCCTTTATGGACTTAAACAAGCTCCTGTGGCATGGTATGAAACTCTCTCACCTTCCCGATACAAAACAAGTTTGTCGAGGAAAGATAGACAACACAATCGCTTGTCTATAGAACCCAACAGATGTGATACTAGTCCAAGTGTATGTTGATGATATCATCTTTGGCTCAACAAACTACAACTTTGCAAACAGCTTGAAAACCGATGACAAAGAAGTTTGAAATGAGCATGATGGGGAACTCACTTACTTTCTTGGACTTCAAATCGTGCAAACCGATAAAGGTATATCCATCACCAAGAGAAATACACCGAAATCTCTTGAAGAAATATGAGATATTTGACTATGCCTCGGTGAAAACACCAATGGTTCCACCTAACAACCTTGGACCCGATCTCACCGTCAAATCACCAATCAAACTCATTTCGAGAGGATTGTTGGCTCACCGATGTATCTAACTCGCTACTAGACCGTATATACAATTCTCACTGCTTAATAGCAAGATATCGGTCCAATCCCAAAGAATCCCACCTCACCGCAGCCAAAAGAATACTCGGTGCACTGAAAGGAACCCCAAACCTTGGACTATATTATCCAATATGCTCGTGGTTTGATCTCGGGGTTACTCGATTCGATTATGCCGGTGCAACATGGATGTAAAAAGTACCTCGTGGTCTGTCAATTTCTTGGAGGAAAACTGGTGTGTTGGAGTGCAAAGAAGCAACAATCGGTGGCTATGTCCTCACCGTGAAGTCGAATATGTAGTCACAGCAGGATGTCGTGCCAATGTATTATGGATGAAAAGTCAACTCGGTGACTATGACATCCATTACAAAATGGTGCCTATCTTCCGTGATAACACTAGTGCAATTGCAATCTCCAACAACCCCGTCCTCCACCAAAGAACCAAACACATTGATATCGATATCACTTCATCAAGGATCACATAATGAAAGGAGACATAGAACTTCATTTCATCCCTACCGAATATCAACTAGCCGATATCTTCACCAAACCCTTGATGAGCCTACCTTCGTGAGACCGAAATCGACTGGGAATGCTTGACATTGAAAGTCAAGTATTTGAAAACCAATCTCGAGAAGTTCTCGACATGGTTCATCCTCCCGAAAATCCAAAATAAACCTCTCACCGAATGAGTAATACTCATTCGGGGTCCCCACACTTGACAAAGAGCATTGAATGAGTAACTAAATGGTCCAAGTATCGCTTACTTTAATGTCCTAGGTTGGTAACTATGCCAATTTAATAAAGGAATATATGTCTCTTTGTCTTCACCGTCATCCCACTTGGCATTTATTGCCTCTCACAAGAAATATCAAATTGATATTTTTCTCTCAAAGGTGCACTTTTACCGTGCCCTCAACTGCTCCTTGAAAACGGGATTTTTATCATGGGTAATGGAGTGGTAGCATTAAATGGGAATTTCAAAAGTCTTTCAAAACCTACTCTTAGTTTTTCCATTTGTGCACAAAACACCCTCTTATCACTCTATAAATACCTCTTCTTCTACACAAACAACACACACAATCAATTTCGCAATTAAACTCACAAAATCTTTTCTCAAATCCGAAATATTTGTGTGTTCTCAAACCTTCAAAACCTCTTTTGGAAAACCTTTCTTGTAAACATTTACAAAGTTTTTCATCACTAACTAGAGAGATCTAAACACTTTTAACTCGTTTTGCCAAACGCTTTTTAAACCCTAAAACTTCTTTAAAAGATATGGCTAGAACACAATCTCTCCGCTTGCTTCTCATGGGTAGGGGATCTATCAAACGTTGAATTCAAAACAAACAATGTCATAGGTAATTTTGAATACCCAAAATGTCCCAACCTATAAAGACATTGTAAAATTTTATTCAATCGCCCACTAAAACGGCCTTTTAAAGTGTCCTCGGTGGTGTACCCAAACTACCTCGTGGAGTTTTGGGCAATCTGCTAAAGCCTTTGACCCGACACCTTCGATCGATGAGAATAACCTTAGACCACTGTGGAGTATCTCATCGTGTTCGGTCTTAATGGGGCAACAATATACCCCGGATTACAAAACTTTTGCACTTCAATGTGGTTAGATTACAACAAAGGTGTTTATGTCGCCCATCCCGAACCTTCCACAAAGGAAGGATGGGTTAAAACAAATCGCTTTGGATCCCACATTTTGGACAGACCCAGCCACTAAAAGTTCATTCCCGTGGCTTGGAGGATCCTTTTCACGCTTGTGATTCGTGTCCTCGGCGGAACCACTCATCTACCGAATGTGTTAACTCTATTCAATTGATGATGGCATACCGCCTCGATGAATGGGGTCACCGTCGACATAGGGAGATCATTTACAAGTGATCTTGTAATCTAAGTTACGTGAGCAAAACTAGGACGAAGTATATTTCGATCCTAGGTTTGTCTCTTGTGCTTTACAATCACATCGGTGCCAATTATACTCGTGGATGAAAAATTTGGAAATTTACCTAGCATCCCGAGTCCTTCAAACTTTCAAAAGGACCCATCCCTTGTCACACCTATAGAATTGACGGCCCATATGGTTGTCAGAACAACTGTGAGGGATCGTGTCTCCAAACCCCGCTCTTAAAAGAAAAGGGAAGTCTCGATCGGGACTAAGACTAAACCAAAGTCTCGGGGCCCCGAGGCTTCGTGAGCACCAAGAGGCACAAAAGGCCCGAGACCAAAAGACACCCACCGACTGTGCAACAACCACCCCGTGACAACGAAGGACACCGATACATCAAGGCCAAGGCCTTGGTCACACCTACTACTCCCCAAGATCCGTAGGAAACAAACAACCCACCGGTAGGGGAGCGCCTTCCACTTTGCCCGGTGATGACATTAGCAAATCAAAGCCTTTGTCTGAGGGCACACCGATCGATCCCAAAGACTGGGGAAAACAAACAATCCAATCGATAGGGATACAACATTCACCGACTCGCTAAAGGCACTGGAAATACCCACCGGTGTCTCGTGGGTCACTGGGGACAAAGACTCGAGGAAAGAAACAACCCGCCGATACGGAACCCAAAACCAATCCCGACTCCCGAGAAGACGCTGGAAACTCCCACCAGTGTCCGAGGGGTCCACGGGGACAAAGACTCGAGGATCAATACCACCACGATATGGAACCCATTCCCACCCCCTTGTTAACTCGTTCTTCGAGGTTACCGAGTGCTAGAATCGATGATGACTTTGCCGAAAGTGATGAAGAGATCTTATCGCTAGGGAAGAAGTGGACGCCGAGGTTCGTCGAACAAGAGCCTCACCGATCCACGTGCACGATCGAGTCACCTTTTCACCGAAGACAATGACTCACCTCATCTTCCAGCCGACGAATTCAAAAGATTTGACAATGTTCATCCACTCACCGAAAACAACCGTTAAGTGGATCGGTAGGGCTTCAAGGAGGTCATTTTCGGGGTTACCGAACAATTTTGGGATCAACACACCGAGGTCTTGCCATTCTACGACCTTAGATCCGATGTGCTCACCTTCAACGAAAATGTTCATGAGCACGTAGATCTTATGTACCATCATCTTGTCAACTGGATGAACACATGGTTAAGTTCCTCAAGCATCTTCGAACGCTTGGGTTACGATTGATGAAACTGTGGACGCGCCAAAGAAGACCCAGCCAATGCCAAAGTGCCGGAGGCAATCGAGACATATGCAAAGAATTCATCCAGCTCACCGACCTTATAGAGATGCTCAAGTCTCGAATGTTCGTGGTCTTCAAACTTCGCCTGCACTCTTGCACCACCATGGACTCACTAAACACTCGGTAGCTACCTTGACTCAGCCTCGCCTTCAATGGCTTGGAATCTTGGTCCACGAATGACCGCTTTGAGTTATCTCATGCAAACTTGGATGCGAAGGTCACCGGTCTTCAAGCAGATACTTGTAAATAAAGGCCATGATGACCAAATCTATCAGCCTTCAAAGGTCAAGTCGGTCATCCCTCAAGACCTACTCCAACTCTTGCCCTCACCGACGCCACGACAACAACTGAGGGGAGAATATCGCTAAGAAACTCCTCTTCACACCGAGGGGAGCAAACACCACCGGTCTCGGCTCAAACATCATCATCATCAAGCACCGATCTCTGCAGCACCAATCTCATCACTTCCACCTCAAGCAACAACAACAACTACACCGACAGCCTTAACACCAATCATGACAACACCACCTCCCATAATTGCATCATCCTCCTCGTGACGGACAAGGGAAAAGGCATACTAACAACCATCGAGCCCCGAGAGGATTCCTACAAAATCGGTGACATGAATACATCTTCACTCTCAACAACTAACCAAACACCTTGCTAAAGAAGAGAGGAAATTGAAACAAGTCGAGGATGAAAAGAAGACTAAGGAGGCATTGACCAAAGTGATTGCCAAGAAGTCAAAATGTGGGAATAGATGCAAGCAAGCTCAAAAGGGTCAGCAGATGAGTTCATGGAAGCTCAGTCGCTCAAATGGGCGCAATGAGAGCTCGTGATGATGAAAAGAGAAAGAAATCAAGCTCTCGTGCAAAGCGTAATTAAAGAATATAATCGGACAATGACCAACCAAGGCTTCCAAAAAATCATCGATGTCAAAATCATTCCCAACACCAAACCATTGGCTATGAATGTTTACTGGGAGATGACAAAAAGACACTTTGAGGTTCATGATCCTTAAAATTCAAAGTGACTTTGGGATCACCGAACTTGATGAACTTGGTCCAATCATTGAAAAGAAGAAGAATGCGTGGTCAAGGA
Organism: Chrysanthemum lavandulifolium; assembly: GCA_022545495.1. Classification (NCBI taxonomy): domain Eukaryota; kingdom Viridiplantae; phylum Streptophyta; class Magnoliopsida; order Asterales; family Asteraceae; genus Chrysanthemum; species Chrysanthemum lavandulifolium. The sequence continues at coordinate 108,338,360 of CM040244.1, forward strand.
CCCGATGAAAATGCTCAAGAAAGATATGAAAGGTCGAGGAAGCACCACCAACCGAGAATTCACCGCCTTGACCGCACCTCAAGGATCTCAACCACAAGCTTCCACCGCAAAGGAAAGAGTTGATTTCAACCCGAGATCAAAGTGCACGGCCTTGAATGCAACAGAACCGCCGAGGTGTTAATTTTGTGAACTGCCTAGTGATTGAAGAGCTCGAAGAGGGCTATTCTACATTGATGTCACGGAACCCCGCATTTCAAAGATGGAGTGACATTGATCAGATGGAGTAGTCGCAATGATCGACTATATTCCTGTGGCCTCTCGATCCAATCCCAAGAACGCCGTGTTCTGTCAAGACCGAACGCTAAGATCGTAGACCATCCCGACAGGAAACACTCATCACCAAGAAAGTGAAGCTTGAAGCTTTGGGTATCCATCCGGATTGACATCATTTTGTTTTATCTCTTGTACTAGTGATAGGAACTATGTAACCCGATCAATAAACGATGTATGTTTTATTCATTTACTCTGTTCCTTATTGTATTCATTAGTACATTCAGGTAAGAAGAAGCCTCTGCTCACTTACACCGATCAACCACTTAGGCTATTTGTATATCCAAATAGGGGAGACTGTTGGGTTCAAGAAATACCCAAACCCTTAATCTAGGATTTGAATAGAAAATAGCCCAAGTATTTAATCCGTTAACACAAACAGTCACCGAGTGCATAGTCTCTCGTGAGTCGCCTTCGTGGATACTCAAGAAGAGGCAAAGAAGAAGTCTCTCCACCGATGGCGGAACTTAAAGGGTGAAGACCGAGTCAAGAAGAAGATGATGGATTCAAGTGAGTGATGACAATAACTCACTCGAATCCCTAAGATTCCTTTCCAACTTCTTACATCAAGACAAACTCAAGTCAAGATCAAGAATGTAAAGATCAAGAAAGAGCGGACAAGGCGGAAAGGTTGAATCGATAAGACTAAGTCCTTATCAACCAAAGTCAACTTTCCCGAATGGCAAAACATCGTGCTCGGTGTCATCACCGAATTTAGGAAAGTAGTCTTGTCTCTTACCTAGAATAGTCTTTAGAATGAGACAAAATACATCTCAGATTTTGTCTTAGATGATGTCGCTTGTCACTTAGGAAAGAGTCAAATATCATACATGTATAAATAGCATAAGAGATGGAGTGAAAAGGTTAAGCTTGTGAATTGTAAAACACATACACGCAAGCCATCTTTTCACTCCTCCAAATACAACTTAGTTCCCGAGATAGCTCGATGAGCTCTAAGAGTTGTGCTCGTACATAGACCGAGCTTAGAGAGAATCACCCAACTTTGTCATTTCAATCCCAAGTACTATTCCGCAAGTACTTGGGTAACGATTCTTTGTTGAATTATTTCTAATAAGAATATGATGTTGAAAATTACTTAGTGTGTTTTCTTTATGTTAATTTCACCACTGTTCACTTTAACTTGTTTTATAAACTTGAACTGCTTTTAAACGATAGTGAACGGGAACAACAATCTCTTTGTGCTTTATTCACCGAATCATAAGGTGAGTTTATAGCCCCACTTTTACTCTTTTTACTTGCTTTATAAAACTATGGGTGAGAAACATGCAAAACTCTTTTCGGACCTAAACCGAAAACACTATTACATGAAACAACCTTGAATCCCAACTATGATACCGTTAGTTCCCTTTGGGAGGCGCGATTGTTATGGATAGATCTATTGGGATGACACTTCGCTCGAGTTTGACCAGATAGGCAAACGCGTCATGATATCATATCGTATTGATTGAGTGTACCGAAATACACTTGTTTGGGCTTTTATTTATCATGCTTCTAGATGCATGCACACCGTCGTAGTTTCGGTCACATGAACTTGGTACTAGCGTAATAGCCTTTTGCATATAGTGTCATTCACGGAGATGCTATATGTGCAATCGTGGTCCAACTTGAAAACTTGATTACTTAAACCTATGAACTCACCAACCTTTGTGTTGACATTTTAGCATGTTTTTCTCGTGTTCACTTCGGCGGGCAATGGCAATGGCATTCATTGAAGACCGGCATCCGAAGTGTTTCCAAACATTCTAATACAAATTTTAATGGGACAACATATATTTTAATGGGCTTTACTTCCGCACTTTGAAACAATGATGTAAAACTATTTCTTAAATAAATCTATATTTTGAAAAATGGAATAAAATTTCCATTCTTTATTACCTTGTGTTGTGATTATTGATTTAGTAGCACCTCAGTGACCCAACGCTCACTGTGAAATTTTGGGGTGTTACATTGGTATTCGAGCCAAGGTTATAGAGAATTAGGTGTTTTCAAAACCTAAACTATAACCAAATTTTCTTAAAACACTTCAACGCCGCCACGATGCCGATGTCTGCCATGCCTTGCCTCTTCGTTACGATGTAGTCGTGCTATGTGTTATTGCTATATTTTAGGTTCGTATAAACTCTTATTTGAATTAAATTAATTATTTCTCAAAGTCATTAAGTTTCTTAATTAACTTACATTTAAACTTTAAGACTGTTCTTGTTTGATTGGGTTGCGAAGTTTAAATGTGTATAAGCTCATTCTCATTTAAACTTTAAGGATGTTCTTGTTTGATTGGGTCGCGGAGTTTAAATGAGAATAATGTTGATGTAACAAACTGAATGAAATTAAGGATTAATTAATTTAAGGAGAGTGTAGAGTAGACTACGAATGCTTATACTTGTTACATCTCTATGTTAAACTGCTTAACATGCCCACTATTACAATATCGCACTATGCTATGCTTCCATAACTGCTTCTACGTTATTTCTGTATGTAACGTACAACTCGTCACCAGATCGAACCTCACGTTATTTTTGTATGTAACGTATAACCGTCATCGCATCAACCTCGACGTTATTTCTTAATGTAAACTCGTCAACGCTTCTATGTTATTTCTTTATGTAACATACAACTACTTGATTCTCGTGACATGTATTTAAACCACCTATGTCATCGGTCACAATCTCTTATTTCACTATTATGCTCTATCCTTCGTAACCTCATACGACTGCTTTCTTTCTGCTTTGAACTCAACTATCATACTCTGTTATGAAACCGCGTTGTATTCTGTTTAATGAATCCTTTATCCGTTGTTCACTTATCGTCTCACATCACCGAATCTTTCTTGAACGACTAGCTGTTTTTCCACGACACGTTTTAAGTATATATTCTCGCATCTCGTCACCGTATCGACCTCGACGAATCTCGAATCTTAAACCACGAGGACGTGGTTTCTTCTAAGGGTTAGGTACTGTAACCACTCGTAAATTTCCCTGCAGATTTTTCGCGACTATATTTTTTTTCTTTCGTTTCGAACTTTAAACACGACAAGCCATGGGATATTTTCACATCGACCTCAATGATAAAAATTACTTAAAATAAATATATAATAAACTTTTATACTTTTATCTCGTACCGGGACTCTAAGCCCAACCCGACCCAACTTCATTTATTTAACCGTGGGCTCTCGTGTCCAAACCAACCCAACAGCACCCTAAAAACTATACAAGCTCAAATTATTTCAAGGATTATAAAACAAGTTATTATTATTATTTTTCTTACTTGTTCCAAACCAACAAAAAAAACATCACCTTTGGTTTACTGAATATAATATATTTCTTGCTAGAACTTGATGACGTATATCTTAGCTTAAGAAATGCACCGTACAAAAGTATTTGTGTTTGGTTATACCTTCCTTTTGGCTCACGTAAGGCATTGTTGGTTTTATATGTGATCAAATATTTTGTGTTGTCCAAAATGAATACTACTTTAAAAGCAATAAAATACTCATCATTAAAACATTAGTGTACATGATATCCTAATATGCATGTATATGTAGCATGCGTGGAGACAATCAAGAAACCCAAGCGCACCTTGTAATTTTTAATACAAATCTTTGTCAAGCACATCTTGGTACCATGTGCTTCTGTGAATGAGACAAACAAAAGCCTCAAATGCACCTTTGGTCTTAATGAAACGTGGGTATGGGATCCTAGGAGACAAGGACTAATTAAAGTCATCCTAGCTACATACTATAAACCTAACACCCTATTATTATGTTAGTACTTGTTACCTACTACTTTTCTTTCTTTGTTCCTGTGAACACAAAGCAAACATCATGGGAAAAGCTTGCATGCATGTGAGATAAACCAACCCAAGCACACTTTATATTTTTTTAACTCAAATATTGGCATAAGATGGATCCTATGTTTCTGTGGTGAGCGTGGCTTCAAAACTAAGCACAAAACAAGCTAACCCATGTGCAACCCTTATCTTCCCAACCCCACTTCTTCTCTTCCTTCTCTGCTACCCAACGCACGCCTATACTTCACCTTCTTCAATTGGAAACCCTCAATTAACTTTCCAAACCTCAAAACAAGATCAAGTCCATTTCCCATTTGCTTCATCAAGAACAGACGTCACCCCTCCTGGGTACCCACACCACGCTCCACTATAATTTGGAAGAAACTCGACAAGGCACAGAGGTCCCCATCCATTTCCTTGTCTCCATGGGCCACAGTTGATGACAAAACCAAACAGATGCCATGCTAAGCTTCCTCTATAAAAACCACCCTCCCTTGCATCACTCCTCACAACTCACTTCTCACACTCTAAACACAAACGTCTACTGTGGAAGCAAAAAGGGAACCCAAGTCGCTAGGGTCTTTGGTCGAGTAAGGAAACGAGGAGTTATCTCGGTCACGTTCAAAAGTCCTTTCGGTCACGTTTATTCGAATCTCGTCACCACCACTCTCGGTGTAGTAAGCCGTTCTAAACTTTCTTTTTTTTCCTATACGACTTGCATGAAAGTATTATGGTTGTGTTTTAAAACTTGTGGTAACGCCCAACCTTGTTTAACAATTATAAAACGTTACAAACAAGCAAGTGCTTGTTGACTTGTTAGTCGACACGCACTTGACTCGTTACTGAGTTTTCAAAACATAAAACAAATTATGAAACGTTAAAACTTAAAACAACTTTTAAAACTTGGTAGCTTTTATGTTTAGAAAAGATGGAAACTATTTTTGAGAAAGAAGAAATGAAACACAAAAACCACTACATGCATATACTACGACACTCGTGTAGAAAATGCATTTACAAAAGATAACAGATAAATGGTTCCATTAAATACGTTTAAAATGTAAAGAAAACACAAACGAGTCTCTAGCTCGGATGGTCGGGTCGCTAGGATTTGTCTTGGGAGGTCCTTAGTTCGAATCATGCATATGGCACTTTTTTTTTTTTTTTTTTTTTTTTTTTTTTGTTATTCTTACAACTTTAGCCTTTTTGGCAGTTTTAATCCCCCATTTTCAACACTTATCACATTTATTATAATTTGAAAGTTACATGATGTTGCGATTTCAGTCCCTTTAATTAGAACCTATTGACATTTTTCTTAAAAACCTTTACAAGATTTAGAACTTATATTATTTTTCCAATTTCAATCCTCAAGTCCGAAACTCCGACACTTTTTACCCAAAACTCTTTATACGCTTAAATAACTTATATTATTGTATCATTCTTCATTTAAATAAATATGTTTAACATATATTCGTTTGACGACCTCAAATTTTAAATAATACATTTGTCCTAATATATTATTCCCCCTAATCCAATAAATGTATATAACTTATATATATATTAGACTCTCGAAACCTAAACAAATTTAATAACTACTTGTCTATTTATATTTATTAATCCTTCGACAATACTTGAGCCAATATTCAATCCAACTCATATACAATACGTTTCGTACTCATTATTTTCCCACATCTATTTCAAGAGCCAATATTTACAAAACACTTTGAAACTATTTAAACGTAAACTCTGCCACACAAGCAACATTAAACACAACCACTTATAAACACTTGCATTTATTTAAAAACTTCGAGTCGTGGGTACACATTACTATAAACTAAGTCTTGCCATCTCGTTCTTAGGTTCCGGGTAGGAGCCACTGCTTCATCACACTCGATCTCTTTGTACTTTATTCACCGAATCATAAGGTGAGTTTATAGCCCCACTTTTACTCTTTTTACTTGCTTTATAAAACTATGGGGTGAGAAACATGCAAAACTCTTTTCGGACTCAAACCGAAAACACTATTACGTGAAACAACCTTGAATCCCAACTATGCTACCGTTAGTTCCCTTTGGGAGGCGCGATTGTTATGGATAGATCTATTGGGGATGACACCCCGCTCGAGTTTGACCGGATAGGCAAACGTCGGGCGATATCATATCGTATTGATTGAGTGTACCGAAATACACTTCTGGGCTTTTATTTATCATGCTTCTAGATGCATGCACACTGTCGTAGTTTCGGTCGCATGAACTTGGTACTAGCGTAATAGCCTTTTGCATATAGTGTCATTCACGGAGATGCTATATGTGCAACTGTGGTCCAACTTGAAAACTTGATTACTTAAACCTATGAACTCACCAACCTTTGTGTTGACATTTTAGCATGTTTTTCTCAGGTTCACTTCTTGGCGTGGGCAATGGCAATGGCATTCATTGAAGTGTTTCCAAACATTCTAATACAAATTTTAATGGGACAACATATATTTTAATGGGCTTTACTTCCGCACTTTGAAACAATGATGTAAAACTATTTCTTAAATAAATCTATATTTTGAAAATGGAATAGAATTTCCATTCTTTATTACCTTGTGTTGTGATTATTGATTTAGTAGCACCCCGTGACCCGAACGTTTCCGCTGTGAAATTTTGGGGGTGTTACATTTTGGTTTAGGATTTCATATCCATTAGACACATTATCTTGGATATTGTCTAGTATCATATTCTTGTATCTATAACTAGATTAGATGGTTTATGTGTTTGTGCCATAAAACACAAGGTTTGTTATGTTGGGCCACAAAACATAACGGGTGTCATAGATGTGTCGTGTTGGTCGGGTAATGGTTCTTCCTTTGTAATGGAACCCGGTATCTAGCGTTGTACAAGATAAAGTGTAGCCGACGTTGTGATAGGTTTGGTTATACCTCGTGGAAGGACTCGGTATCTAGCTTTGTACCGGATAAAGTGTAGGCGACGTTGTGATAGGTTTGGTTCTACCTCGTGGAAGGACTCGGTATCTAGCTTTGTACCGGATAAAGTGTAGGCGACGTTGTGATATGCTTGGTTCTACCTCGTAGAAGAACTCGGTGTTTAGCTTAGTACCGAATAAAGTGTAAGCGACGTTGTGATAGGTTTGGTTCTACCTCGTGGAAGAACTCGGTGTTTAGCTTAGTACCGGATAAAGTGTAAGCGACGTTGTGTAAGGTTTTCTCCGCCAAGAATGGAGTTTGTTGATCTAGTGCAGTAACTCTCGACTTGGATACTCGGGGAGTGGAGTAGGGCGAAGAGGAGACTATAAATCCTCGTGTTGGTTTGTCTATCCTTTTACTTATCGCTTTACTTTTATTCTTGCTTTATATTGTTGATTGTTTATGTGGTTGATTTTTATGTGTGTGATGCATACTTGGTCTTTCATATAGTCATAAACTATATTTAACACTTCACATATTATGACACGCTTGATCAAGAAAAAAAATTGGACTAATAATGGTGAAACTTGATTTATAATGAACCATTAATCTTGCGGAATCTTATGTGATATTAAATGGTTGGCCTTATATGCCGTAATGTATTAAATGCATCCTCGCATCGAGATTAGCAAATGCGATGGTTTATACTATATTTGATACAAAAGTTTTAAGTTTGAAACGGAAACGTATTCACCCCCCCTACGTTTTCCACAATTGGTATCAGAGCGGGTTGGCTCTAGCTTTTAAAAATAAATGGTTTTCAAAACGAGTAAGGTCCTTGTATCAAATTTTTGGTGAAGTCAAGCATAATATGAAAAGTGTTTTGTTGTTTTTTTATCTTTGAAGTTTTGTTAGATATCTTGTTAATCAAGCTTGAATAAAGATTAAAATGGGTAATATAACTTCACTAAAAGTCTACAAAGGTTAAACCTTTTCGCCGGGTCAAAACATACATTTTATAATTCGTATCCGATCCGCGGATCCTTTTGGAAGGGATCCGCGGATCCGTGGTACGTGAAGCCAATTTTGTCTAAATTTCAAAATTCATAACTAATTAACCATAAGTCCAGAAGTCGTGCCACCTATCGCTTGAAAGGTATTTGAGTCTACTTTCATTTAAAATGATTTCATGAACTGATTCAAAACAAAATTTACGTAATCATTGATTTATAATAGAAAGTCATTTTTCGGTCATAACTTTTGCACAAACTTTTGATCTAATTGGAGACGGATGTTTTCGCCTTTGAATAACAGTGTGTCTTCTTTTGAAATTAAGGTTTTGATCATATTTATAAATATAAAAGAAAATAATCAAGCTTGTTATACATGTTTATATTTAACACAAAGCGATGAAAAGAACTTTCGTATGCTATGCTAAATAATTAATTGTCTTACCTTGCATTACTTGATTATTTACTTGTCTCAAATAGTTTTTATGCTTGTTTGTTTGAATAACATATGTGGTTTCCTCACCTTGATATTCATTCTCTTGTTTGTCGACTTAGTAATATTTTACTAATTAATGTTCTATTTGAAGGAGTGTTTGGGATAACATCTAGGTGTGTCGAAAATGTTAGTTTAAATACTTAGATAAGTCATATAAGTAGAAAAATGTTTAAAACATGTAATATACTAAATGGCTTCTTATTGAGTTTGTCATGTGTGCAACATAAATGTTTTATGTTCTTATATGATTTCTTGATTTCATATTTTCTTGTGTCGCTTTCTAAAAACAACAAGAATGTACATCGGATCGTAACCTACACTTGTGTTGATGATGTACTCTCCGCTTTCCTTTTCATGATCGCTTCAAGCTTCATAGTAGGATTGACAACTTGATTATTTCATCCGATATACTCAAGTAAATTATTTTGCAACGCAAATATAATTGGTCATATCCAAAAATCCAAACTCGAGCTTTCCATCAACATATGTTGAACTAGCTCATCCAACTTTTATTGTTCACCATATGGACAACTTTAAATTTTTATATTTAAACATGATACCTTCGTCACCTTAATTGTTTTAGGCATAATATTAATAAAAACGAAGCAAAGTATCATCATTGTTACTCTTCGATAGGCCATTGCAGGAATATAAATTTTCCTAACTTGAGAATGAATACTCGAGAACTTATTGCACTAGAAACTCAATTTGACCTAACGGTTGAATTGCTTCCTTGATAGAAGTTGGGTATGTGGAATCGCCCGTAAAAATGGTCGTGTTTAGCCGTATTTGAGCACCGCTAGTAATAGTCTCATATTCATTCTCTCACTTGAGAAATTTATACTCCTATGTTTTCCTAAAGTAAGTTTACAATGGAAATACTTTGCATTGTCTTAGGATTACTAATCAAACAAGTTGTAAAATTAATTTTTCTTTTAAGTTAATCACAACCACTTGTCTCATCAAGCGATTATCTTGCTTTGATCGAGAAGAGCTACATGACTTCATGGACGAAGCTCATTGTAGGCTAATCACCATCAGTAATAACTATACATAGTTCATTGCTTCCGTTGATCAAAACAACCTACTAAAACAATTCACTCTCTTAAGGACGCATATACATGTGTTTCTTACTCTTCAAATACCAACACATAGGCAAACATCTTTTTAGCCAAAACCAACTCACAAAACGGTACTTATTTCAAGCCTTTCTAAATCCAACACTTACTCTTCTAAACACAATTCCTTAATCTCCACAAATAACAACTCCACCTTTTGGATCTAAAGATAGTATGGATTGTCCTAAACTAGCACCTCACAACTCTTTCTAGACACATACCTTGCATGTCATTGTTAGTGTAAATGATTTACTAATCTAGACCGTAAATCTGTTTTGGGCTTCTTGAATAGTGCTTGCTAAGTTTGCTAAACCTCTGTGTTATTTGTGAGCTCAATCTCATTTGATTGCCTATATGTTATTTCTACATGCTCTCCTTCCTATACTTAACTTGTATATATGTATACTTGCTGTAGAAATCATTAGTTTCAAAATTCAAAACATAGAGCAAAATTTTGCAACTGTTCTGTTAAGAAAATCTGTCTCAGACGCCGGATCCCTTAGATATAACTAGACGGATCCATCAAGTGAAGGATCCGTGGGATCCGGGTGGACAAAAGTTCATTTTTAGCCTTCTTGCATCAATTCAACCTTCTATACCTTATTGGACTAGTTAAACATGCTACATTAGGATCACTTAAACTTTCCTTAGGCTCAGTTGATCTCACATTCACTCATAGATGACTTTGGATCACATTCAAAGTATTTTTGATTTATCATTACTTAAAAACTCATCATCTTTCCGCTACAATGTTTACACATTGTTCCTCTCAACTCAAAACACCTAGTTTGATATTTCTATCAATTTTAGCAAATTGATTTTAGTCATCTTTACCTTAAAATGCTCCAAAAACTAGTTTTTCATTTCTTATGATTTTTAAGAAATTTTCTAAATTTTCCTTTAACCAGTATCTAGTTCCTATAACCATTCACCATCCTCAAAACACTTAGTGTCATCCATGATCACTCATTTGTGTTTTTAAACTCCATTTTCCCCACAAAAGTCATCATTGACAAATCTCACTCATTAGTTTTGACCACTTAGGTCTCATGCCATGTAAGACACTTAATAGACTGAGTAACTTAGGATAGGTAGGTGCTAGACCTTGATAGAATCTAATCACCTTCTTTTCCCCTCATCTGTTAGCCGGATCCCTACACTAAAGCTAGCCGGATTCCTCTAGTGAAGGAACTAGTGGAATTGAGGAACAAAAGGTACATTATCTCTTGAGATAATCATTTCAAATTTCCTTTTTCCGCTCAAACACTTGCTCAACACTTAGGATTATCAGTTTCATATATGTTTATAAATGAGTTGCATTTATGTGATTATTTACGTGTTCTTTCTTTTCTTTTCATGATATTATGTGAACAATTTCTCCATTTGTATAAATGTTTTCCCTTTGTACTAACTAATTTGGATTCTTGTAGGTTGACAATGGTCAATTTCATCATCAAGTCAAGTTGTGCTCATTCACACATTTTTTATATTCCTAATCTTGCATCATCCTAACCATCTTCCTCCACTTTTGTCACTACTCACAAAGTCATCATGTCTACCACCTCTATTGAGTCATCAACCGAGTCAAAGAGTCACCTTGATACCTTTCATCACCATCCCTTGATAATCTTGAGTCTCTTTATTACCTATTAAAACTTTACCTCTCATCACCTCAACTACAACTTCCATAACTCTAAGTCATAATGATGATTTCTATCACTATCACCATGTCCAAGGTCTAGTTCATGAACTACGTGATGTAGTATGTTTCATATTCTACTACCTCCAACTTGTGTCAACCACAACCTCAAACCACAAGCTACTTGTGTCAACCACATTCTACAAGTGTCTCACTACCACTACAATGCATGGTCACTCAACCATCCTCCACAAACATCTATGTTGTCAAAAGCCAAGTGAATTTCGTAATGAAATGCGTCTCATCCCCAAATACATTTATTTTCTTACCTTGAACAACTTTACGACCGCTAAACCAACCACGATGATGCAAGTAGTAGGATTATTCTCTTTTTGACACTAATCCTTTCTTTGTAGGTTCATATATATACACTTTGATGTGTATGGGATTCTCTCATATATGGATGAAATTTTACACTAATTTTTTCATCGTAGGTTCACTCATATACATGGGTTTGTATATGGCACACTTGTCTTCTGGACGAGGTTTACTTATTTTTTAGGTTCTTCTTGACGCCTCGAGCTAGGGAGCTCCGTCGAGCATCTACAAAGTGCATCATATGACTTACTCGTCCAACCACGGATATATTTTTCACTAATTTTTGTTTTGTAGATTTTCAAACACACTAGGAGCACTTGACGTCCTCAATAAAGGCGCTTTCGTCAAAGCAAAAACATTGAAAATTTTGCAATACTTTCGCCTTATCTTCCTAAAATACTTGACGCCCTTAACAAGGGGAAGCAACCGTCAAGGGGGAGCATGCACACATTCATTCTTCATAATTCTTTTATGTTTCAACAAAAGGGAGATTTCTTTCTCATCATATATATTTTTTTTCATTCCTTAACACTAACCTTGATGTAGGTTAAGCCTAAAAAATTTAATCCATTAATCCGTTGGCAACAATGGTTATAATTCAAAGGATCTTTCTATGTATTTTTTTTGTGTGATTCTCTAGGTTCATCTTAAAGGCGAGATCACCACCTCCATTAGTGTTTCGTGTTAAAGGTATTGGCGTGGTGTGCCAATTGGAGCAATAAGGTGTTTTCAATTTAACTTCACGAGGGATGATGCAAACTCGCCATTCTTGGGAGAAATTAAGTTTAAACTCCATGACACACCCTTTTGTTTCGACAAAGGGGAGAAGAGTGTAAACGGAGAAGGTAATGTATAGGAAGTACGGACACAAGTAATCTTTGCTATTTTACCTATCTATTACGTTTACATATATTTTGTCATCATCAAAAAGGGGAGATTGTTAGTGCAAATATTGCGATATTTAATCTATACATTCTCGTTTGTTTTGTTGATGACAAACATGTAACTTGTAATACATAATGTAAAATGTATAAGTTAGTTGTAATTATATTTTGTCTCAACATACTCTCAACACCTCTCGATGACTCAAGTCCTTGTATGCTACAACACAGGTTCGTACATGTTTGTTATGTTGCGTTATGATCAAACCCCTAACAAACCATTAAACATGTTTAGTTAAATAGTTTATATAAAACACATAAGTACTTACATACATAAAAAAAAGTAAAAGTGTTGGGTAAATACCATGATCCATGATCCAAGACCCATGACCCAATGTCTAGATACATTGTACCTTGGAGGCCACTCAAGGCTCATACCCATGACCCATGACCCATGACCAATAACCCATGGATAATGAGGAGCGTCCCACGGATCCCTCAAATTTCCCACGGATCCCTTGGATTACAAGGGCCGGATCCCTCTCAGAAGGGATCCTTGGGGCAGAAACTTGTCTTGGTCTTTTTTCCTATAAATAGCAAACCACTTCTTACCATTTCTTTACACTTTTACACATAGTTTCTCTCCACCATTTCTAGCATATTTAGATCATTAGGAAACACGTAAACCACCCTCATCACATATTATCATAATGCTTCTAACTTTTATTTGTTGTAAGCATACTCCCGAAGTGATCCTCCAAAGCAAGCCTAGAGCTCTTGCATCCTTACCTACTGAAGTGTTCACCCATCACAAGCATACAAGAACATGAAGATCTTCTACAACAAGCTTGAGAAACTTGTCATCTTCATTCATAGAAGACCAACTACATCATGCTTTATGTTCTTGATGTTTGGTTTAGGATTTCATATCCATTAGACACATTGTCTTGGATATTGTCTAGTTTCATATTCTTGTATCTATAACTAGATTAGATGGTTTATGTGTTTGTGCCATAAAACACAAGGTTTGTTATGTTGGGCCACAAAACATAATGGGTGTCATAGATGTGTCTTGTTGGTCGGGTAATGGTTCCTCCTTTGTAATGGAAACCGTATCTAGCCTTGTATCGATAAAGTGTAGGCAACGCCAGTGATAGGTTTGGTTCTACCTCGTGGAAGGACTCGGTATCTAGCCTTGTACCGGATAAAGTGTAGGCGACGCCAGTGATAGGTTTGGTTCTACCTCGTGGAAGAACTCGGTGTTTAGCTTAGTACCGGATAAAGTGTAAGAGACGTTGTGATAGGTTTGGTTCTACCTCGTGAAAGAACTCGGTGTTTAGCTTAGTACCGGATAAAGTGTGTTTACGTTGTGTAAGGTTTTCTCCGCCAAGAATAGAGTTTGTTGATCTAGTGAAGTAACTCTCGAGTTGGATACTCGGGAGTGGATTAGGCGAAGAGGAGATTCGTGACCGAACCACTATAAATCCTCGTGTTGGTTTGTCTATCCTTTTACTTATCGCTTTACTTTTATTCTTGCTTTATATTGTTGATTGTCTATGTGGTTGATTTTTATGTGTGTGATGCATACTTGGTCTTTCATATAGTCATAAACTATATTTAACACTTTACATATTATGACATGCTTGATCAAGAAAAACAAACCGGACTAATAATGGTGAAACTTGATTTATAATGAACCATTAATCTTGCGGAATCTTATGTGATATTAAGGGGTTGGCCTTACATCCTCGCGTCGAGATTAGCAAATGCGATGGTTTATACTATATTTGATACAAAAATTTTAAGTTTGAAACGGAACGTATTCACCCCCCTCTACGTTTTCCACATAGTTTTTTTTTTCTTTTGAAATCAGCATATATTGCTCATTTAAAAGTTAAATGGGTACAAACGAGATTACAATTATTTAAATAAAAAAAAAACCTTATAAATATAATATATTTAATTTTTTAAATATAAATAAGATGTTACGTTTGAGGAATTTATTCGTCGTTTTGGATCTTTTCTAAAGCGATTCGTATAACATGCGCCCGTTTGGCCCGTGCCTGTTTAGCCGTGTCCGTTTGAGCCCTAGCCCGTTTGAACCGTGCCCCGTGCCCGTCCCCTCCCGTTTTGCCACCTCCAATTTAAAGTATAAATATGTTTTTCCAACAAATACAATTAATATTCTATTAAATCAACTCATCACTTAAAAATAGAATCATTTTACCACATATATAATCTAATCAAGCTGCTAAACACTCTCTTCCTAATATTTGTAAGACATTTCATGAATAATTTCTAAATAATACAACCTTTTTTACAAATAGTATAAACTTATGAAACACAAAAAATAACAGATTCACATATCTCGAGCTTTCTTCTGCTTCAAAAATCACAAAACTACCTTCAAAATACATGGTTTCTTATGTTTAAACTTTTAAAATAAGAAAAAAAATGAAAGTGGTCTCAGATAAGATATTATCATCTACTCCAGAACTTCAGCTGTAAAAAACGTTGTGTCATCTGTAAAGTAATTGTCACCGTAAATAAATAATATAGAAAAACATTGTTCGTTGAAAATTTCAATTACAGCGTACTCGTCGTCGCAACGCGCGGGTAATTTGCTAGTATCCAATAATAACTATTTGTTATTTTGGGATGTACAATATTAACTTTGTATTTCACTAATTATAAGAGGTGTTTGTAGGAAGAGATAATATTTGATTAATGGGGATTGTAGTAAGTGAGATTTCTTAACATCACTTTTGAAGAATGGAGGATCAAATAAAAAGTTAGCTCCCCTCTAAAAAGTCTGATTAGGTGTTAACATATGTCCCTTCTTGCTAGCTTTGGGCGGAGTATTGATGAACATTTTGTATTAATGAACATAAAAAATAAAAAAAATAAAAAAATATATGAAATTTTTGTATTTGATGAACATAACAAACACTTTTTGTATTCTTTGATGAACATTTACTCTGTAAAAGCTTCATCTATTTTATATTTTAACTGTCCATCTCTTTTCTCTTCAAACACAGACTGCATGTATCCATAGTTGTTAACTATACTCAAACCATTTGCTTGCCATTCTTCTCCATCTAATATATCTATCCTAAACACACCTACACCCACCAAACATATCATAACTCAATCACAACCTCTTTTTTCAGGTGAAGGGACCACCACTTTCTGCTCTGGCGAAGGCCATGGCATTCTCCTCCTGCGAATGTCGTTCCTCCTCCCTCAAACCTGATCGATTACATCTGTGTCAGACTTCGTGTTGTTTCCATACTACGAACAAGTAAATTCTTATATCTTGCGTTCGGTTGAATTTTCTTCATCACACTAACTAACATCTTTTGTGATTTGTTCATCGATCATCTTTTGAACTTCAGATTTGGAATGTTGCTAGCATAGATTTCACTACTAAGACGAAATTGTCGAAAAATTACAATCCCTAGGTTTAAAAATTTCATCGATCATCCCAATTTGGTTAAATGACTTTTATGTATAATTGGAGTTGTGTGATTTTTTTTTTGAAATGAAATGTGATAGAGTGGAACTAAGCGATGACTGTGTTAATGAATAAGACGAATTATCAAGTTCCATCTATTTACATGTTTGCCATCCCTGTTTTCCACATTTGATCGAGCCTCCCTTTATGAATCCAAAACTCCGAAAATACGTTATTATACTTTCTATAATACTTTGACTTTCTAGAGGATCACAACCCTAAATGCTCGACCGACGGTTCATGACAACCAACTTTTGCTCAACTACTCGATCGACAGCTTAAAAACGTTTGAACTTTTCTTCTGGTTTAATAATAGAAATAATAATTTGATAAAGACACGTATCAAAATATTAGTGAATTTAATATTAAACGCGGGCTTCGTCAAGGCGACCCTTTATCCCCTTTTCTCTTCATCATAGTTATGGAAGGGATTCACGTACTTGTAAAAGATGCTATGGATGATGGTCTATATTAGGGATTCAAGGTTAACACCCTCACCCTCTCTCACCTTTTCTTTGCAGATGACGCTTTATTTATAGGTAAATGGTCCGAGCCAATATAAAAAATATGGTGTCCATTTTGGAATGCTTCTATTGGGTTTCTGGATTAAACATCAACATTCATAAATCCAATTTATTCGGTATTGGTGTCCCGTTCGATGAGGTGAGCCATCTTGCTTCAATCACTGGTTGTAACGCTATGCAAACTCCTTTCTCCTTTTTAGGACTGCCTATGGATTGTAATATGGCTAAAACTAAAATTTGGGATCCTATCTTTGATAAGTTCTATAAGCGGTTATCTAAATAGAAATCTTTGTTGCTTTCCATTAGAGGTAGATCTACTCTCATCTCTTCAGTTTTGGGCTCCACTGGCACATACTATTTCTCTCTTTTTCCCATGCCCATCATAGTTAACAACAATTTAGAATCTACTAGATCCAACTTCTTTTGGGGAAGTGACGTTAATACTAAAAAGATCTTGTGGATCTCATGGAAATAAGCTCTAGCATCTAGAGAAAAAGGGGGTCTTGGTATAGGCAGTGTCTTCTCTTTGAACCATGCTTTAGTTTAAAAAAGGCGTTGGCGTTTTTTTTAACAATCCTCAAGCCCTTTTGGCTCATTTGATTAAAGCTTTCTATGGTGATTCTGAAGATGCTTCTTCCTTTTTTAGCCATGTTCGTGATCAAGGTGTTTGGGGGTAGATTAGTCGGGTCCACAAATACCATGCATAAGAAAGGGATCGTTCCTCACTATTCCTTACAAAGACGTGTTAACAACGGCTTCTTTAAGAAATTTTGGACTGAAATGTGGGTTGGGAATTCTTCTCTTCAACAACTGTTGTTACACCCTGTGCCCGATTTGACCGAAAATTTAAAACTTTTGACGCGGAAACGTTTGACTATAACGGACTTACATTAAATACTTCATTTCACGACAAGAATCTATAACATTTGACCCTTTTAAAATACTCACAAGAGCGTGTACTTAACGACCCTTTAAAACATATTACATAAAGACTATAACACAAATCAAACAACCCTTCTGTTACACCAATACGCCGTGTCAATGGGAATGGATACGCCATATTGGATCCTAGATCAATACGCCGTATCACCCCCAAGTGATCTCCTATCACCATAACCACTTCATACGCCGTATTTTATATAATGGATACGCCGTATTGACCATCTGAGACAGAACACCAGCAGGAAAACCTGCATAAATTCAATACATAACACAACACACTTTGACACCATTTCCATGTTATAACCTTTACAAAATATCATCCATTTATCATATAAACCGTAACCATTCATACTATGATACTTACACGCCAATGACCCGTTAAAACCCAAAATGGGTATAAATAAGTATTCATCCAAACACCCTTTTAAACAAAACCCAAACACGTTAACCACTTATATAATGACTCATTTGACCTTCAAATCTCTTTAACAACCATTATATATATATATATATATATATATATATATATATATATATATATATATATATATATATATATATATATATATATATACAAAAGTCGTGGCCTTTGTTAGCCCAAACTTTGTGTCCCATTTGGTTTTGGTGACCGCAGACTGATAAAACTCATTTGGGTCCCGTCTGATCCTAGATAACGTAGCGTCTCTCACGTCCCTCTCTCATTCACCATTGCTCCGGTTGTAAACCGGCAACAAAAAAAAAACGTCCGACGAAACCAGACCCACTCCAAAACTGAAAGATCTATAGTGATTTTGTGACTATAAGCACAATAGCATCTACAGGCAATTATTATTTTAATAGTGGTACAGTCTTTTGGTGAGAGGAAGCATGGGCATGGCTAGAAGGACAAATTTTTTCTTTGTGGTTTGTGGTTGTATTATCGCCAATTGTTATGAGGTACAGAAATCCATTTTTATGCTTTAAAGTATCTACTAGATCCTTGAGTTAGGTCACTTTTTTTCACCATCTGGATCTGCTGTCTTTCATCAAATAATCGTTCTTGCTAGGTCAGGAATCGTTAAGGTTTTTTTAATTGTGTTTTTATGCACAAAAGTAGATCGGATCTGTTCCTGGCTTTTTTTTTCACAAACTTCTGTAGGTCAATTGGGGTTAGAGTTTTCTCCCTTTTGTTATGCTGCTAAAGATTAAGCCTTTCTGATTTTGGGTTTTCTGATGGGCGATTTGTATGCGTTGCTTGAAACTCATGCATCTTTTTTTATTATTTTTATTTGGATTGGGATTTAATATATGTGATTATGATGATTATGTGTTCTATGATATTATTTGATTATGATAATTAAATAATTGTTAAACCAATTTTATTTATTTGGGTTTCTTTTTTTTCCTGTAGATTAATTGGAATGAAATTTAAGTTGGTTTATGTTTTGATTAGATGATCTTTATTTTATAGCCGTTGGGATTTGATGGTGATTTTACTTGCATGTTAAAATAGGCTCTTTCAAATAGGCTGCTTATTCAAGAATGACAGGAACTTGGGATGAAAGATTATTTCGATAATAAACATTTTGGACTTTCGAAGGAGTGAAAGAGCTTATTTGTGTAAATTTTAGAGTAGATTGCGAAAATCGTGTCTGTGGTTGGTTGAAACTAGCGCAAATCTTCAAAACAAATATAAGTAGTTTCTAATTTTTTTTTGTGTTTGATTTGTGGTTGCAGCCCATGGCTGTTATTTGTTCTTTTTGGCTATGTTTTCCCCCTTGTATCTTATAGTCGGTACAGTAGCATGATGATTGGCTATGATGAGTCAGAATAAGGTCAATTAAAGTTGAGGATGCTCGCTTATTGGCATGGTAACCTACTAAGGTTGCAACCATGGTGAGTGCACCCGCTTTTTTGAATCATCTGTCTCAGCCTTAGTTGTGCATAATGGAACAGTAGGGTGTTTGTCACCACTGTTGTGCTATATTCTAAAGGCTATTCAAAACGACAAGGTATCTTGTTATTTGACACTTGTTTTTTAAGCGGCGTTTGCCAAACTAGCTATCTTGTCATGGTAACCTGTGGTTGTAGTCATGCCAGGTTTTGGGTACCGCTTTCACACTTGCTAAGATTTAGTTTTGAAGAGATCCGGGTGTTGAGCATGCAAAAATGCTTCTTGTCAGCAAAATATTGTAACCCCCTTGGAATATTTCTTGCAAGAGGCAATGATGAACTTTTTGTGTATTAACTATTTCTTGAGTGTGGCCTACGCATTCCCGTATCTTGGCGGGGTAACCAGGACTGTTAAGTGGTTGCAGCTATGGCGGGTGCATAGAGTACCTCAACGACTTGCAGATCCGAACCCACTTTATGAAAAACAAATGTTTACCACTTATTTTTGGGCTTAAAGCCTGTCCAAGTGATATCACAGTCAACATGACTTTACCTCCATTAGAATAACAGTTAACTATAGATGCTACTGTTGGTTTTTCGCCCGAGTTGCTTTTGGTAATCCCACACGAAAAAAGTCATTTGGTCCCTGTCTGGATCCTAGATAGCTTCTCTCACATCCCTCTCTCATTGACAATAGGCGTGGGTTTAATTTACACGATTTTAAACGGTGCCATTTTGTTGGCGACATTATTTTGGCTTGATATTGGCCTGTTGATGTTTCACCAGCTTAATGTCCAGCACATACATACGGGCAATGATGATGATTATTAGTCTTTATAAGTTTTATGATCATAACTAGCCATGGCTGGCATTTGCTTTTGCAGCTATACTTGCATGCGCTGGCTATTTCAACATGACTAATTTTAAGACCTCAGTATCTTGGCAAGGCAGCCTTACCCATGTGGAGGTTGCAGCCATGGCTGACATTCACCTTTCTGAGCCACTATGTGATTACCATCCAGTTTTGATACGGATGTGAGTGTATGCATGTATTTGTGACATTCATCCCGAAGGATCATTAACATTTATCTCGAAGGATCAATAACCATTTCACACCTTTACACTTTAACCATGGATCCAAGTTATTTACCTTTTAACACCCATTATTACATCCATTTTTATTTAGTCAAAGCAAGCGTTATAGGGTATATGAAACATGCTTATCATATTTACACATTTTCTATGTGTTTACACTTCTCATTTTAACTTCACCCTTTAACCCTCGTTAACCATTACCACATCTTACATTACCCTTTAGTCTACCTTACTCTCTTTGCATTTAAACCTTACATAGGTTAATTCAATAGCACATTCATTAGCATCATCCATTCCTCTTACCATTTTAAGTTATTAATACATTCTTTCATGTTTTATTTTTCGCAACACATCATTACACTTAACTCATCACATTCTCATTCTTACACCTTACTCATCTCTTTAATTTTCTATGCATTTAAGTAACATCGTTCTATCTCGTCTTTTACATACCATTATGTTAATACAAATAAGCAATAAAAACCTTTATTTATATTTTACGATCTTCTAATGTTTTGTCGATAATAAAAGTAAAATCATTTTAACGAAACAAATAAAATACGTAAATGGTTGGAGCCAATAGTTTATTAACACACTTACGTTTTCACATAAAAGACTAAACAAGTAATAGTGATCTTATGATTTAGCAATACATATGTACAACAACTAGTGTTTACATATTGGGTAGATATATACATAATTAGTATGTATTATAATGAGTAATATAATGGGTAGAAGTTTAAGTATTTGACCCATTGACCAAATACATTGAATGTAGTCAGTATAACCCAAAGTCCATGACCCATACCCATGGAGCATAACCCATAACTCATTGCATGACATCATGCATAAGTCATGAATGGTATTATCCATGACCCATGGATTTAACCCATGACCCATGGACTAGATGCATTACACATACTAGATACATTGTATCTACTGATACCCATGGTCCAAAGTCTAGGACCCATGACCCATAACCCATGACCCATGACCCAAAACCCATGGGTAAGAGGAGCGTCCCACTTGCCCCCGGTTTATAATCGATGATCCCTCAAGTAAGGGATTCGTGGAACAGTAGGCTATTTTCCTCTATAAATAGTGAGTCATTTCTTCATTTTGGGTTGCCACTCCTACACATACTTTCTCCTAGTATTGTAAATCTTCTAACCTCATATCCTAAGGATCTCTCTATGTAGTTTGTGTTTGTTTTTGTGTGATTCTCTAGGTTCCTCTTAAAGGCAAGATCACCACCTCTTGAAGTCGAGCAAGCTCAAGTCCATGAGTTGCCATGCTTCGTCATCATCAAGACTACTGAGGTTCTCTTGTTGATAGTTCTTTCTTCCTCTCTAGAAGTGTTGTGTCAAAGGCATTAGTGAAGGGTGCCCAAAGTGTTGGAATCACTCCTAAACCTAAATCAAGTGTTAGTGATTTATATGTAATAGTTAGCTTAATTATGGCCTTTATGTTTGTTATTAGCCTTAAGCTTATGTAGAAGGCCCATGAGCTTAGGCCCATGTCCATTAAGGAAAGCAAGGGAGTGGGAGTGTTGCCCTAGCTCTCCTTCCTATAAATACTCTTGTATAACCCTCACTTGAGGGTTGGTTGTTCAATTTATCTCTTTCACATACTCTACGCTTAACCTTTCTTAGTTTCATACGCGTATGTATGTTTGATAGTTGTTCATCCGATCTCTTCTCCTCTCTACTCTTTCTATTGATGCTTGTGTTGTAAACTTAGTGACCTTACAGTGGTATCAATCGCCTACTAGTTGGGTGAATCGTATTGTTTTTGAAGTAGTTTTTTGGTCCTACGCGTAAAGCATACGAGTGATACTTTGGTTCGCTTAAAAACACATTTTTTACACTTTTTAATCCAAGATTCTTGTACTTTCAACGTTTTAAGGTATTAAAATAAATGTTTTTGGCAAAAAGTTTCAACCTTTACGTGTGGATCATCGTTTTTGAGCTTGGTTTTTTACGAGGTAGCTTTTCTACGCGTAACTATTTTAGACACTTTGGATCATCAAGTTTCACACTTTTGTGTTATCTTGGTGATATTGAAGCTATTTCATCACAAAAATATGGTTTAGAAACATCTTTGGGCAACAATCATTTTACGAGTAGTTCTACGCGTAGTAAAACCCTAAAACTACGCTGTAACTCACTCCTTGGTTTGATCTTCGCCAGGTTTACTCCGTGTTTTCTTGCTTGGATAAGCCCGAAAATACGTCGACTTGGGATATCTTTTGCACCGTGATAGTGTAAAGATCACTTGGGCAAAACCCTAAAATTACGCATAAGATAAGCTTACGCCAGAGAAACTTCTACGCATAAGATTTATCTTACGGCCAAGCATTGTCTTACGCATAAGGTCATCCCACGCCTAAGTTTTCTACGCCTAACTTCTTGTTTTACGATAACTTTAGTGTTTTCACCTTTCTTACGCGTAAGCTAAACCTACAGCGTAACTTTGTCACGCGTAACTTTGGTATTTTTACGCATAAGTGCTACTTGGTTTATTGTGATTTCTACGCCTAAGGATACTTCATCAACAAAGGTTCATTAGACTACAAAGATCCATCATCAACACAAGTTTTCAAAAAAAAAAAAAAAGGAGTTTTTGGTGGAAAATTTGAGTAAAATTTAATTTTACGGAGACTAAACGCTCAATTTTTACGCGAGATTCAAATTTTGGTTTAACTGTGAAATTTTGGTCAAAATTCAAATTTTGGGCCCAAATTAATTTTTCGTCAAATTTAGCCAAAATTGTCATAACTCAAATTTTTCTTACAAACTTAGAATTGAATTTTATAGTGAATTTCAAATTTTGAGAGTCAAAATTTTTTCAAAATTATTTTTGGAGGGAAATATTTAAAATCACTATATCAGCCTTTCAAGTATGCTGACTTCACCAATCTCCTCACCTTCCATCTACTGCTTAAAACCTTCATCACCAAACCTTGCTACTGATGATTCTAGAGATGAAAAGGCATTTGTAGAATTGTACGAAGGATGGATTGTTCTGAAAGAGAAGTTGATCTCAATGAAAAGGCAAGGTGAAAGAGTTGATGTACATGGAAGGAATGCTCAAAGGGATGTTGAGAATGTTGTGATTCTCGCATCATCTTGTAGAATGCGGACAATGAGGTTGTAGCATTGGAAAAGGTGATGACAAGACGCAGATCTGGAGAAGATATCATACTTAACTACGACACGAGCCCAACTATGACGAAGAACAAATGGTCGAGGAAGATATCTTACCCACCTATGACACCGATACGTAATGTATGGTCGAGGTACAATCTATTGTTGATCATATTCTCGCCAAGAATGCGATACAACAAACCGGGCAACCTCAATTCAAGAATGAAGGAGAGGTTGACCACAGGTTGCACAAAGTCCGCATAACTATCTCATGTCCGAGCCCTTACTTGTTAACAATTCAACTCGAAACGTCAAATCAAACTCTTGAATCAAATCATTCTCCTCAAAAGACCATTTCTCGCCAAAAGATTTTTCAAAACTTGAGGCTCATTGCATCTCTCTGAACTTAAACCGCAAAACAATGTTTTAAACTCGAGCCAAAAGTAAATCTTTGAATGAACAAAGTAATCGTGTGGATACATTAGTTAAAGAAAATGAGCATTTAAAGGCTCAAATTCAAGCAAAGGGCTTGCACATGTTGCTTTACTAAACAAACCGAGAAGATTCACCGACAAGAGTGTGGATACTAATTTTGCAAAACCAACAATATTGGGAAATCGCCTACAACCTTTCGTAAAACAATCGTAGTTAGACAACCAACCGCATTTAAATCCGAACTTTCAAAATCTTCAAAACCACGGTTTCTCTCCCAAGTTGTTGAGAATAATCATTTGATAAAACCGGTACTCCACATTCCCGCCTAAGAATAATGCTTCGCTTCATAAACATGTTTCATTAAACCTGCTTTCATATACTGCTTCGTTAAACCTCAACTTGTGGATGCTCCCGCAAATCTAGGATTAGTTCGAACACCGTGTCTAAACCGAGCATTAAAATTAAACATTCATATGATTTAAATGACGACACAAGAACTATGATCTAGAAAAGGCTAGGAAAAGGGCACTTCTTCAAAAGGATGGAATCTTAGGTTCACGACCTAGTGTATCACCTTCGAGTGTATTACTAAACACCACCGTAGTAGCAAACCAAAACCTAAGTTAACTCAACAAACAGCTTAGAAATAAACCCCGTTGATCTAAATGTAAACCGTCAAACCTAATAGGTGGATCCATATAGGACGCAGACTCTTCCCAAAAGAAGTTTCAACATCCCTAGATCTAACCTTAGATGGATACCAACAGTAGTATTTTCAAAATGTTAGTCTTAGGTGGATTCCTCACAGAAAGATACTAAGTAGTTGCACCAAAACAAGTGGGATACCCACAACACCCATCCCTTAGGCGGAAAGGAAATCATCAAAATAGCATGTTCGGTGTCAAGAAGATAATTGACACTACATCTTTATGCTTCTAACATCCGAACCCGCCACACTTGGGGATCCATGTTTTCTCTTCCTTGCCCCTTCTATTTTTCTATGCAGTACAACAACTATGGCTCCTACCGCAAAATGACTTTAGGACCCGCTTTCTCACCGACTAAAATTTAATGATCCATCATCACCGCTCCACCGTTGTACTTAATCGTCATGAATTGGAAACATTGTACTTAATCGTCATGAATTGAAACATTGCTTGCTCCTCCGTTAAAGATTCGCCAAAGTCGTGCTTCGATGTATCAATGTTTTCGCCGCACAACCGATAATACTCTAATTTCGGATACACCAATCTACAACAACAACCTAATCTTCTATAATGTAAGATCAAACTGCTTCCAACAACAATGACACAAATGATGATCAACATAATGAATGAGATGTTTTATCGCTAGCTGATTATCACGAGATATTTATGGACTTCACACTTGTTCGATCAATTGGACATACATGGTTTCATTGTCTCCTTATACATGGTCTCACCGTCTTCAATTCATCATCAACATACGTGGTGTATGATTCTCAATCATTGAAAACATCGAGGGGAGAGAGTGTAGATGGTCATTGCTTCCTTGTTCTCCTACATGCTTCTTTGCGAAACCCAATGCCTTCTTGAATTTCTTCAATTAGAGGAAGAAATAAGACGATCTCGTGGCTCAAACGTCTCACTTTGGTGTTATCGCCTTAATTTCACGGGTGATCTTGTGTGAAGTTACCCAAATATGATGTTAAGATGCCTCACACACGGTATTGGCATCGAGTTATTGCATATTCACGTGTGATTAGTATTCGAAAGACCACAATATCTGTGGAAAGTCGATCATTTCGCTTTTCGTGGTTTGTTTGGTGTGATGCGCTCACATACGTGAGAAGATCTTGTTGATTTACGGCATGTTACCCTCGAACGGATCTTCCGCAATTAGTCGATTTTCTTTGTGTGGTTTATCGCTCATCTACAAATTCACGCATCTCGAAACCTTCAAAAGTTAGAGGAAATGTAGACTTCATCAAAGTTTCAAATCGCTAAAGACGGTTGTCGGTTGGGGAAGTCGATTCAAACTTTCATAATGGCTTCGAGTATAACAACTTGGAACCCGTCACAACCGCTTAAACTTCCTCAAACCCCATCATCACCGAACAAATCCCCGACTCACCGTCAACAAATGGAAAGGTTATTTGTCACTGTTCGGTGATTTATATTGATGAACGTGCTCTGTGTATCCATTGCTCACGCTAACATGATACTACTCTTATACCGATACACTGCTACAACAACTACGGTTGAAGAAGCACCACCAATGACTCCACCACAACAGCTTGAACAAACCGCTCCAACAATGATGAACCACCGATGATGTTCTTAATGAAGTACCCCACCGCAGATTTTGATCCAAATGCGTTTTTAGCCCGTTTGCTAATGAGATCACGCATCAGATGTCGCAGAATCTTCAACAAGCCATTTGAATCCTCAAAATCGCACAATGTATACCAACATCAACCTCTATACATCGATGGACAAAAGACCATCCTCCGAAAATATTATTGGCAACCCGAATCAACCAACCGTTATGAGACAACGTCTTCACACGATGGTGAACATTGCATTTATGCACTCACCGTCGCTAACTGAGCCTAAAACATTAAAGACGCAATGACAAAAGACAACTGGATTGAATCCATGCAAGAAGAACTCAACCAATTCAAACGCCTTGAAGTATGGAACGGTTGAAAGACCAACAGGGTCTACGTCATTGGTCTCAAATGGATTGGAAGAACAAATTGATCTCAAGGGAACGTGTCGTAAACAAGTCACGTCGGTGGCTAAGGGTTATCGATAGGAGGAGGGTATTGACTTTGAAGAATCATTTGCTCCGTTGCTCGCCTTGAGGTCGTTCGGATATTTCTTGCGTTCGCGCTCATATGAATATGACGATCTTTCGATGGATGTCAAACTGCGTTTCTCAATGGATGCCTTAAAGAAACGGTTTATGTCACCCAACCGTAAGGATTCGTTGATCCCGAGTTCCCAACCATGTCTACAAATTGAACAAAGCCTGTATGGTCTCAAACAAGCTCCTTGGGCATGGTACGATAAGCTATCATCTTTCCTCATCGCCAATAATTTCACCAAAGGTTCGGTTGACCCTACTCTTTTCATACAATATCATGGGGCACATATCTTAATTGTTCAAATTTACATGGATGACATCATTTTTGGGTCTACACATAAAAAGTACTCAATCGATTTTGCAAAACTAATGAAGAATTTTTTTTGAAATGTCCATGATGAGTGAACTTACGTTCTTTTTAGGACTGCAAGTTCATCAATCACCTCGTGGTATTTTGTTGAGTCACTCCAAATATGCCCTTGAATTGTTAAAAAATTTGGAATGAAAACCTGTGACACTTATGCCACACCAATGACTCATACCAAGAAGCTAGACGATGATTTACATGGAAATTAGTCGACCGACAAAATACAAGTATTATTGGGTCTCTCATGTATCTAACAACTAGCAGCCCCGACATTGTCTTTGCCATTTATCTCGCTCCCGCTATCACGAGACCAATCGAAACCCACCTCTCGAGGCTAAAAGAATCCTCCGATACATCAAGGGAACCATTAACTGGGATCCGTATCCAAGGATTCTCGTTTGAACTAATCGCTTTTTCGGATGTCGATCACGCAGATGTTTAGATTCACGAAAAGTACTTCAGAGCACTACAATTTCTTGGTGATAAACCGTGTCTTGGCAATCAAAGAAGCTGTGATTGTACATCGCATCATCAACCAAGCGTAATATGTAGCCATGTCGGCGTGTTGTGCTCAAGTCATCCGGATGAGAACACAACTCAAAGACTATGGTTACGTATTTGATGTAATCCGATGTATCGCGACAATCGAGTGCCATTGCGATCTCGCAACTCGCTTCAAGACTCAAATCTAAGCACATCGATCTTCGCTATCATTTCATCAAGGACCATGTGGAACAAGGTACAGCTTGAATTATACTGGGTACAGAATACCAATTGGCGATCTACTCACCAAAGCCTTGCCTCCCGCTAGGTTTAATGAGTTGGTCCACCGGATTGGTATGCGATTTGACTCAAGAGGAATTGGATGAACTCTTAAAACAATTTTAAAACCAATAAACACCAAAATCTCTTTGTAAATAATTTTTCAAAACAAAATACAAAAATATAAAATCGATAAAACAACAAAAATATTCCTCTATCTATATTTCTTTTAACATGGCAAGTACAAATCTTCCGTCAACACTCTATCTTTCAAAATTCAAAATTTTTTCGATCAAGTGTTGAGGGGGAGAAAGTAAATATTTTCCGGTTTCATAAAACCTTGTACTTGCATGTTTCCAAAAATATGTTGTTTCTTCTAAAATGGTGGATACGTTCTTATCAATTACTCTCCTCGGACTCAAATGTTTTAAAAATTCATTATTTCAAAAGTCGAGGGGGAGTATCATCAAGTTTCTTGCCTTACAAATGTTTTGTCTAACCAAGATCAAATGGCCCAAATCAAATCTTCAAAATCCGTTCAAGCTGTTCATAATCCGTAAGTTCTAAATTGTTTTGATCAAGATTCTAAACAAGGATTTCAAAAAATCTTTTAAATCCAACGGTTAAAACTTTTTAAAACCGATTTTGGAAAATTGTTCACTCGAACGAATTGGGTGTTTATGCATAAAAGTGTTTGGATTGAAATGAGTTATGTTAAAACCTTTCTTAGTGTCTATTAAACTTGTTTCAATCGTCCAAAACCATCCAGAATCTTAAATTTCATTAATTTGAATTCTAGGGTTCTTGCGCTCATTTAGGGTGTTTCTATTATGTGATATGTTTTATGTGGTCAAGAAAGTGTTAGAATAAGTTTATATGCATGCTTTGAACCTTTAAATTAGCCTGTAAACGCCTAAACTGTATGAGTTTAAGTTTAAAATTTTAGGTTCATCTCCATAAATCTTCCGATTACGTGGTGGAAATGCGTTAAATCTTGTTCCATTGCACTCATATGACATCTAGGACACTCTTAAACATTCTTGTTTGATTTGTGTAGCTATATCTCTTACACGTAGATTAAGGGTTTAGGTTTAAGTAATTTTACGCCTAAGTCTTTCCGTGTGTATCGATATGTTCTTATGCTTGTTTTGTGATCTAAAAGATGTTTGGAATTAACTCGCAATCAAGTTTTCATGTTTATAGTTAACGTGTTAATTATTCATAATGTCGTAATCTTCAGTGTTCAAACCGTTACACTTAAAGAATACTTTTATGCGTAAAGGTAATGCCTAAGAGAAATCTTACGCGTAACTCTTACGATAAGAGGTCTCTGATGGATTACGCAGATCTTGGAAAGATATTCAGAACAAGGCTTGCTACGCATAAGCTTTATTCTTCGAGTAAACTTTACGCGTAACATCTTGCTTATTCCTCGCCGTAAGCTTCCAAAGCCTTTGAACTTGTCTTACGCTGAAGAAACCCTCACGCATAAGCTTGGTCTTACGCTTTAGCGTACTCCCACGCATAAGCTCCTTTCTCACGCATAAGGATCCTTGTTACTCTTAACCCTCCTGCTCACTACATTTTGGCCTATTACGCATATGTTAATTGTTAAATGTTACACATAAGTCACAAATGCCTGATGTTTCGTATAAGCTTACAAAAGTTAATATGTTGTGTGTTAAGTGAAAAATTGAACTTTGAAATTTCAAAATTAACATGTTCACGTAACTTATCACATCAACTTCAATCAATTGGAATAATGTGACTTAGGACTTGTAACTAACATAAACATATTACCATCAAACAAGGAATTAGATAATAAATCGACTAAAACAAACACATTGTGTTTCCATATGTCCGTTTTTTGTCTAATGTCTTCGTGATCACAAAATGGTCAAAATCAAGCAATCATCAATGCCCAAACAGAGCTCTCGATGACAAACACATTTCCTATTGGATTTGACAAAACAATTGGCATGAACAATCTCCGTGTCATCTTCAACAACTTCATATGCTCATAATCATCTTGCGTAATTCTTGTGGACATCCTTCGCAACATCCATTCAAATTCATGCTCACAAAGTCATCCCGATGATGAGTATGATTCAATGGAAGAGGAAATAAAATTTCATAAGACATTAAAGCGTAAAAGGATGGAATACCATGCTTCAACCTTTCCTGGTTAATCAACCCGGTAGGGGCGAGGAGGGTCAAGTAGTAGTCCTCACTTATGGAAGATCCATTGCAAACATCTCTTACCCCATCCAATCCGGTTAATCAACCCGCAAGGATCAGGTGTCACCGTCACCACAATCTTGAAATGAAGCAACCACAACAACAACTAAAACATCCGCAAGAAGAAAAGCATGGTGAAGATGTGGAAATATATGACTAAGGAGATTACGATCATGATAAGGATGAAAGAGTCACCGATGATAATTTGGTGGTCAAGAGGAAATGATTCGAAAAGAGGCAAAAGAAGTCGCTAGAGCCGAGGAGGAAAAGTTAAAGAAGGAATCGATAACTACATAGTTGACAATCCTATACACAAACCTCAACAGCCTTCGTAACACCTCTTGACACTTCCACCAAACCCAAATCATCACCTCCATCAACATAAGAAACACCTATGTCAACAACAAAATTTGTTAAGAAGGCAACTCCATCCAATGATTCGATAAATGGCTAAGGTGTTATCACCACTACACAACAAGCTTCATAGCCACCATCATCGATCAACCAAGGATTCGTAAACCACACCACCAATGGAGAAACCGTTGATCACTTTACATACATCGGTGGTGAGGATCACGACATACCGAGCCCCAACGTAACCTCAACCGAAATTTAGATCAAGTACATTATCGCACTCCGGTTTTCATACGCTTAAAATCAAAGAGCGTGTTGAAGTTCTCCACCATGGGATCGAATCTCACCTAAATTCTACACTTCATCGAAATCAATCAAGAACCTCAGTACAAAATCGTTCATAAACAAAAGTTTGGGTTTGTCTACCAAAGTGAAAATCATCATACTTGCTTCATGGCTTTCGATGAAATTCACTAAGTTCTATGACGCCACCCTGGAGATGGTTCGAGATGGATTGGCATATTGATTGAAGGACATTGAGTTGGGTATAATTCAGACGAAGAGATGGAATTCAAAGGATCGCTAGGATGTTCGTTGATTTATTACTAGGATTGATGAATGTTTGATTCATCGGGATCAGATGGAACGGTTGGAGAGCTATGTGGGAGGATGACCAAACTTTCCGATTCGACTTTCCAACGCCCTCGTAAAGTAGTCGATCGTCTCGTAATCATTGGGTACTCTCTTGATTGTGATTTTGTTTGTTTAATTATGACTATGGCTTGTGCACACATTTCAGTGTACAACCCGTTCTTGTAAAGAAAGGACCCTGTGGTACGCTTCAGTGCCATAATCCTTATAAAAGGAGCGAAAGCTTCTTACTTTTGAGTAAAACCTATCAAACCTTTCACTTTTAAAGGTTTTGCTCAAAAGAACAAGTACTTCCCCTTATGATTTTCAAAACCTCAACCGTTTATATCACTTGTTGAGGGGAGTATTTGAAGTAAGACTTTGTTCACAAATTGTTCACAAGTGGTCATCTTCCATAACACTCAAAATGGTCATATTTATTTCAACTTTTCAAAATAACATTTTATATGCCATTTTGAGGGGAGAAAATTATGTGATAAGTAATATGTTGTGTAAATGCAAATGAATCTTTGTGCTATAGACTTAACCAACGAATTGACGATACTTAATCGTTAGTAACTCGAAAAGACTTGTCCGGACGGTAATAATTTCAAGCTAGTTCGCTAGTGATGTAAACGTGTCTCGCAAAGGACTTGTCCGAATAAAATGTACCATTCGAGAAACTCTTGGTAGACATGAACTCTAACGGGTTTGACAACCTTTGAGGTTTGTCTACACCTTCAAGGTATTTATTAGAGCTAATTGTCACCTAAAAGTCGACAATGTAACTCTTTAACTATGCAACGAACCGTGTCTCATGGGGATTGTCTATCTTGAGTTGATCAATTCATAAAGTGCGCTCTTTCCTCACCGTGCGATTTCGTAAAACTCTTAAGCACATGTGGAGGGGGAGTATTTCAAGAAAAGATCAAACTCTTACAAAGTGGTACAAAATGTTTTACAATCATAACCGTTGTAAGTGATTTTATTGAAAATTGGTTTTATGGCAACATAGGTTAGTCATGGAGTTATAAGGTGACTAAGGTTAGGAATAATCGTCCTATGATCCGCGAGAGCGTGAGGGATCTACCCAAGGACATCACAAATAGTTAGTACTTAGAAGTCCTTAGGTACGATTATAAAAAGGAGAAATGAGAATCGGAGAAAGAATGAGTTGAAGAATTAAAAAGAAATGCAAAGAAAAGGGTGAAAAGAAATAGCCCTCCAAATTATTCAACTTAGGCGCATAACGGGTTCAATTCATATACTCTTGGTTGTCACTTGATGACGCCGGTATTGAAGAATAAAAGTCATCATGGACCCGATGACTCATGCACTAAACCTTCTTAGCCACTCAAGTTTCTCTCAATGTGCTTGTTTCATTCTCACAGTGGAACCCTACATAATCTATCGGCTTTCTCTTAGAGATTGCCGATATTGAAGAAGAGACCCTCTCCCTAGTCTCCACTGTGAAAACCAAACGCACTATTGAGTCTAGAGCCACGAGATTCATCAAAAGATCTCTTAGGTACACTTGACATTTCATCACTTGATGTTCAACAATAAGAACATCGGTGGTACGTTATCGAGTCCTTCACGGATCTCAAAGAATCATCGAGAACATTTATGAGAGGTTCACAACTATGATCCTCGGTGATTGAATAGAAACTCCCGCCGTGGTCAACATCAAATGTACCGACAAAGCAGTCACTTCGGTAACTCCCGTGGATTACGCTTAGTGTGTCTCAAACGATCTACGATCGTGAGGTGATGCTTGGTATACCTCGGCGACTCATCTCGAATCAGATGTACTTCGGTACATCGCGTTATCTCACTTGTGGGACTCAGCTCAGAACGGCCTTTGTGAGAATTAGAGTTGTGTTTTACACTATGTCATTAACACTCTCAAGTTCAAACTTGTAAGTGCTTGAATCCGCTTATTACTAACCGCTTTAATGTTTTCTTCTTATGGAAGCTACGAGCGGAATGTTCGTGCAGATTCTTCTCATGCTCACGCCAACATCATCACTAATGGAAGTTCTATCTTAAAGCAACACAAAGTCGAATGATTCTTCACAAATCAAAGAATCTACAAAGTTAAAGACTTAAAGAACTTCATCAAGATCAAATCCAATGTCAAAGAGCATGTGAGCATGTTGAAGAATGACGTGGAGACACCGGAGCAACGAAGCGCACTGAGGCGCACTTAATGCGCACAACAACATACTATCACTACCATCCCAAAGAACAATGAACAAAGAACAAAGTTAAAGATGACGCCAAAGCGTAATCTGTTCAAAGAAGACAATTTCTCCACAATGGGAGATTGTTCGAATCAAGGCAATTCTTCTCACAAGAAAGAAGAATGTCAAGACGCCAAAGCTACTATTACTTTAACGCCTTAACCATTATTATTCATTCATCACCAACACTTAGGGGGAGATTGTTGGAATCACTCCTAAACCTAAATCAAGTGTTAGTGATTCATATGTAATAGTTAGCTTAATTATGGCCTTTATGTTTGTTATTAGCCTTAAGCTTATGTAGAAGGCCCATGAGCTTAGGCCCATGTCCATTAAGGAAAAGAAGGGAGTGGGAGTGTTGCCCTAGCTCTCCTTCCTATAAATACTCTTGTATAACCCTCACTTGAGGGTTGGTTGTTCAATTTATCTCTTTCACATATTCTACGCTTAACCTTTCTTAGTTTCATACGCGTATGTGTGTTTGATAGTTGTTCATCCGATCTCTTCTCCTCTCTACTCTTTCTATTGATGCTTGTGTTGTAAACTTAGTGACCTTACACAAAGAGTCAAGACGAAGGCATTAGTGAACGGTGCTTAACATCTGTGTCAAAGGCATTAGTGAAGGATGCCAAAAGAGTCTAGACGAAGGCATTAGTGAAAGGTGCCGAACGTCCGTGTCAAAGGCATTAGTGAAGGATTCCAACAGGGTCAAGTCAAAGGCATTAGTGAAGGATGCCAAGGGTGTACAATCGATAAGGTGTATCAAGTACAAATAAAGATAGGGTGTATCCAAGGATATTGATATCCTTGATGATGTTGTAATAAGGAGGGTCTCCTTTTGGGATAGGTGTTGTGTAGTGTTGGGTAGTAGTTCCTCCTTTATAATGGAACTCGGTATCTAGCCTTGTCTGGATAAAGTGTAGGCGACGCTTGTGATAGGTGTGGTTCTACCTTGTGGAAGAACCCGTGTCTAACCTAGTACCGGAAAAAGAGTAGCGGCGTTGTGAAGGCTTCTCCGCCATAAGGAGTTGGTGTCGTGTAGTGATTACAAACTCTCGAGTAGGTGACTCGGGGAGTGGAGTAGGGCAAGGAAGGTGTCCTTGTAGTCGAACCACTATAAACACTCGTGTCGTGGTTTTGTATTTCTTACTCTTTACCTTTGCATTACACATTTCCATATCTATCTATCAATATCCAACATACACATTTAAATAGATTGACATAAGTCGATCTAAATATTTTAAAACAAAGTTTTAATCGGTAAAACTATTCAACCCCCCTTCTAGTTTTCCACAATTGGTATCAGAGCTTCGTTACCAAGTTTCTTAGAGTATGTTGTACTTTAAAAACATGATACAATCCATGTATGTTTGAAAACTACAAAGAAGGAAATCTTTTAAAACAAATTTCTTCTTCTATGTTGGATAATGATAGATTATTCTAACATTTTCTTTTCAAGAAATCTTCATGCTAGGATCTCTCCAAAGTCTTCATTTCTATTCAAAGAATAATGAAGTCAACTTTCAAGGAAGAACCTAAAAGTAATCGCAACCTACTTATTCTAAGTACAACGGATTACTTTAAAAGCTCATGAAGTTTTTCAGTTTTATGGTGTCCATAAACCATATCAAGAGCGTAGAGGTATGTTCGCTTATCCTTAGCTAGTTTACGTCTACATGAATTTGTTGATATTATTTTTTTTGTTAATAATTTCTAGTCTCTAAAAAGTCTCTTTTCGCCACTTTCCCGACTTACTCATCATCGGGAATAGTATTCCTCTTTGAATTTCTAAAAAGATTGTCAAACTAACGCCGCCGTCACAAATAGATCTTTGATAATTAACCTATCAAATCCCGTTGACCAAACATCTATTCATTTAGGAACCTCAAAGCTATTTTTGTTCCATAAGCTAGTGTATAACTTATTACAAAAATAACACCAAACACCCTCTTTCTGTCCACAGTAGCAGGATCCCTCAAGTTGTACTAGCCGAATCCCAATTTCAAGGGATCCGGGGGAACTGTGTGACAGAAACCAACTATACGTTTTTCAAAACCAATTCTGCTCTTTTCCCTCTCCTCACAAAACATAAAAATGACCCAATTGCTGCTTTCATCTCCATAGGGCTTCATATCCTCAAGCATCTTCCTCTAGAAGATCATTGTAAGTAATTACACTCATATGTTCTAATCTTCATCATCCCCATCCTAAGGTTTATGGTTTTCAATTCTTCTTAATCAATTGATGAAATTAGGTTTTGCAAAATTAATCACTAAGAAAAGGTTTTCACATAACTAAAGATTCCATTGTGCTTACAACATTGTTAATACAAATCAAAACCATAAACCCATCTCAACAAATTATACCTAATTGGAATATTTGTTTTTCTAGGACCAACCATGCCTAAAGCTACCCAACAAGACCACGATGATACCGTTCACTACCTTACCAAATACTATCGAAAAGAGGGGCTTTCAAAAACCGATCATAAAATCTTCAAAAAACTTGAAAAATGACTTATCCACGAAGGTCGTGTGGTCAAGGAATGTTTCCTTGAAAATACCGACATTCGTCAAGTCTTCTCGGCAATCAACTTTGATTATCTTCTTGATATTGATGAACAAATTTGTTCGGTTTTCATCTTTGAATTTTACAAAAGCGTTAGGATCATTAGAAATAGTGATGATAGCATCTCAATCACTTTTATCATCAACAAACAAAAATTTACTCTACCCCTCAACACATTTGCACAAATCCTCCGCATTCCTTGTGAAGGAATTTGTATGTACTCCCAAGATTGGGCAATATCCACTCAATCCTTTGCACTAGATTCCAAACCAATCTACCGCACTCTCTTGATGACCCCGCAATTGTTCGAGACACCATTTTCAAAATTAGAGTGACCAATCTCGCTCAACCGCAACAAAGAGCTTATTCACCGTGATCCCTTTCAAATGGAACTCTTCAAATGCATCCCATCTATAGAAAGTGGGAAGAAATTATTAGGAAAATGTCATTAGTTTGGTCGGAAACAAAGACCATCCAAATGCATGTCTTGTCCAAATGATATATTGCCTCATTCACCAAAGGCCATTTAATCTTGCCTATTACATGGTGAAGAGAATGGTCGGTGTATTCAAAGTCTCCAACATGGTACTTCCCTATGGTATGCTCCTAACACGACTCCGTGAATATGTTAGTGCAATGCAACCATCTCCAATCAACGATGATCATTTCCTTTCCGATCACGTCATGGTACCACTTACCAAACAACCCTCTAAACGGTTCATGGTCAATGGAAGAAGACCTCGGGCTCTCCCAGACTCCTCGGACGAAGAGGAAGTAAACGTCAACCCCGCTGCCAACATTGACTTGGACCTCATAACCTACTTTCAACAACTTCCAACTCTTCCAAACAAGACCGAATAATTCAAACAATTGAAGGGTATGATTCAATGCCTAACTAACTACGTCGTGAAGTCGGGAAAGAGGAAGAGAAAAGATTGACAAAAGAGACATTAGGATTATGGTTGCTTTTAGACATTTTGTTTATCATTTTACAATGAATGCTTATGTTTGTGAAATACTTTAGTTTGGTTATTTGGATATTATCATTACTACTCTTATTTATGATATGGTTCATTAGATTTTTTTTTTTTTTTTTTTAGTAGAGACCAATAGAAATTGGTATACATAGTATAGTGCAAAATTTGCATTCTTTTCTGTGATGCTTCTAATCTGCAGTTGCCGGATTCCTAAGGATATACTAGACAGATCCCTCCTTTTAGGGAACCGTGGGATCCGTGGTGACAGATGTACAATGCAGAATCCCACACATCAAAACAGCTCACTATATCACTTCACACTAGCTAAACATAAGGCCTTAGGACCACTTGAGTCTTCTTCAAGCTTAGTAAGCTTCACACTCACTCATAGCTCATTTTAGGATCACACTCAAAATGCTTTTTAATTTATCACATCACCAAAACTCATTATCCTTCCGCTCTTATACTCACACATTATCTATCACATGTCAACACGTCTAGTTTTGTAAATCTCTCAATTTTAGCAAATTGATTTTAGTCATCTCTACCTCAAAATGGGTCAAAAACTAGTTTTTCAATTCTCATATTTTTTAAAGAATTTTCAAATTTTATTCCAAGTTGTCATCTAATCTCTAGGATCATTTAACATCACTTGACACTACTAAAATTCCTAGTGTTATCCTTGGTCATCCATTGGTGGTCATAAAGTCCCATTTTCCTTCCATAAAAGGCAATCATTAGCTACCACCACTCATTACCCTTGATCATTTAAGTCACACCTCATTTAAAACACTTAAGAAGACTGAGACACTCAAGATGTATAGGTATTAGCCTCTACCAACATCATTTTCCTCCATTCTTGATTACGATAGCCGGATCCCTAGGATTAGCCTAGACGGATCCTCATTGGAGGAACTGTGGGAACCGGTGGCGATTCAAAAATCCCACCTAAAACAATCATTTCAAGTTCTCCTTTAACTTGAACACTCCATCTTGTCTTAATTAAACTCATAGATCAGTGCAAATCTGTAGTTGACCCTTGTGCATGCAAATCATCACATTTCTAAGGATCTTAGTGGCTTAAGTCTTTAATGCACTTTCCAAATCCTTCCCTTTATAAGTCATCTTGTTAGAACTTCTTAGTCATCAACCACAACTTAATTCTCAGCTTTTAGAAACCTTTCTCTCAGTCACTTCATCATGAGGAAAGCTCCTAGTGCTAACTCATCCACCAAAGAACCACCCAAGAAACTTGCTCATGTTGTACACGAAATTTCCTCAACCGAATCATCTCCCGTTAAATCCACAATTGCTAGATTTCTCCTCCACCAACTCAACCAATCAAACCAATCCCCAAAAGGATTGTTCCCACAAAAATATCATCACCAAACACCACAATTCCTACTAAACCAAACAACCCCATTTCCACTAAACCATCACCCTTAGTGCTTAAAGCCATATCATTCACCACCCCACTCTCATCACCACACCTTTACAATCAAGAGGACTTGCCTCCTAGGCCATCCCATCCTCCACCATCGCCAACATTCTCCTCTTTAGGAGGAATAGCGCAACAAAATCAAGGTGTTGAGTCAACACTAGCTCCGACTTCTTTTTCTCCGTCACCCTCAAATAGTCCCTTTTGGATTATGAGAAATCATCAAAGTCAACCACCCGACCACATGGAAGTTGACACCTCTCTACCGCCACCATCATTCTTAGTTGAGCCATCTTCGAATGTGCCTCTACCAATCCCTCCTCCTTTTGAGGATCCTCAACACTCTTCACTTGATCCTCCACTTCAAGCCATACCACCACCATTTCCGAGCCATGACAAAGATTGTTATCATTGTCAACATGTTGAAAGTTTGATACATGAAGTACATGAAGATCAACGTTTCATGTTTTATCACCTCCTCGAGCGTTTCGACGAGATCAAACCTAAACAAACTTGAGCTAGAGGATTCAAGTGGTGTCTTAGTATCAAGCTCAACTTAGATAGTCTAGAAATCCTAAGTCATGTATTGTTCATTTTCTTAGTTTTTTGAGTCATGTACATCATATCTCTAGTTTTATTAATTGAAATTACATGCTATTTGTCACATTCCCTTGAGAATGTGTTTTGTGCCTTGTTACATATCTCACTTTGATGATAACATCACTTGTTACATCACCATTGTTGTCTTAAGCTTTCAGACAGATGGAGCCCTCAGTTTTGCCTAGACGGATCCCTACAAGGAGGGAACCGTGGGATTCGTGAAACAGAAGAC
Organism: Chrysanthemum lavandulifolium; assembly: GCA_022545495.1. Taxonomy (NCBI): domain Eukaryota; kingdom Viridiplantae; phylum Streptophyta; class Magnoliopsida; order Asterales; family Asteraceae; genus Chrysanthemum; species Chrysanthemum lavandulifolium. The sequence continues at coordinate 108,377,708 of CM040244.1, forward strand.
TTGTTTACTACTAACTTGAGTCTTATTTGCAGGAAATTATGCACTGTATACTTGTTTTATAACCTTTGTTTTATAGATTTTCAATATACACATGAATACATTAACACCTTAAGCTAGGGGGAGTTTCGTGTCAAAGCAATACATTGCAAAATCATTTGCAATATACTTCACATTAGGATTACATTACATGACGTCCCCTTGCAAAGTTGCAATCATCAAGGGGGAGCATATTCGTCCCAAAGACGAAACCATTTGCAAACATAGTTGCAATACACTAGTTTAGTATTTCTCCTTACTTGACGCCCTCACAAAGGGATGGACTAGTCAAGGGGGAGTTAAGACGAGAACACTTCCCGTCTCTTGCTCTCTACATTTTTTTGTCTTTCTTTTTACATGTTTTTCTTCAAACAAGGTGTTAGTTTCTTTTCGACGCTCTTTTTGTTTCGACAAAAAGGGGGAGAAGAGAGTAAAAACTCCAATTCAAACTTTTACGAATTTTAGTTTTTCCTTAAAATAATTTTATGTTTTGTCATCAATAAAAAGGGGGAGATTGTTAATACAAATAAGCCATAGTTGGGTATAACCCAAAGTCCATGACCCATACCCATGGAGCATAACCCATAACCCTACAAAAAATCATGCATAAGTCATGCATGGGTATTATCCATAACCCATGGATTTAACCCATGACCCATGGACTAGATGCATTGCACATACTAGATACATTGTCTCTACTTAGATACCTATGGTCCAAAGTCTAGGACCCATGACCCATAACCCAAAACCCATGGGCAAAGAGGAGCGTCCCACGGTTCCCTCAGTTTACACTGGACGGATCCCTCAAGCAAGGGATACGTGGGATCCGTGGAACAGTAGGCTATTTTCCTCTATAAATAGTGAGCCATTTCTTCATTTTAGGTTGCCACTCATACACATACGTTCTCCTAGTATTGTAAACCTTCTAACCTCAGATCCTAAGGATCTCTCTATGTAGTTTGTGTTTGTTTTTGTGTGATTCTCTAGGTTCCTCTTAAAGGCGAGATCACCACCTTTTGAAGTCGAGCAAGCTCAAGTCCATGAGTTGCCATGCTTCGTCATCATCAAGACTATTGAGGTTCTCTTGTTGATAGTTCGTTCTTCCTCTCTAGATGTGTTGTGTCAAAGGCATTAGTGAAGGGTGCACAAAGAGTCAAGACGAAGGCATTAGTGAATGGTGCTTAACGTCCGTGTTATACCCTTAGATATACCAACCTTATCAAATACCCACGTAATGAACACAAGAATACCACGTTAAACACAAACACAATATGCGTAAGAAGAAAGAATAAGAACGTGGTGACTTGAATGATATGGATCGTGTATATGTTTAGAGAGATAAAGGAAAGAAGATGAAAATAATAAGATGTTATATTGCTTCAAAGGAAAACACACACACACACACACTCAAGCACACCCCTCAAATGACCATTTGAGGGGTATTTATAGTTCAAGAGGTTTGTTGCCCTAAAGGCTTTCTATGGGATTTTCGTGGTCTTGGATTGGGCTTGGGATGCTTAAGCTTATACACGGCTTAGCATACCTTAACATTTAACCAATTAGCTTAGCCCACTCCACGAGCCGTTGACTATTCTATCACGATATCTAACACACGTTACAAAGTTCCTAGCGTGAATGACCATCACGCTAATAAAACTATTAAGGCTAACAATCTCCCCAAGGGTGGTCATTCAAAGATGCTCCACTTGATTTGGTCTTTACTTTTCTAGAGCTTGAACTTTGTGCGTAGATATAGAATAGTCTTGAATCTTTGTTCCTTCATGCTTTGTGATCGATAATGTGGTTGTCTGCCGTTTTCAACTTCGTTGGTTAGGTGTCTCCACGTCTTTCTCCACCATGCTCACACTTCTATTTGACTTTTGGTTACCAATGATGTAGTTCTCGAGTCTTTAAACTTTGTAGATTCTTTGACATTGATGAAGAATCATCTTTAACTTTAAGTAGCCTTTGATTTTGATGAGAACGTTCATATGTTGTTGGTATGAGCATGTGGCGAGTCTGCACGATCAATCCGCTCCGGAGCTTCCATAAGAAAAAACATAAAACAGGTTAGTAATAGCGGATTAAAGCACTTACAAGTTTGAATTTCGAGGTGTTAACAACATGGTGTGAAAACACGTCTCTAATTCTCACAGAGGCCGTTCTGACTGAGTCCCACAAGTGAGATAACGCGATATACCGGTACATCTGATTCGGATGAGTCATTGAGGTACACCAAGCATCACCCCACGATCAGAGACCGTTTGAGACACACTAAGCGTAATCCACGGGGAGTTACAGTGACTGTTTGTCGGCTGCTTGATGTTGACCACGGCGGGAGTTTCTATTCAATCACTTGAAGATCATGGATGTGAAACTTCTCATAAATGTTACGGCGGTTGCTAAGATCTGCGTGGGACTCTAGAATATATCACTTTTGTCCTTATCGATGAACAACAAGCGATGAGATGTCATGTGTTCCTATGAGATCTTTGATGAATCTCGTGGCTCTAGACTCAATAGTGCATTTTGGTTTTCACGAGTGGAGACTAGGGAGAGGTCTCCTTCTTCAATACCAGCGATCTCTAAGAGAAAGTCAATAGATTATGTAGGGTTCCCGGTGAGAATGAAACAAATCCTTTTGAGAGGAATTGAGTGGCTAGAAGGTTTAGTGCGGTCGTCATTGGGTCCATAGCGTCTTGGTCTTCAATACGGTGTCATCTAGTGACAACTAGTAGCGAGATGAATTAAACCGGTTTACGCCCTAAGGTTGAATATGGAGGCATTTCTTTTACCCTTTCTTTTACATTTCTTTTAATTCTTCAACCCTTCTTTCTCCTTTCTCACATTACTCCTTTTTCAATCATTCTAAGGACTTCTAATACTAACTATTTGTGATGTCCTTGGGTAGATCCCTCCGCTTTGGCGGATCATAAGATGGTTTACCTATCCTTAGTCACCTTATAACTCCATGATTGTCTATTGTTGCCATAAAACCGTTTTTCATGAAAATCTTTTAGAGTGTTTATGATAGAAAACATGTTTGCAACACCCCATGAGTTTTATATTTTGAAACACTCCCCTTCATATGTACTTATATGTTTTGTCGCACATAGAGGTAGAGTTCGCACTTTTGAATTGATCGACTTTAAATGAACAAGACCGATTCGAGACACGTTTACATCACTAGAGACTAGCTTGAAATTATTACCCGTCTGGTCAAGTCCATAGAAAGTTTCTCGAGATGGTACATGATTCCTCGTCAATTCATTGGTTTCGATGAGTCGAGCTCATTTTGAATTCAAACACCGATCATTAAACATTTTGATCACATTTTAATCACGTTTCTCCCCAAAAATAGCATATCCATGATGTTTTGAAACAAAATGATTAAAAGATATGTTTTGAAAACATTTGGAGAAAGCGATTTAGCATGAATTTTGGAACAAATTTTGTTTTATACTCCCCATAGCGAAAGCATATTTTCATCTGGAAAATTTAGAATCAATTAAGGGTTTAGAGGAGTTATCTTGGTACCAAATGTGAGAGATTTTGAAAATCCTTTTTGAATAATTTCGTATCAATGATGCATTGAGATGAATATTATTTAAAAAAAATCTTTTGAAGATATTGAAGAAGAATTTTCTTCATTTGTGTTTAGGATAAGTGCTCGATATTTATGAAAATCGATTTTGCGTAGCACTTTCCTTTCTTTAAAGATCGGGTTGCAAGCGGAAATACTTACAAGCCATCGTTTTTAGGAATAGAGCTTGAAAAATATTTAAAACCTTTGTTTTTAGGTGCAAGTATCAAACATATTTCCTTTGGGAATCCATCTAAGACCTATTTCGTTGAAAACTTTGCCCGTGGGTATCCACCTAAGGTAAGATCTAGGAGTTGTTATCTTTTCGAGATCGTGGAAGACTCATTTTGGAAAAACTACGTCTGAAGAGATCCACCTATTAGGTTTCTTTTGTTTGACATTTTATCAGGGCTTGTTTCTATTTGGTGTCTTAGTGGATTGTGCCTTGTACGAAATTATCTTTCTTGAGATATAGTGAGGCACATGCATCATGATTAGGTGAAAAGACACATTTTTACATGTAGTACGACAAATTCAATATTCTTGTTTAAAGCAGTGGTTGTAACTTTGTCACTACGGTCTTTTGAAATTGATTCTTGTTAGAAAAATTAGAATTCCTAGTGTTGTTTTCTAAGGGCATGTCATTTTCGTTTGCAACTACTCTTAGATGTAAGCCAATCCACATCTTTTGTAGGGTGTTCCTAGGTAATGGTTTACTACTACTAGCGGTGCCTTGAAATCTTGTAGAATTCATCACCCTAGATGTTGCACCTAGAATTTCATCTTTTTGAGTCATGCCTTTTCCTAGCTTCTTCTAGATAGTGATTGTTGACCATGTCGTTAGAACAAACAAATTCTTTAACTGGATTTTTGGTCACATTCCGTGCACTATTCCTAGAAAAGCCGGTGAAATAACTTTTGGTGTTTGACAACTATTTTTCTTTGTCAAAACCGTTGATAATTCTCTTTTTAATAGGCAAGGTCGTGGGTATTTGTTGACAAATCATTCTTCTCATTGACTTTTGGAGGAAACGAAAATAAACATTTTGGTTTGAAAACCGGTTTAGGAACATTTGTTTTCTCCTCGGTCAATGGTTTGCAAACTTAGTATCCATAGCCTTTCCTTTTAGGCGCCCAGTTGAGCTCTCAAAAGATCATTTTGCTCTTGCATGTCCTTGTAGGCACGCTCATCTGACGGTTGTCATACTTGCATTCCTCGGTTTTCGATCAAGTTGCTTAAAATAGGACACATTTTCTTTTCAAGTTTTCAAGAGCTTTTCATATTTTGAAACAATTGCGGAGGTCTCGGTGGAGTCTTTCATGATCTTCAACGAGAATATGTTTGTAGAATAATGGACATGATATCGGTAGTCATAACATCTTGAAGAGAATCATTCAAATTTTCCAAAACTTTGATGTGTTCAACACTTTCATTAGCTTGCTTTACCGGTTTATGGTCCTTGACAAAGTCACCGTTTCTTTCAAAAGCGCTTGTTGAAATGAATTACCCTCGCATCGATGCCGGTTAACGGAGGTTCAATTTGAGTTTCAAAAACTTTTCGTTTCGTCATCATGACGAGTAAACGGATGTTAGTGGTAATATTGGTTTTAGATTTGTGATCTCTTGAAGATACACCATTCTAGTTTTAACGTCATCTAAAATGCTACGGCATCACTTGTGTTGAAAGGATTGTTTGAAGACATTTGTTCGATTTTGAAAAGGATTTTGAGACAACTACGGGGTTACAATGGTTTTGAAGCGGGTGTTGACACTTTGTTTGAAACACTTGGTGTGGTGGAAAAGCGTTGATTGTTCTTTTGATTAACAAAAGTAATTCCATTAATTTTGTTCCATTTGTTATAATCAATCGGTTTAAGATCTGGATTCTTTTGTTTCATTTTGATCTACTCTCCTCGAGATAGTTCCAACGTTTCAAGAGAATCACGAACAATTATGGGTTCATGCAAAGGTTTTCCATTGTTCAACACATTACGAGATTTCGAGCTTTCTTGAGGAGCGAAGAAGGTTGTTACCAAGAGCCATTTTATGTGCGATGTGAAAAATCGGTTGCTTGATTAGAAAGCATCTTGTTTGTTTTAGCGGAATGACCCGTTGTAAAAGCAAATTATCCAATTTCTTTATAGTTTCATTTTTATCCGAATTTCATCAAGAAGAGAATCTTCTCATTTGAAAAATCGACAATCAACTGTTTCTTCTCTTTTCAAGATCGAGAGAAACGGTGTTTTTGTTTAGAAAGTTGGGCGTTTAGTTCGGATATTTCCTTGTTTAAAGATTTTATTTTCAAGTTGATTCACATCAAGTGTATCGTACTTGATTTACAGTGTTTTTCTCTTAAAACAAAATCTCGGTAACCAATTTCTAATTACGATATTTTGTTTGTATGAAATTCATAGGCTTTGGCGTGCTCCTTGTAACTCTCAAGCTCGGCGGTCAATTTCTTATTCGCGGCCTTAACCTCGCGATTGACCTTACTCACTTTCTCAATTTCAATGCCACGATTATTGATTAATGATTCAAAATAAGCACGTGTTTCCTCATCGGTCTCGATATTTTGTGCCACACGCCTCCACTAGGATCCACATCGGGTTTGAGTTAGTATTGCTACAACTCGGATTGTCGGTATGTATCATAAGTAGGTCTTGGCGTCGCGAGAATGTTGTTCGTCATGAGTAAACACATCACATATGACATTGTTATAGCATGGATCAATGATTGGTACCTTAGATCTGCATTTGCGTCATAGGCGGGGAGGTGCGTCGAGTCGGTGTCGTGCTTAGTCTCTGAAGATTTTCCATGAAGGCGCGGTTTGCATTGATGTCCTCTCGGTCTTCAAATCATCCATAATAGCGAAAAGTCATGTTCTCGGCCTCAACCCATTCCAGTTACGCCTTTTGTGCTATGACATAGCTTTTACGAAGATACGCAAAATCCTTCTTTTTCGGCTTAGTAGGACAATTCCTTGCCATGTGACCCACTCCTTGTGGTTATGTTGGAATCACTCCTAAGCAGCATATTTCAAGTATTTATATTTCATATGTAATAGGTAGCTTTATTATGGCCTTTATGTTTGTTTAAGGTCAAGCTTATGTAGAAGGCCCATAAGCTTGATGGCCCAAGCCCAATAAGGAATAGGGAAGGGAGGTGTGTTGCCTAGCTCCTTTACATTCCATAACATAGCCGCCTATATAAACGGTTTCTGTAATAACCCTCACTTGAGGGTTGGTTGTTCAAGTTTGTTGGATTCTTTTTCATTTATATTTCTATGTAATAGGTAGCTTTATTATGGCCTTTAACCTTATGTATATTATTATTAAGAAAGGATGTGTGTTGTGTGTGTTTGAGGTAAGTTACTTGTTCATCCGCCTTAACCTCTCTTTGATACTCTCCGCCTCTCTTCTCTTAACTTGTGTTTGTAAAACTAGTGACCTAACGATGGTATCAATCGCCTAATAGTTGGGTGAATCGTATTGCTTTTGAAGTGGGTTTTGGTCCTCGCGTAAAGCTAACGAGTGATACTTTGGTTCGCTTAAAAACACGTTTTTACACTTTTTAATCCAAGATTCTTGTACTTTCAATGTTTTAAGGTGTTAAAATAATTGTTTTGGCAAAAGTTTCAAACTTTGGCGTGGATCATCGTTTTAAGCTTATTTTTGTTCGAGGGTTTCATCCTACTAAATAGCTTTTTTAGAAGCTTTGGATCATCAAGTTTCATACTTTTGTGTTATTTTGGTGATATTGAAGCTATTTCATCACAAAAATCGGTTTAGAAACATCTTTGGGCAAAATCAAAATTACGAGTAATCCTACGCGTAGCAAAACCCTAATACTACGCGTAAGGTTATCCTTGGTTTGATCTTCATTTTCGTGGTTTACTCGTGTTTTCTTACTTGGATAAGTGCGAAAATCGTCGACTTTGGATATCTTTTGCCTTTGTGAAGTGTAAAAGATCATTTGAGATAAAACCTAAAATTACGCATAAGCATAAGCTTACGGCGTGAAATCCTCGCTAAAGATTCATCTTACGCGTAAACCTAGTCCTCGCATAAGGTAATCCTCGCCTAAGTTTCTCGCCTAACTTCATTTTTACGCATAACTTTAGCCTTTTTCCTACTTCAGCGTAAGCTAAAACTACAGCGTAACTTGTCTTGTTCTGCGTAACTTTGGTGATTTCTACGCATAAGTGTTATATTGCTCTCACGTGATTTCTCGCCTAAGGACACTTCATCAACAAAGGTTCATTCGACTACAAAGATCCATCAACACAAGTTATCAAAAAAAAAAAAAAAAAAAAAAAAAAAAGTTTTTGGCGGGAAAATTTGAGTAAAATTTAATTTTTGAGGAGACTAAACGTTCAATTTTTCGCGAGATTCAAATTTTGGTTTAACTGTGAAAATTTTGGTCAAAATTCAAATTTTGGGCCTAAATTCAAATTTTTCGGTCAAATTTGGCGTCAAAATTGTCATAACTCAAAATTTTCTTACATTCTTAGAATTGAATTTTATAGTGAATTTCAAATTTTGAGAGTCAAAATTTTCAAAATTATTTTGGAGGAAATTGAAATTTACTATATCGGCCTACATGTGCTATATCGTCTTAGCACCTTTTCTTCTCTTTGATTCTTACGGGAAAGTGAAATGGATTATGATCATAAAGATCCATTTGTGGCATTGCAAGAAGGATTCATGGCTATATCTACGGCATTCAAGCGTCGACAACATCTAATTCCCAATATCCATGATCGTACAAGGTGCAAGAGTTCTTTGTACATGAAAGGAATGCTCAAATGGACGTTGAGAATGTTGTGAGTCTTGCATCATCGTGTCACGGACAATGAGGTTGTAGCATTGGAAGCGGGATGGCGACGGCGATCTGGAGAAGATATCATACTTAACTACGACACGAGCCTAGCGTGACGAAGAACAAATGGTTGAGGAAGATATCTTACCCACCTATGACACGACACGAGCGGATGGTCGGGTACAATCTCTTGTTGATCATATTACGCTGCAAATGCGATACAACATCTTGAGCAACTGAATTGATAATGAAGGAGAGGTTGACCGGTGTGTTGCACAATGTCGAACAACTATCTCATATACGAGCCCTTACTTGTTAACAATTCAAGCTGAAGCGTCAAATCAAACTCTTGAATAAAATCATTCTTCTCAAAAGACCATTGCTCGGTTTCATAAAGATTTTTCAAAACTAGAGGCACATTGCATCTCTTGAACTTAAACTTCAAAACAAATCTTTTCTTGAACACAATGGTCGGTCTTCAAATGAACAAAGTAATCGTGTGGATACATTAGTAAAAGAAAATGAGCATTTAAAGGCTCAAATTCAAGCAAAGGGCTTGCACATGTTGCTTTACAAAACAAGCGAGAAGATTAGCGACAAGAGTGTGGATACTTATTTTGCAAAACCAACAACCTTGGGAAATCGTCTCTAAAACCAATCGAAACCAATCGGTTGTCGGACATCCAGCGCTTTTAAATCTGAGCGTTCAAAATCGTCAAAACCACGGTTTCCTCCCAAGTTGTTGAGAATAATCATTTGATAAAACCGGTCCTCCACATTCTGGCCTATGAATAATCATACATTTACATTAAACAAGTTTCTATTAAACTGTTTTACATTATACTGTTTACATTAAACCTCAACTTGTGGTGCTCTGGCAAATCTAGGATTAGTTCGAACAACGTGTCTAAATTGAGCATTAAAAGTAAAGATTCATATGATTCACATGACACGTACAAGAGCGTGATCTAGAAAAGGCTAGGAAAAGGGCACTTCTTCAAAGGATGGAATCTTAGGTTCACGACCTAGTGTATCACCTTGAGTGTATTCTTGAACACTACTTGTAGTAGCAAACCAAAACCTAAGTTAACTCAACAAGCAGTTAGAAATAAACCCGTTGATCTAAGCGTAAAATTTGAGAAACCTAATAGGTGGATCCATATAGGGCGAAATTCTTCCCAAAGAAGTTTCAACATCCCTAGATCTAACCTTAGATGGATACCAGCGGGTAGGATTTTCAAAGCTGCTGGTCTTAGGTGGATTCCTACAGGCAAGATACTAAGTAGTTGCACCAAAACAAGTGGGATACCAACAACATCCATCCACAGGCGGAAAGGAAATCATCAAAATAGCATGTTCGGTGTCAAGAAGATAATTGACACTACATCTTTATGCTTCTAACACACGGAACCCGATTACACTTGGGGATCCATGTTTTCTCTTTATTGCCCCCTTCTATTTTTCTATGCGGTACAACAACTATGGCTCCTCTTGCAAAAGCAGCATAGGACCCGTTTCTAACCGTCAAAAATATCATGATCCATCATTTGTTCCACCATTGTACTTAATCGTCATGAATTGGAAACATTGCTTGCTCCTGCGGTTAAAGATTACGCCAAAGTCGTGCTTGGATGTATCGAATGTTTCCATTGCTGGCAACCGATAATACTCTAATTTCGGATACACACAGAATCTACAACAACAACCGAATCTTCTATAACGAAAGATCAAACTACTTCCAACAACAATGACACGGTGATGATCAACATAATGAGCAGAGATGTTTTATCGGTGATTGACTCTCTCAAAATATTTTGGTTCTTCACACTTGTTCGATCAATTGGACATACATGGTTTATTGTCTCCTTATACATGGTTTATTGTCTTGAATTCATCATCAACATCGTGGTGTATGATTACGAATCATTGAAAACATCGAGGGGAGAGAGTGTGTAGGTGGTCATTGCTTCCTTGTTCTTCTACATGCTTCTGCGAAAACCCAATGCCTTCTTGAATTTCTTCAATTAAGGGAAGAAATAAGGCGATATGTGGCTCAAACGTCTCACTTTGGTTTTATCGTCTCAATTTCACGGGTGATCTTGTGTGAAGTTACCCAAATATGATGTTATGATGCCTCACACGGTCTTGGTATCGAATTGCATATTCACGATTAGTATTAGACAACCACAACATTCACGGGAAAGTCGTATCATTTAGTCTTTCGTGGTTTGTTTGGTGTGATGCGTCTACATCGTGAGAAGATCTTGTTGATTTACGGCATGTTACCCTCGAGCGGATCTTCCTCAATTAGTCGATTTTCTTTGTGTGGTTTCTTGCTCATCTACAAATTCCGGCGCATCTTGAAACCTTCAAAGTTAGAAAATGTAGACTTCATCAAAGTTTCAAATCTGCTAAAGGCGGTTGTCGGTTTGAAGCGATTATGAAACTTCTTCATTATGGCTTACGAGTATACCGACTTAGAACCGGTCACAACCGTTTAAACTTCCTCAACCCCATCATCGGTGAACAAAGCCCCACTAACTCGTCAACAAATGGAAAGGTTATTTGCTCCTACGTTACGTGGCGATATTGATGAACGTGCTCCAAGTGTATCCATTGTTTCCATTGCACAACGATAATATTCCTATACGATACACTGCTACAACAACTCTTTGTTGAAGATGCACCTACACCGATTGACTCAACACAACAGTTGAACACACGCTTCCAACAATGATGAACCGGTGATGATATTACGAATGAAGTACCCCCACTGCAGATTTTGATCCAAATCGTTCTTGACCCGTTTGCTAATGAGGCTGCTGCACGGATGTCGCGGAATCTTCAACAAACCATTTGAATCCTCGGAATCGCACAATGTATACCAACATCAACCCTCTACACATAGATGGACTAAAGACCATCCTCGGCTAACATTATTGGCAACCCGAATCAACCGATCGTTACGAGACAACGTCTTCACTCGGATGGTGAACATTGCATTTATGCACTCACATGTCTGCCAATCGAGCCTAAAAACATTAAAGATGCAATGACAAAGACAAGCTGGATTGAATCCATGCGGGAAGAACTCAACCAATTCAAGCGTCTTGAAGTATGGGAGCGGTTGAAAGACCAACGGGGTCTCGTCATTGGTCTAAAATGGATTTGGAAAAACAAATTGGATCTTTGAAGGAATGTTATCCGAAACAAGTCACGGCTAGTTGCTAAGGGTTATCGTCGGGAAGAGGAATAGACTTTGAAGAATCTTTTGCTCGGTTGCTCGTCTTGAGGTCATTCGGATATTTCTCGCGTTCGCGACTCATATGAATATGACGGTCTATCGGATGGATGTCAAAGCGGCGTTTCTCAATGGACAACTTAAAAAATGGTCTATGTCGACCAACGGATGGATTCGTTGATCACGAGTTCCCGAACCATGTCTACAAAGCGAACAAAGCTCTTTATGGTCTCAAACAAGCCCCTCGGGCATGAGTACGATAAGCTATCATCTTTCCTCATTGCCAATAATTTCACCAAAGGCTCGGTTGACCCAACTCTTTTATACAATATCACGGGGCACACATCTTAATTGTTCAAATTCGTGGATGACATCATTTTGGGTCTACACATAAAAAGTTTTCAATCGCTTTTGCAAAACTAATGAAGAAAAATTTTGAAATGTCCATGATGGGTGAACTTACGTTCTTTCTAGGGCTGCAAGTTCATCAATCACCCGTGGTATTTTCTTGAGTCGATCCAAATATGCCCTTGAATTGTTAAACAAATTTGGAATGAAAACACGTGATACTTATGCCACACCAATGACTCATACCAAGAAGTTAGATCTTTGATTTACATGGGAAATTGGTTGACCCTACCAAATACCGAAGTATAATTGGGTCTCTCATGTATCTAACGACTAGCGGACACGATATTGTCTTTGCCGTTTATCTATGCTCCCGTTATCGATCGCGACCAAGCTGAAACCCACCTCTACGAGGCTAAAAGAATCCTCCGATACATCAAGGAACCATTAATTTGGGGATCGGTATCAGAAGGATTACGGTTTTGAACTAATCGCTTTTAGAATGACGACCACGCGGGATGCTTAGACTCGAGAAAAGTACTTGAGCTCTACAATTTCTTGGTGATAAGCGGTGTCTTGGCAATCAAAGCGCGGATTGTACATCATTGTCATCAACAGAAGCGAGAATATGTAGCCATGTCCGCGTGTTGTGCTCAAGTCATCGGATGAGAACACAACTCAAAGACTATGGTTACGTGTTTGTGAGAATCGATGTCTTTGCGACAATCGGTGCCATTGCCATCTCGTGCAACTCGATTCGACACTTCGAAATCAAAGCACATCGATCTACGCTATCATTTCATCAAGGACCACGTGGAGCAGTGCAGTTGAATTATACTTTGTGGTCTTGAATACCAATTGGCGGATCTGCTCACCAAAGCCTTGCCTCCGCTAGGTTTAATGAGTTGGTCCACGGAATTGGTATGAGGTGTTTGACTCAAGAGGAATTGGATGACCTCTTAAAGCAGTCTTAAAACACATCAAACACCAAAACATCTTTTGTAAATAAATTTTCAAAAACAAAATACAAAAATATAAAATCCGATAAAACAACAAAAATATTCTCCTAATCTATCTTTCTTTCAACATGGCAAGTACATTTCTTCCGTCAACACTTTAATCTTTCAAAATTCGGTATTTTTCCGATCAAGTGTTGAGGGAAAAAATAATCTATTAACTTGTTTCAAAACATCGTGTACTTGCATGTTATCATATCTCGGTTGATTCTTTTACAAATGGTGGTACATTTTACGGTTCAAAGACACTCCTCGGACTTAAATTAATAACCTTTCATTATTTTCTCAAGTCGAGGGGAGTGTCGTCATGTTTCTTTCTAAAATCTTTGTTTGGTAACCAAAATGGAAGTTAAAGGCTTTGTTTGAAAAAGGAAAAGGTGGAGGGACCAAAAGCGTCAAAGGTTAAACTCCTTTTAATAAAACACCCTCCACCTACTTTCACTTCTCATTTATTGCAAAAACCCTAAAACCATCCTCGCTTAAAATTCACTCAAGAAAACCGTGTTTTTGATCTTCATCTTGTAAGTGTTTTAATGTGATCACAACATGTTTTTAAGATAAGGTTTTGAATCTCATGTAAATCCTACGGCTAAAACGTGTTCTGGCGTGATTAGGTGTTCTACGCTTATGCGTAAGAACACACAATCAATATGTGTGTGTTTGTGGTGAAATGATTTGTGTCAAAATGTTCATAATACATCAATGATACCATTTAACCATCAAAACAAACCCGAAACACTAATTGATGATTTTTGAAAATTAGGGTTTATAAGTCGAATTGGGTGTTTTCGAATGTGAAGTGTTTTGGTCAAAAGATTGTTGGGTTATGTTCTTATGGTGATGAATTGATGATTTCCTTGCTTTATAACCACCCGAAACTCTAATTAATCAACAATTTGGAACTAGGGTTTAAAGTTCATAAGTTTGGGTATTTTGATTCACCATGAATTGGGTGTTATAACTTGGTATATATGACTCCTCAACACTCTTAAACTACGGAAAAACTTTGGTGCATAATCCATGGCTAGATCTCATACGCGTAGATTTAGGGTTTAGACTACGCGTATGTAGTTCTACGTAAGCTGTTTAACATGTGTTCTTGCCATGATCATCATTAAAATGAATGTATGTGTTAATATTGATGATATGATGCTTTATTTCGGGCTTGCAACACGTGAAATTCGAATCAAGGTCATTGTTACTCTCGCATAAGGATTACCTTACGGCGTAGCTTGTTATCGCGTAAGAATAATCTTCACGCGTAATGCTACGCATAAGGTTCTACATATGGGACTACGCGTATCACGTGAAGGATATGCGTGGCGATGACCTCTACGCATAAGGTCAACTCTTACGAGTAGCCTTACGCGTAAGGTTAATATATGCCTCGCATAAGCTCTACGCATAAGGTCTCCTTTTTTTCCTCGCGTAACAATTCTTACGCGTAAGTTAGGATTCTCTGCGTGGTTTACGCCTAAGCATATATCATTCACATCTCGCATAACTTTGCCAAAACTACGCTTAACCTGGATTGACCTTCATGATGAATTGTTACGTGTACAAACTTGTAAATAAACTAATCATATCATCACGAATCCAATAATGTCACTAATAAACTTAAATCGTCTAATATGTTGTGAACAATAAGTGATAAAATAAACTTTAAAACTTAAAGTTAACTAACTCACGAAACATTTCACGACATCATTGAACTATTGAACATACAAGTGACTTAGGACTCGTAACAATCATTATCCTTGTACATTCAATAACTAGACAATAAGACCTTCTATTGACTAACATTATGTCTTCGATATGTTGGTTCTTTTGGCTAATGTTATTTCAATCACGACATGGTGAACAAATGAATGTGGATGCACACAAGTTCTCTCCATTCTTGATATCTATCCTCATGGCTATCCAATGAAGATAGGAAAGAATAATCTCCGTGTTGACTTTGACACCCTCACTTGCTCACGAATCTTCGTGTTTAATTGCTATTGACATTACGAGGACTCATCCGTATCGAAACATGCTTACTCACTCTGCAAGCGTCACGAGATCTACATCCAGCAGTTACGGAACACTATGGAAAGGGTCAAAGGACAAACTAGCTGTGACGGTGACTCGAATCACAAACAAGTCACCATTACACTGCGAGACTTAAGGCGCTTCTCCTAATTCACGATGTCGATCCAACCAAACTATATGCCCCACTGTTGAAGAGCTCACTCTCCAATTCTTAATCGATATCGGTTATGGCGAGGCTACGGGAGTAATCACCAAGCACTCTCACGTAGAGCTTAAGAGTATTCCTCAACCACGGAGAACTCTCTACATGATCATCACCAAGTCATTTACGGTTGTGGCGGTGACTATGAGCACCCTAAGCTCATGGAATTGCAAATATTACGGGCATTGGTCAGCAGAAACACATCGCTATCGAAGCTCGATTTGGGATGACATGATGTCATTTCTCAACAAACTTGGCTCAAAGATTCCCTACATCGGATATACTAAATTGTTGATCCAAAGAGCACTTGGACTTCATCGACATTCCCAAGAGGCTCAATGACCCGACAATCACGACATGTTGACGGAACCTATTCTATCTGTCGGAATCAAGGAAGCGTCTACAAAGAAACAAGGTGTTGTCTTGCCAGATTTCCTTCTAGCGAAGATGTCGAAAGCTCGAATCGTACAAAAGGTATCTGGAAGCGGTCGGACAAGGCAAAGTTGGTCATCTCGACGAAAAATCTTACGGAACACACGTAAGGAGAACCGAGAAAAGGAAGTCTTGGAAGTGTCACAAGTTCGAGATAGTCGGAGGAATGTTCCAAAGAAGAAACCTATTCCAAGAGGAAACCTACCACTAAGAAAAAGTTCCTTCTCGGAAGCCACTCCGATCCTTTCACAGAACCATAAAGACGGCTCGGGGCGAGGACTCGATGCTCTTGACACGAGATGAAGAGATCACATACTCAAAGCGCAAGGATGATAATCCTCGGTAGCAAAACCTCCAAGTCCTCAAACTAATCCAAGGAAAGGGAAGACTCACGCAATTGTACCCTATGATGAGAGCTCGATGAAGAAGAAGAAGAGCAGCTGGATAAATCATACGGGAAGAAGTTCAAAATCGTCCGACATCGTCAAAAGTGAAGCATTTGCTAAAGATCAAATGGGTGGCCCGGAGGATCAAGTGGTCTTGCCACTCCTCTCCGGATCTGATGCGGTTAATCGACCCGATAAGGGATGCGGTGCCACCACTCTTGTGCAACAACAAAAGCACATAGAGGATACTATTGTGTATGATTTTGAGAAGCTGAAACGAGAAAGAAAAGTCTAGAGATGGCGAGGATGATTATACAAAGTTTCTTCTAGACAGTCCAACACACTCAAAGGAGAAACCTCGAAACTCCTAAGGACATGAAGTCTCCTCATGTCTCCTCATCATCGGACTCTTCATCTCATTCATCACAACCACCATCAACGAAGTCAACGGATCATCATCCAATCGGTGAAGAAACCACCTAAATCTTGGATTTCTCGGACTCATAAAAGATTGTGAAAGTTGTCCAACAAGTCGAAAAGAAGGACATACTTTACAGAAAAATGAATTGGTTTCTTGACCAAATTCGATACTTAAATGATGAGAAAGACAAGATGGAGAAAGAAAGGAATTTGTTCGAAGTTCATGAAGAGTCATCGTAAAGAGGCTGAGCGAAATGATCGAAGGTTACACTAACAAGTACCTTGAGGATATCGTTCCTAAAGTCCAAAAGGCTGGAGAAGGCGACAAGAGATCATACCCACAAGTTTCTTCTCGACCTTGTCCCGGTGTGACTAGAGAAATATTTTCGGACAACTCACTCCTAACATCGTCGCATTGGTTAAACATACAATGGCCAAAGAAGGCGATCTCTACGAATACGGGTTAATCGCTAAACTAGTGATGCAAATGTCAAAGCGATGCGGAGCGTTTACTTGGATGAAGCTAAATTTTTCAAAATCTACTTGATTTTCAACTCGGATCATCATGCAAGGAGTCGGCGATCAACCCAAACGACCAAGAGATGGCGATGATAAGGATAAGGACTCTGCACCTAAGCGTCGAAGCGATCGGTAAATCTACTTCATGCCACCTCCTCCACCACGGACTTCTTCTCAACAAAGTCTCCTCCACCTCGGTCTTCTCTTGATAAACCTCGGGACGATTCCGAGTTACCACCCCGACTCATAAAGCGGTGATTACTTTGAGTATACGGGTGGTGGCGATGAAGAGGTCCTTGAGCCCGACAACAACCCACCTCACCCAAACAAGTGCGAAACCGAGTATCATCATCAAGGCCTTCCAAAAGAAGAAGAAGACGACTCGGCTGGAGTCGTATCATGGCTAGATGACGATAAAACCGAAGAGTTTGAATGGTTCTCCACACTTGTCAATCAAACTCCCTACCACGATGAAGGTCAAGAATTGGTAGATGGTTCTACATTGGAGCACATAAAACTTTTGCAAGAAAAGTTCCATGTGAAGAAAATGGCGAAATCGAGTTGAGCGAATCAAGAATGAAGCATTTCAACTTCTACAAAACAGACTCTGAAAGCGCCCTCGGTCGAATATCATCTTGAGAACATCGCTCGAGCTATGTCTAACAACATGGATTGGCTCAATCCGGAAGCAAACATTGACTTCACACAAAGGGACAACCCTCCATACTACACCGATTGGACCAAACCCCTACCGACCATTGGCCAGCGGACGAACCAAGGATTCCCTTCGATACTTTTTAACAGAGACACGATTTTCTCTTACATGGTAGCGATGGTTCGCGAAAATACGCTACATCATTGACTCTTCCATTCCAGTGACTATTTACTCAAGCGCATAGCTATCGAGGAACGTGCAAATCACTTGTTTTCGACAACGTGCAAGCATCGACCAAGATGCATTGTATGGGATTCATCATTGGCACGAGCGCGAAGAATCTACTCTGATGCACGGTTCGAAGTCTCAACATGCGGTGTATAGTTCTAAGGACATCGTGGCCATCAAACACATTGATCTCAAGTCTAAGTGGGACTACACATTCTTGAAGAATATCATAGTCAAGCGACAAGATGAGCAGGACTATGGATTCTCCGAGGTGACTTTGAGAACTTGTCCTCAGCGACATCGAAGACATGTATCTTGCCAAAGTGCGGTCGTATGAGACAATTCTCGTTGAAGTTCAACGTGAATTTATCAAGTCGGTTCTCATCTTCATTAGGCGCATCGTGATCAAAGAGCGTGTTGAAGATATCCGGATGGTACGTTGAATCTTATCGAACGTGTCAACCTCACTCCTCCAACGCTTACTCTTCCCGATCTCAACCACTATCTCAATATACACTCATCGACAAACCTTTCGGCGTTGTTTACCATAGTGAACTTCAAAGCGCTTAATGGCGTGTAGTGAGCTCCACAAATTCGGGATCATACCTTGAAGGCGGTTAGGGATGGATTGGCGTCTGAGTTGAAGGATATCGCTGAAAGTTGGGTCTCTAAGCTGGAATTCTCGGGAAAGGAGGGATGTGAGAAGATCATCACCATGATTGATGAGCGGTTGTTCGAAGGGATCGATTCGAGACGATTGGAGAGCTATGTTGGTGGTCGACCGGAGAAACATCACCGCTTTCAGCATACATGCGCACTCTTGGGAACATCACTGCACTTCTGGTACCCCTTGAATTGTTTCCTTCATATAATTTTGGATGTGT
Organism: Chrysanthemum lavandulifolium; assembly: GCA_022545495.1. Taxonomy (NCBI): domain Eukaryota; kingdom Viridiplantae; phylum Streptophyta; class Magnoliopsida; order Asterales; family Asteraceae; genus Chrysanthemum; species Chrysanthemum lavandulifolium. The sequence continues at coordinate 108,396,508 of CM040244.1, forward strand.
GATTATATATGTCGATGGCTTGTGCACATAACGATGTACAACCCGTAAGTGTCAAGAAAGGACCACGTAGTGCGCCTCGATGCCACAATCCTTATAAAAGGCGAAGCTTCTTATTTTGAGTAAAACCTATCAAACCTTTCACTTTTCAAGGTTTTGCTCAAAAGACAAGTACTTCCCATATGATTTTCAAAACCTCAACCGTTTATATCACTAGTTGAGGGGAGTATTTGATTTAAAACTTTGTTCACAAATTGTTCATAGTGGTCATCTTCCATGACACACTCAAAATGGTCATATTTATTCTCAACCGTTCAAAATAACATTTTATATGCCATTTTGAGGGGAGAAAATTTGTGTGATAAGAAATATGTTGTGCAAAATGCAAATGAATCATGTACCTCGGACTTAACCAGCGAATTGGCGGTACTAAAGCTGTTTGTAACTCGAAAAGACTTGTCTGGACGGGTAATAATTTCAAGCTAGTTCGCTAGTAATGTAAGCGTGTCTCATGAAAGGACTTGTCCAAGTAGAAAGTACCATTCGAGAAACTTTTGATAGACATGAACTCGGCGGGTTTGACAACCTTCCAAGGTTTGTCTACACCTTCAAGGTAGTTATTAGAGCTAGTTGTCACCTAAAAGGCGACAATGTAACTCTTTAACTATTCAACGTAACCGTGTCTCGCGGAGATTGTCTATCTTTAGTGGATCAATTCAAAAGTCGCGCTCTTTCCTCACTGTGCATTTAACCATTTAAACTATTAAGCACATGTGGAGGGGTATTTATGCAAAACATCATCTCTCACGATGGTTCAAACATGTTTTCATTAACAAACCCTTTGAGAGATATTTTCACATCTGATGGTTTTAATGGCAAACATAGGTTAGTCATGGAGTTATAAGGTGACTAAGGTTAGGAATAACAGTCCTATGATCCGCCAGAGCCGGAGGATCTACCCAGGACACTACCATTAGTTAGTGTTAGAAGTCCTTAGGAATGATTGTAAAAGGAGAAAATGAGAATCGGAGAAAGAAGGAGTTGAAGAATCAAAAGAAATGTAAAGTAAAGGGTGAAAAGAAATAGCCCTCAGTTATTCAACTTAGGGCGGACACGGGTTCAATTCATATACTCTTGGTTGTCACTTAGTGACACCGGTATTGAAGATTAAAAGTCGTCATGGACCCGATGGCGCATGCACTAAACCTTCTTAGCCACTCAAGTTTCTCTCAGCGAAGCTTGTTTCATTCTCACGGGGAACCCTACGTAAACTATTGACTTTCTCTTGAGATCGTTGGTATTGAAGAAGGAGACCCTCTCCTAGTCTCCGCTCGGGAAAACCAAAACGCACTATTGAGTCTAGAGCCACGAGATTCATCAAAAGATCTCTTAGGAACACTTGACATTTAATCACTTGATGATCAACAAATAAGATTATCGATGGTTCATATCGAGTCCTTCACGGATCTTAGCAATCATCGAGAACATTTATGAGAGGTTCACATCATGATCCTCGGTGATTGAATGGAAACTCTGCCGGGGTCTACATCAAACGACCACGGCGGTGAGTCACTTGGTAACTCCCGTGGATTACGCGAGTGTGTCTCAAGCGATCTGATCGTGAGGTGATGCTTGGTGTACCTCGGCGACTCATTTGAGCTCAGATGTACTTGGTACATCGCGTTATCTCACTTGTGGGACTCCGGTTCGAGAGCGGCCTTTGTAAAATTAGAGTTGTGTTTTCACACTATCTTGTTAACACTCTCGAGTTCATACTTGTAAGTGCCGGAAACCGCTTATTACTAACTGTTTGAAATGTTTTCTTCTTATGGAAGCTCGGGGCGGGATGATCGTCTTGATTCTTCTCATGCTCACGCCAACATCATCACTAATGGAAGTTCTATTCAAAAGCAACACAACCGTCGAAATGATTCTTCGTCAAACCAAAGAATCTACAAAGTTAAAGACTTAGAGAACTTCATCGATGTTGAATTCCAACGTCATAGGCGTGTGAGCATGTTGAAGAATGGCGTGGAGACACCTTTGGAGCGTGAAGGCGACTGAAAGCGGGCGATGCGAACAACAACATACTATCACTTTCACCACAAAGAACAATGATCAAAGAACAAAGTTAAAGATGACGTCGAAGCATAAGCTGTTCAAAGATAACTATCTCTCTACCTTTGGGAGATTGTTCGAATCAAGGCAATTCCTCTCACAAGAAAGAAGAATGTCGGAGAGGCGTCATAGCTACTATTACATCAACGCCTTCACCGTTTACATTCATATATACTTGAGGGGTGATTGTTGGAATCACTCTAAACATATTTCAAGTATTTATATTTCATATGTAATAGGTAGCTTTATTATGGCCTTTATGTTTGTTTAAGGTCAAGCTTATGTAGAAGGCCCATAAGCTTAGGCCCAAGCCCACATAAGAAAGGATGGGAACTAGGAGTGTTGCCTAGCTTCCTCCTATAAATAATCTTGTAAACCCTCATTTGAGGGTTGGTTGTTCAAGTTACTCTTTCACATACACTCTAACGCCTTAACCTTTCTCTTTGATACGTGTGTGTGTGTTTGGTATTTGTTCATCCGCCTCTCTTCTCTTCTATATCTCTTTCTATATTACTTGTGTTGTAAAACTAGTGACCTAACACAGTTTGAAGATGAGAGGATGGTGGGATGGGAGGTGTTGCGTTAGGATCTCCAGGGATATGGACTTGTCGAGGCTTGAAGGGTCCATTCTCGAATGGATTGAATCACGAGTTTCCCATTAGGTTTGGTCTTTATGTAACTAAGCATCGACTTGTCCATTGAAGATAACCACCTTTTGCCAACATAGGAGGGCGGTTGTACCACCGCTGCATGAATGTCTTGTTGAGTTGCCATTGATGAAGGTATGATCGATAAAGTTGATGTAGGATCGATTCAACGATAAAGGAGTTGTGGTTGATGAGGATTAAGCTCGGTTGAGGTTTTTCCGAAAGTCGTACTCGTAACCTTGGTTCTTAAAAATTTTCACCAAAATTTGAAATTCACTAAGTTATGACAATTTTGACGCCAAATTTGACCCGAAAATTTGAATTTAGGCCCAAAATTTGAATTTTGACCAAAAATTTCACAGTTAAACCAAAATTTGAATCTCGTAAAATTGAGCGTTTAGTCTCTTAAAAATTGATTTTTTTTTTTTTTAAAACCTTTATGCGTAGAAAGAGCTTAGGCGTAGAAACGATGAGTTCGAGTGAGCGATGCTTAGGCGTAGGATCTTATGCGTGGGAAGCTTAGGCGTAGGATTTCTTAGGCGTAAGCGAGATCTTCACGCGTAACCTTAAGCTTATGCGTAGACAAAAGTTACTCGTAAACCTTACGCGTAAGTGTGAAGTTATGCGTGAGTTACTCGTAAGCTTTTAGCTTATCGTAAACTATGGTTAAGAACCAAAATCCTTTACCTTATTACAAGTTAGGGATATCCACAAGTCGAAGTGTTCCACAAACTTATCCAAGTGAGGAAGCATCGAGTAACCTTGATGCTCGAAGATTCTTAGCCAAAGGTTATGCGTAGAAAGTTACGCGTGGGTTGACTTTCTTATGCGTAGAACTAGGGTTTTGACTTACTCGTAAAAATTTCCAACGATTCAAACGATTTCTTTTGCACGATAGCCTTAAAACACTCGAATAACCCAAAATGTTGACCTTTTTCACCCAAAGTGCTTAGAAAAGTTACGAGTAGAAATGACCAACGAACCAAAATGAGTTTAAAAAACGTATCTAAACCCATAAAGCTTGAAACTTTTTGCAAAAAACTGAAACTTTAACACCAAATAAAGCTTAAACCACAAGAATCTTGAATTTTTGATGAAAAATCAAAGCTTTAAGCGTATGAAATATGTAAAGCGTGAGCTTTACTGAAACAAGACAAAACTTCAAAACAAACACAAACACTCCTAAACCATTGTTAGGCGATTGATACCAATTGTTATACCCTTAGATATACCAACCTTATCAAATACCCACGTAATGAACACAAGAATACCACGTTAAACACAAACACAATATGCGTAAGAAGAAAGAATAAGAACGTGGTGACTTGAATGATATGGATCGTGTATATGTTTAGAGATGAAGGAAAGAAGATGAAAACAATAAGATGTTATATTGCTTCAAAGGAAAACACACACACACACACATTCATACACCCCTCAAATGACCATTTGAGGGTATTTATAGTTCAAGAGGTTTGTTGCCCTAAAGGCTTTCTATGGGCTTTTCGTGGTCTTGGATTGGGCTTGGGATGCTTAAGCTTATACACGCTTAGCATACCTTAACATTTAACCAATTAGCTTAGCCCACTCCACGAGCCCGTTGACTATTCTATCACGATATCTAACACATGTTACAAAGTTCCTAAACGTGAATGACCATCACTTCTACTAAAACTATTAAGGCTAACGGTCCGTGTGAAAGGCATTAGTGAAGGATGCCAAAAGAGTCTAGGCGAAGGCATTAGTGAAAGGTGCCGAACGTCCATGTCAAAGGAATTAGTGAAGGATGCCAAGAGGGTCAAGTCAAAGGCATTAGTGAAGGATGACAAGGGTGTACAATCGATAAGGTGTATCAAGTACAAACAGAGATAGGGTGTATCCAATGATATCGATATCCTTGATGATGTTGTAATAAGGAGTGGGTCTCCTTTTAGGATAGGTGTTGTGTAGTGTTGGGTAGTAGTTCCTCCTTTATAATGGAACTCGCTATCTAGCCTTGTATCGGATAACATGTAGGCGATGTTGTGATAGGTGTGGTTCTACCTTGTGGAAGAACCGGTGTCTATCCTAGTACCGGAAAAAGAGTCGGCGACGCTTGTGAAGGCTTCTCCGCCATAAGGAGTTGGTGTCGTGTAGTGATTACAAACTCTCGAGTAGGTGACTCGGGGAGTGGAGTAGGGCAAGGAAGGTGTCCTTGTAGCCGAACCACTATAAACACTCGTGTCGTGGTTTTGTGTTTCTTACTCTTTACCTTTGCATTACACATTTCCATATAATCTATCAATATCCAACATACACATTTAAATAGATTGACATAAGTCGATCTAAATATTTTAAAACGAAGTTTTAATCGGTAAAACTATTCAACCCCCCTTCTAGTTTTCCACACATTATACTTTAATCCCGTTCTATAACTTTAATATTATTAGACTCTTAGCAAACAATGTGTCAATTCAATCTTGCTTTCATCACCACATACCACAACATCGCTCATCATTATTACCCCATTCACGTTCATATTTAAATTTCATATACATTAACTTACCATTAACCTGTCTCTATACCATATTAATGTCAATCGTTAGCCACTAAATATAGTGAGACCATATATTGGTCATTAATACCTTATGGACCATACAACATTTCATATTATCATTCCTTAATCTCATTATATAACCTTCATGTCAATAAATACTTTGCAATAGTGTGTCAATCCCATCGTATCTTCACACGTTATACTATAGCACACCTATTATCGTTATGCTCTACACTTTAAGCATCATTTCTTAAATTCAATTATTAGCCCATCTCTAATTGCACTTGCCATTCCTATTCACATTTCATTCTCGCTACTCTATCACGCATTCATATAATAACATTACAATCACCGCACTAACCGAGGTGCATGGCTAACTAATCACTCAAACACTTCAAGTCCTCCACGGACTTACATCATACACATGTTTACATATAAATCACATTCATCATTAATCAAATTAGATTCATATAACCTATCTCATAATTCGCTTTACAACTTAAACATTTACTTTCTCGCATTACCTACTCTTACATTCAACGCATCTAATAGCGGTTTAAGTCTAGGAAATCTATAGTGGAAAACTAATTCACTTAAACCGTATCACCCCAAGTGATACGCCGTATCACCATAACCACAACACAACACACTTTAAAACCATTTCCATGCAATAACCTTTACAAAACATCCTCTGTTTATCATATAAACCGTAACCATTCATACTATAACGCTTACACGCCATTGACCCGTTATAACCCAAAATGGGTATAAATAAGCATTCATACAAACACCCCTTTTAAACATAACCCAAATACGTTAACCACTTATGTAATGACCCATTTGGCCTCCAAATCTATTTAACGACCATTACATACATTTTAACTCATGACGACTACATACGACCCATTTAAAGACTCATGGGGCTACAACATCGACATTGAGCTCTGTAATCTACCTAAGCTCCTAAACATATTCTACCTTCTAACCTTCCACTCATCCAATCCTTAATCCATAATCCAAGCCTTAGCATCATATCAAGAATACCTACAAAACATTGGTAACTTAAACCGTAAGCGATAACGCTTAATAAGTAAAGCGGATATAACTTAACATCATACATCAAACATACATTACGCATCATAATCATTATTCCCCACAACATTAGTCATAATACATACCTTAAGCCATCATTAGGCATCACCATTCACACTCTAACCGATCCACCCTATTCTCATCATTCCTTTGCTAGTTATGCCAAACTAGCCTTACTATCTACTTTCACATAAGCACATACACATCAAATCATTCATTAACCTCAACATAACAACACATAACACATAATGCATTGAAATCCATATAACGTTAACTTATAACCGGTTTTGATAACGCCACACGCGTCGTTCGGGGTCAAAGGAACTTCCTTTCGTCGAGCAAGTTTTATAACACCCTAGGCAAAGTGAACCTAATCACCGTAGTGTAGTATTAGGGTAAGCCATGGGTATTGATATCCTTCTCTAGGGAATAGTGTCGTTAAATGAAGTGTATGTCGATTTAAGTCTAAAGGTGAGGATGATTATTTTGTATTTTATATTTTATGAATCTCGGTTTTTGAAGGGAGGGTGGAATTAGTTGCTAGTCAACTATCCCAAAGATACTAACTAAATTATGGGTCTACCAGAACGTGAAGCGTATCTACTTATGATGTATTACTCCTTGCTAGCTATCCAATTCTACCTCACCGAATTGTTACGTCCTATTGATGGTTGAATTGTCACGCCCTTATTCTTAACGCGTTGTGTTTTCTAAGGTCGTAAGGTGTGCATTCCCTAACTCTTTGAAGTCACCTTTAAGTGTAGTAAACGAAATCCACTAAGTCATTCATAAACTAACTTTGAGGTTATCTTTGGGTTTAGTAAACGAAATCCACTAAGTCATTCATAAACTATCAAAGATTTGTCAAGTATTAAACACAACGATAGCCTAGTCGCACTCCTAAGCCAATTACAATTAAGATAAGAGACAACCAATCAAACAAGAGACAGTAGGATGCAAGAATTATAAACTAAACCAATTAGACTCATTGAAATTGTCACACCCTAATGAAGAAGATAGACACAAGCATCACTAAGAAATCAATAAGATCTAATTAATTATATACAAGTTTCATACAATCATAAGCAAACACTAGGTGAATTAGCCAAGCATATTTAATGAAGAGCAAGCAACAATTATGATAATTGAAGACATACCATAGGATTGGATTAACAAACAAACCATTACATGATATTTATAGAGTGTTTGAAACCCTTTAAGTTCTTTGGAAAAACACCTACCTAAACCACGAATCGAACTTAGGGTTTAGGGCTTACAAAAGTGAAGTTATGATGTTATATTTATAGGCGATTTTACATCGAGAAGAGTGACGGCGTCACACCTAAAGAGTGACGGCGTTACGACCACTTTTTCACCAAACTGTAGATTTTCTCGCTCGGTCGCGTGGGCTTTTGAATAACTTAAATCCAAGTTCGTATGCAAAAGTTATAGCCAAAACAAGATTTACTACTTGGCATGATGTTGCGACTTGTGATGGCGTCACCTTATGGTTGTGACGCCGTCGGCTTCATCTTCCGACGCGTCTGGATCAAATCTAGGCCGTCCCGAGTTGCGACGACCTACTCTTTTAAAACGACACGGTCACTTGTAAATAAGCAATTTGGCTCTTGAGTCATTAAAGTGATGCGACGGCGTCGCAGAATAACACCGACGCCGTCCCTTCGGGCCCAAAGACACTGAGTGTCTCGATTCTTGACTTTGGCCATTTTCTTCAGATATTCGCGCCTTTTCGTCTCGAATAAGTGTCATTCCAGCATTTTGCCTTCAAGATACCTAAAAAGTGAAAAGGAACGATATTAAGTAATAACGGATACAAAAGTGATCAAATAAGGGCTTAAACGACCCCTCAAAATGGTACATTTTAAAACCTTCTCAGGTTTACATAAGATACCATTCATAAATCCATCATAGTCATCATCATCTTTATCACCATCACCATCATCATCATCATCATCATCCTAGCATCATCATCATACACAAAAACACTTAACACATACTCAAATAACCATAATCAGTGGTATATACAACCATTAACTCACCCTCGATCATCATATAATCATATGTTGATTATATGATAATCAATCCCATCATTACTAACGTAAACCCATTATAAAATCATATAACCTCTTTCTTTAACTTAAAAAAACATTTACCCATCCTTCCCAAGTTAGGGTTCATTAACCCTAACTCTACAATTATACAAATTAACACATTAGATAAGCATCATACCTTTTGTAGGAATCAAGCTACGAACTTAACCCTTGAATCACAATACTTAAACCATCATCACCTCATCATCATAAGCTCCATTTCTCTCTCTTTCTTTCTCTAACCCAACATCACAGGAACACACAAGAAATGTGTGGAGAAATCTAGAACTATCACATATATAAAACCAGATACAAGGGCATTTATGTCATTTCAGTCTAATTAAGGCCGATAGAGAAATCTAGAACTATCACATATATAAAAAACCATATACAAGGGCATTTCAGTTGATTTCACCAATTAAGGCCGATCGCGTATCCATTATCATGGATACGCCGATTCATACCAAGATCTATACATCGTATCTATCAATCCAATACGCGTATCGGACTATAACTAGTCGGTTCTACTTTCCATTCTACCATACGTCGTATACATCTTCCCCGGATACGTCGTATCCGTGTTAATACTGCACCAACACTTGAACCATTCAACCATATAACCATAGTCAACCACATCGAGACTCGGTCAACTCATCTGGAGTGGGCATACCTGTAGCCGTGAAACGGGTGTTACAACAATTCCCTCGCCTCTTCCGCTTTGCCTTGAACAAATATTGCACGATCCGTGACTGTTGGAACAATGGGTGGTTTTGGAATGGCCTCGCCGATTACCAGTGGTACGAATGCTAATCATCTCCTTACCCTCCAAAGACACTCGAGAACATATTGATCATTGCATCCTCCCTAACAGTGACTGTAAAACAAGGTGGAATCGATTCCTCCCCAAGAAGATCAACATCTTCATTTAGAGAGTTCTTCGTGACCGTCTCCCAACTTGGTGGAACCTTAGTCAGAGAGGGATTGATTTAGACTCGCTTTCTTGTCCAATTCGTGACTCTGGCGTCGAAAATATAAATCACACTTTGTGGTTTTGTTCTCTTGCTACTTAAGTCTGGCATTGGGTTTTTGTGTGACTAGACTTGCATACCCCATTCCTTCTAACCTCCAGGATTTATACAATTGGATAAGACAACATGCGCATTTTGTCTTCACGAAATCTATCTTGGAAGTTATTTGTGGAGTTGTCCTCTGGTCCTTGTGGAATTTCCATAACGAGATGATCTTTGGCACTTCTCCTCCTAGACGTAATTTATCATTTGATAAGATTGTTGATTGTTCTTATAGGTGGTATTCTTCTAGGAACAATCTGTCTTCCATTTCTTGGAACAATTGGCTCCAAAACCCTTTATTGGTTTCTTCTTTGTAATCGTTTTTCTAACTTCTTGCTAGTTTTAGTATAATTCATGAGCTAAAAAGTGAAAATATTAGTGAGTAGCCTTGAAGAGAATAATTCGGCACTCGTTATTACTTACTTGTTTGGATGGAGTGATGCTATAACTTTCTAAAAAGACATTCATGATTATCTTTTTAAAAGTATGTGCTCTTTTTTGTTTGTTGAAAAAGATAGACTTGTTTTCTTACAGTCTAATAAAAAAGAAACATGTGACATTAGAAAGAAGTTTAAAAGCATTTTTAAGAGGCTAAATCATTTCCCTTTCGGATATTTTGAAGAAATTTTTTTTCCACAAAACTATAATTTGTAAGATTATTATCATGGATTAAACACATTTGTTTTAGAAAAACTTTAATTTTAAATAAAAGTTGAAGTTATGTAAATGCGTCTTTATAAAGTGTCCTAAAAGTAATTGTTGAACAAATCCATGTTAACCATTTAACTATGAAATTTATTTCAACGATTTCAACTATAAGTTGGACAAAATAAGTGTTCACAAGAATAGGGTACACAATTATATAAAGATTATATGATTATACAATAAATGGGTATATGAATAAGATTATCCATGTTCAAGTTATCTTGGAAAGCGTAGTTGTTGGGTTCAGTAAATACCCAAACCCCTTAAATCTAGGATTTGAATAGAAAATACCCTAAGTGTTTAGACCGTTAAACACTAACAGGTCACAGAGTGCATAGTCTCTCAGTGAGCCATCTTTAGGATACTCAGTAAGAGGCGAAGAAGAAGTCTCTCCACTCACTAAGGCGGAACTTAAAAGGGTGAAGACTAAGTCAAGAAGGAGATGGTAGATTCAGTGAGTGATGACAATAACTCACTGAATTCCTAAACTCCTCACCAACTACTTACATCAAGACAAACCAAGTAGAAGACCGAAGACAATGGAGATCAAGAATGAGCGGGATAAGGCGGGATAAGTTCGAATCGAGATAAGGCGAAGTCCGTATCAACCAAAGTCAACATTCCTGAATGGCAAACTATCGTGCTCGATGTCATCACTAACTTATGGAAAGTTGCCCGTCTCTTACTTGATATAGTCTTTGTAAGCGAGACAAAATACATCGAGATTTTGTCTTCTTCAAAATGTCGGTTGTCACTTAGGATAGAGTTAAAACTCATACTTGTATAAATAGCATAAGAGATGGAGTGAAAGATTAAGCTTGTGAATTGTAAAACACACACACATACAAGCCATCTTTCACTCCTCCAACACAACTCAGTCCACGAGATAGCTCGATGGTTCCATAGTAGTTGTGTTCAGACTTAGCTTCGAACTTAGTGAGGAGTAACAACCCTTTGTCATTTCAATCCCAAGTACTATTCCAAGTACTTGGGTAATGTATTCTTTTGATTGATTTCTAATAAAGAATATTATGTTGAAAATGTATCGTGTGTTTTGCTTACATCTTACTTGACCATTGATTCACTATTATCTGCTTTTAATACTTAACTATTTTTACGATAGTGAATAGGGAACAACAAGTGGTATCGAGCAAGGTGATTATAAAACTTTTTAAGCCGCTCTAAAACATTTTTAAATCAGATCCTTATGGTCGAAATTGTCGTACCCCAACTAGTCGACAAAAGGGTGGAGCTTATTCACCATTGCCCCTAGACTTGAAGTTGATAACAAATGGAAAAAGCGTATGCTTTGTTATTTGATTGATGGAACCTTATTATATCAAGTGTATAAATGAAGGTCCATTTATCCCAAAGACTTCAAGGTTTGCCTAAACCGAAGCTCAATGGACTCGGGATGAGAGGAGAGTGGTCAACTAGGACCAAAGACTCAAAAGTATCATCATATCATGTCTTCCCGATGATATTATGGAGTTAGTTATAAGCTATAGTACAGACTAAACAAACACAGGATGACTTAGTCCACGATCATGAAGGCCCATCGATACCAAGGAAAACAGGATAATGGACTCGAAACTTGAGTATAACACCTTGACGCTAAGGACTCGTAAACTCGTCTCACACTTACACCCGTACAAAACTCTTTTAAATGATCTCGTCTAATGATGGTGTTAAGTTGTCTAAACATGAATTCAATGTTGGTTTTGTCAATAGTCTCCCGAGAAGTGGTGAATTTCTCTCGTGAACTTAGGAATGCTAATCATATCCTAATCTTGAACTTCCCGAATTTATGGGAAATTTGTCTATGAGGAAAACCTCATCAATGACGATACCGACTTAAAGAAGTCTCGTGAAGTCAAGAATTCCGACCACCACTTCAACACCAATATCAACCGCTTTTTATTCTAACAATGTGGTTCAAGATTTTCGTGAAAATTCGGATGATGAGCCCGATGAGAGATCAAGTGAGAGTACCTAAATGACCCGAACGTTGAATTTCGTGAAAGGGCACTCCTTGCTAACTCTCGAGAGGTTTATAAAAGAAACAAAGGTTTTCAAATGCTAAAGCAAATGAGGTCATTTGAATGCTTTAAGTGTCACAAAGAGGTCATTTTGCAAAAGACTGCTTTTCAAAACAATTTTTGAACCCTCTTATAAACCATCGTGGTCAAATCGGTCATCGCTTTAGCAAATTTCAACCAAAATCTATCGCCTCATCAAAATTTTCAAAACAAATCTAATCAAAACAAAACCATGGATTTTGAAGCTAAGTACGTAAAAGTCAAATCTAAGCTTGCATTGCTTGAGGCTAGTCCTCGAAACAACAAACAGTGTTAAATTTGTGTAGGGTAAAAACAAAGGCCTTGTTGTTTGAAACCTTCGATCGGGATGAAGAGCCGCCTCATCGATGATGAAATGGTGCATGTCGATTAATCGATGGCCCTCTCGAAGAGGACAAGCTAGTGTTGGAAAGAATCATGCCAGAATGGAGAGTGGGTCAACATCACAATGAAGAAGGTAAATATTTCACTTTCTATGGATGACGACTCGATTGGCGATCCTATATGAACTATATCAATGTTGACCTTAAGTTTGTAGAAGAGCAAAGATTAAATCTTTTTCAAAATATAACAAGCTAAGTTTTGAACTAAACAAGTGTAGGAATGAACCGCTTTTCAAACAAAATAAGCTTGAGGCTATCACTTTGCAAATTCAAAACATCAATTAGTTAAAAGAAATCGGGCTCTTCAAGATGAACTTAAGAAAGAAAAGGATATCATTGCTAGTTGGACCGCTAAGAATCCAAGAGTCTTTGATGTCGTGGGAGCCCCGGTAGCAAAAAGAGAGTCATAGGTAAAGATCATCTCCCGACTCTCACAACAAAGACCGCCTCCCAAACCATTTGTGTGCGGTGGCATGATTATCAACGTGTTGACAATTCCCAAGCCCTGTGATTGGATTGAACGGGTTAATCCCGAGAGTAAGCTTCAAATTTCGATTCGGAAGAATTCTAGAGCTCGAAAGTCAAGCTCTAAAGAGCATGCTTGGACCTGAATCTCAAGCACCACTTCCACCCTCGAACCTCTTCGAGGTGCCGCTCCTAGCTCGAGCTTACTCCATTACAATTCAATCCACACTCACCAAAAGAAAGGTCTGGACTTGCTAGAACCATCCCGAAAAGACCATCAAAATCAATTCAACAAGAATCTACCCACACCGAGACTTCCACATCCTCTGTCCCCATGAAGTCGACCAAATTCAAAGAATCGATCGAACTTGTGAGGAAGCTAACCGATAAGATGGAATCCATCGAAAAGTCCTCGAAACAAAGTCGCCTCCTCTAGTTCCTCAAAGTCAAAAGCCACCACCAAACCCAAGCGTAAGTGTGATCTAGGCCACTATACCACCATATCATCGACAATCATTATAGAATCCTTTTTGTATGATCTGCAAAAGGATGATCACGAACTTCCGATCACTTACAATATGTAAGTTCACCAAGAAAGCAAACTATACCAAAGTTGGTCATCGGTATGTTTCAACCTCCAATCTGCTCAAAAGTTTAGAGCAAAACCCTTTTCTCCTCGCCACATCATGTTTTAATGATCATCATCCCGATGATTGTCTCATGAACACATGTTTGTGATATTTATGGAAATCCGACTCATGAGATGATGAGTGTTTAAATACTCATCATTTTGGTCAAATCTGAATCTGAAAACATCCGAAAACACTCGTAAATGCATCAAAATGATAAAAATATCACAAATAAGTGTTTTATGTGTTTCAAATGCAAAATACCAAAATTAGGTGAAAACGATCAAGTTTGCATAATTGGCGCTTTAGTCCCCAAGTTTCAAAAGTTGTCAAAATAAACCCTTCAAAGTTTAGTTTTGCAAATGGCGACTTTGGTCCTCAAGTTTCAAAGATTGATGAAATTACCCTGGACATTTTTAATTGGAAAATTATTATTTTTGGTCCTTGGGAAAATTAAACTTGTCATAATTGGTCCTTTTGATAAACTTTGGAAAATGGCGATTTGGTCCTTGGTTTTGTGGAATTGCAAAATGGTCCTTGTTAATTAATACCAAATCCTTGGCCCTTGAACCCCTTTTGAACCTTGAACCCCTGCCAAAACACCCTTGACCCCCTGTTTTGAACCCCATGTCTAATATTAAACCCCGGTCAAACAATAAGTCAAATCCCGCCCTTTTTCCCTCCTTTCTTCTTCACCGCTCTCGCAAAACCCGGACATCCCTCACCTCCAAACACACTCCACAACCTTATCACTCCACCTCCACAAACCAACAAGAAGCATTTAAAGCTTCTCATTCCTTGCACTCAATCCCCACTGTTGATATACCATTTTGGCGCCAAAACTCATCAATGGCCAAAATAAGTCATGCGATCCAATGGTCCGTAATAGAAGTGGATTTGCTCGGTACAAGTGGAAGACATTTTGTTGTATAAATAGAAGAAGAAGGAGAGACAAGTAGTAGTTTTAGTTTTAAATTTCATGTATGTCGCTTTTATTTAAATTGTCTTAGTTAGTTTCTAAAACTGTAATCTTAAGCTTTCCTATATTGAACTAAAGCTATTTAGTCATTGTAATTTGCTTTCAAGTATTAATTCAAGGTTTTATATAAGTTTCATGTTTTTATATTCACTGTTAAAAAACCAGTTTTCATGCTCTTATATTCAAGCTTCAATTAGCTTATTTCTAGTTCCAATAAGCTTATTTAAGCTACTCATAGCTTCTGGTAAGCTCATAACTCAAGTTCAAACAAATTTGGCATTTGGTCAACAAAAGTCAAAGGGTTCAGAATCATGGGTAACTTGTCTGTGTTGCTGATTTGAAGATGGATTTGGGTTGATTGTGTTTGATTTGGGTTGTTATCAGTGGGATAGTGGTTAAGTGTGAGCAAACCATTGTAGCAGGACTTGGGTGAGTACTAGTCCTCATCTTTACTATTTGAACCAGTAGATTAACTAGCTTATATACTTTCTCATTTGTCTTGTTACCTCAGTATATTGTTAAGTTTGCTGGACTGATTGGCTTTACTCAACAATTTAGTATCTTTAAACTCGCCATCATATTCGAGTTGCAACCCATAAGTTGCATCAAGGGTCTTCTTGCATTAAATAGATTAGATATAGTTCGAGGTTGATTCATTTAGGGATAAAATTGCATCTTAGAGCTTGATATATCAAGATTATAGATCGATAGTTGGTTTAGTGTGTTTAGCTTCATATTATCATCATTAAGGGTGTTTGGAATTGCTTCATAATCAGACTTTAGGTTAGTTATTGGATTAATATCATTTTATTTAGTCTTAAGAAGGTGAAGTGCACTTAGAACAATCCTTACTTTGCATTCTAGAGTACTCAAAGTCAACATCCGTGTCAAATTCATGCAATGCTAGATAAGATAGATTAGTGGTAGCATTTCCTAGTTTCTAGCCTTAGAATCACATAGGATGGCATTATCAGGTCTCCTTTCATCATAAAACATCAAATTTAACCTGTGTTGAGAGATCAAAACTCATAAAAGTCAAACTCTCATTTCTGTGTAAAAGTCAAAATTGTAAAAGTCAGTTTTTCACCAACCTTTGTTGATTTTTCATGGATTCATTATTGGTTCAATTCAAGTGAAATTTTGGACTTAACAAGTTCAGTTGGTCTATTATTGAAATCTGATTTTTGTGAAATTTTTGGAAACAGTTTTAAGCAATTAATTAGCTGTCCAATAAACCTCATATGCCTGCTCACACTCAAAGATACACTGAGTGTGAAACATGCCTCTTGCAAGCTTTGCACAAGCTTCAAATTAGCTTTCTAGGGTCTGAAACTTGGTCTTGAGATAGTTAAGCTGGTGGTCTTGAGGTCTCCAGTTTTGGTTTTCACCTTGGCTTATTGAATAAGCTGGTGCTTTAGCTCAAAAGTAGATAGAAAAACTGTTTTGGCACTTAAGTTTAAATCACCAAATCATTGTAGCTTGATATTCAGTGGTATAGCTTAGTTGAATTTAGCTCATTTCAGGTAGTTATAGCATAATCTAGCTTCTGTGTTCAATTGGTGCTTATTTGTGGCCTTTAGCTTATTTTTAAGCTTTATTTATAAGCACTTTTCACTACATACTTCATAATCTTGCACACTAGCTATATGTTTTATATTTTCTTAGACTTAGAATATAATTTTAGACTTTTCCTGAATTTTTCATAATTTTTCATCACTGTTTGCTATTTTTCCTTATTTAAAATCAGCTTTTAGGACTTTTAATTAACCTTTATTGCAATTAAATCGAAAAGCTTCAAAAAATAAGTTTTCAATTTTCATAGATTAAGATAAATATAAAAGCCAAAAATTATTTTTCCATAATTTTCTTAGTTTAAATAGTAATTTTAGCAATTTAATTAGTTTAAAATAGTTTTAAATCATAGAAATTAGAATATAAATCGAAAAATACAAATTCAGTTTTCAAAAGTTTTTTAGTTATTTTAGATTTTTGAAAAATAGTTTCACAATTTTCCTCTTTATTTTCATAATTTTTGGTATTTTAATTTAGTTTTAAAGTTTAAAATTAGTTTTTAATTTAAATTTATAAAAGAAAAATCAAGAAAATCCAATTTTAAAAATAGTGATAGCGTTTATTTAATATAATTTAGCTTTTAATTTTCTTTCATTTTTCCTTTGTCATCTAGTATCAATCATAACCCCTTTCTTGTTCAATATCACCCGATCACTACACGTTTGGCTATTCAGTCGCACAGCTCGTTGGGACTTAACGACCGAGGAAACACTAAACTCTCCGGACTTAATTGCATTGGTTCTCAAGTCGTCGACTTTTATTACGGTTGACCATTCACAAGTGGTTGACTTGTGTAATAAACCCGACCGCTTGGGAGCCGATCTAATTTTACGCCACCACGGGAGTCGTGCTAATAATCTTACGTTTAGCGATTAGTGATTTGAATATTCACTCCTTGTTCATACCATCTATATATATTTATATTTTCTTATAAAATCAAAATCCAAAAACATCTTAAAACATATAAAACAAAAATATTTTTCTTTTGTTTCTACATATATATAAATCAAAAACCCAAAAGATTTTCTTTCTTATTTTTACAAAATGTTTATCCAAAATCCAAAATATCCATCTTTACCCTCTCACATCTTTGATTCTTCATCCCTACCCTCCGAAAACATTTGATTCTTTCTATGTCTCATCCTCACCCTCTTGGTTGTCAATGGTGTGGTGGTCCTTATAATGGTGGCAATTGCCCCGCTTGTAGCATGGTGGAGTCGAAACGGGTATGTCTATAACCAAGCTCCCTATCCTTACCATGACACATCCGATTCATTCTACCACCACCACATCATGAGATACCGACATATCTGTGTGAGTTTTGTGGAGGTCCTCACCAAGGATTTGAGTGTCAATCCGAAACACGTTTGTCTATGAACAGCTTTTCCCGCGATGCTCGTAACCTTGGTTATAACCAATATCCATATGATTCACCAGCCCGCACTCAACAGCTTTCTTGTTGTGAGTACCGTGGTGGTTCATACTACGCTTCGATTGTCAATCAGAAACACGCTTGTCTATGAGCGGTGTTCCCGATAACAATTATGACTCCAAAGACATACAACTCACACCACATCGCTTTATCATAGGATTATCGTGGAGGTCCACACGTCACCGGATTGTCAAACGGGAATGCATTTCCTTGTGACAATTTTGACACATCGCATCATGACCTACTTCCACAAGACTAAATGAATCAAGCACTTCTTCCAAAATGCAAAATATAATGGAAATCATTGATGATCTTAAGGGTTTAGAAAGACTTTGCCCAAAGAAACACTCATCAAAAATCCATGGAAGAATTGTCGGTCAAGAGCGGTCGCTAGAATAAATTCTCAAATTGCATATGAAAAATCTATTATGGAATCAATTGCAAAAGAAAAAGCAACCAGATCTAGCTCTCGCCTGCTTTTTATTCCCCGATGACGGTGATGATGACGATACACTTGATATCCTTCAATTCTATAAAGATTCATCAAGTTCATCGGTTGATATCCCAGCCAGCTGAGATTCCATCTCAAATAATCGCTATCACACCAAACTCCCATTCATTCTCTCGAACATGGGGACAAGCATCTTGACACTTGTTCACGAAAAGGAATCGGACGAATTCATAAAGTCTAGTGTTGAGAACCTTATCCCAATCCCGAGAGAGTCACAGGGAATTTCTAATCATATGTGTGATTCTCTTTCCCCTCTTGAGTATTCTCTAGATCATTTTGAGACTTTCTCCGATTTTAGCGACGATTGTGCTTCTTATGGAGATATCGAGTATGTCGAGGCATCACTCCCACAGTCCGATCCTCTTCTTGAGGAGTTCACCGATGAACTCACTCACATCGGTCCACTTTCATCAGAAAGTGACGATGATCTCTTTGATGTCGGCCGATCTTGGAGAAATTGAAAATCTCCTATATAATGATCATTCACTCATTTCTTGTCCCATTTCCGACTCTTCCATTCCTTCTCTCACTCCGGATGAGGAAGATGACAACTTTGGAAGGAAGTCGATGCTTTTCTTAGTGATGAGTCGATTCCAACAGAATTGATAATACTTACTTTGATCCGAGGGGACATCCTTTTTCGGAAAATCTGTTGATTGAAGAACCGCTTCCAACCCTCCCTACCGAAATTCATTGACAATCACCATACAAACTTCAAGACTAAGCTTAAAAATGTCAAAATGGTGATTTTCTTTTACTAATGAGGTATGGACTTGCATTCTCATGCACATCTTTATTCCATTCTTCACGATGGTGTGGTTGCTCTTTCCTTTCCTCTTTCGGGAATGAGGACACCATCTTTGACCCCAGTATCATCCTTTATAGTTTCTACTATTAACAATACTGCGGTTGTATCTCGTCGGTGTGGAACTTTCGATGTTCATATGTTTATTAACACCGTGAACGAAAGTCCGATCGAGATTGGTTTTCCACGCTGCTTCCCAAGAACAAATGAATGCGGGATCGAGTCAAGCTAGCGACTCGGGAATCAAAAACAAGAGTACACTATATGGGTTTTCACCCGATTTCGACTTCTTTCTACTTTCTACCACCCTAGTGTGGGGAGTTGCCCCACTGTTGTATATAAGTTTTCAAAAAAAAAAAAAAAAAAAAAAATCCAAATAATGGCCGTAGTATTTCCCTTTTCGTTCTATGTTTCGCATAACCGCTTAGACTTTGAATATTGAGGGCAATATTCATTTCTAGTGTGGGGAATTCTCACTAATTTTATCATGTAATTATACCACCCAATTCCCCATTTTGGCCAAAATTTTTTTTTGGAGTAAGTGTTTTGCACTTACTCGACTTATGGTTATCATCCGCCATGTCTAATAAACAAAAGGATTGGCTAATCCAGAGCAAACGGCTCTTGGTAAAGATATCTCAAATCCGTTGACGGCTTGCAATTTGCCCAAAATTGTATGGTGTTCATTCACCATATCTTTAATTAGTGAAGAGTTGGCTAGCCCGCAAGTTTATGGCTTGTGGTAAAGGCGCTTGAAAACCATAATTGGTAATCGACTCACCAAAGATATTTTATCTAAGAGTTGGCTAGTCCGTATAAACGGCTCGGTAAAGACAAATCAAATTGTTTATAGTCGGTGATTTGCTCAAAATCATTTGGTTATCATTGTACCAAGGTTCTTACTTGAACTAAAACAATTGGCTACTCCGTAAGTAATGGCTTTTGGTAAAGAGATTCAAATCCATTAAGTTTTCTCAAAAGATTGCTAGGGACTAGCAATAGTTTAGTGTGGGGATTGATGAGTGTGTAAATACTCATCATTTTGGTCAATCAACCTCGCAAAACATCCGAAACACTCGAAATGCATCAAAATGATAAAAATATCACAAATAAGTGTTTTATGTGTTTCAAATGCAAAATACCAAAATCGGTGTGAAAACGATCAAGTTTGCATAATTGGCGCTTTAGTCCCCAAGTTTTAAAAGTTGTCAAAATATACCCTTCAAAGTTCGCTTTGCAAAATAGCAACTTTAATAATCCTTGGGTAAGTTTCAAAGATTGATGTAAATTACCCCGGACAATTTTTAATTTGAAAATTAAAATATTTTTGGTCCTTGGGAAAATTAAACTTGTCATAATTGGTCCTTTTGATAAACTTTGCAAAATGGCGATTTGGTCCTTGGTTTTGTGGAATTGCAAAATGGTCCTTGTTAATTAATACCAAATCCAAACCTTGAACCCTTTTGAACCTTGAACCCCGCCTAAAACACCTTACCCCTGCTTTGAACCCCATGTCTAATATTAAACCCCGTCAAACAATAAGTCAAATCCGCCTTTTTCCTTCCTTCTTCTTCACCCACTCTCGCCAAACCTGCACATCACCATACCTCCAACACACTCCACAACCTTATCACTCCACCTCCACAAACCAACAAGAAGCATTTAATGCTTCTCCTTCCTTGCACTCAATCCCCCAGTTGATATATCATTTTGGCGCCAAAACTCATCAATGGCCAAAATAAGTCATGTGATCCAATGGTCCGAAAAGAAGTGGAAATTGCTCGTAGTAGAGAGTGGAAGACTTTTGTTGTATAAATAGAAGAAGAGAAGGAGAGACAAGAGTAGTTTTAGTTTTAAATTTCATGTATGTCGCTTTTTATTTAAATTGTCTTAGTTAGTTTCTAAAACTGTAATCTTAAGCTTTCCTATATTGAACTAAAGCTATTTAGTCATTGTAATTTGCTTTCAAGTATTAATTCAAGGTTTTATATAAGTTTCATGTTTTTATATTCACTGTTAAAAAACCAGTTTTCATGCTCTTATATTCAAGCTTCAATTAGCTTATTTCTAGTTCCAATAAGCTTATTTAAGCTACTCATAGCTTCTGGTAAGCTCATAACTCAAGTTCAAACAAATTTGGCATTTGGTCAACAAAAGTCAAAGGGTTCAGAATCATGGGTAACTTGTCTGTGTTGCTGATTCGAAGATGGATTTGGGTTGATTGTGTTTGATTTGGGTTGTTATCGATGGGATAGTGGTTAAGTGTGAGCAAACCATTGTAGCAGGACTTGGGTGAGTACTAGTCCTCATCTTTACTATTTGAACCAAGAGATTAACTAGCTTATATACTTTCTCATTTGTCTTGTTACCTCAAGATATTGTTAAGTTTCTTTGGGTGATTGGCTTTACTCACGAGTTTTTAGTATCTTTAAACTCGCCATCATGTTACGAGTTGCAATCGCATAAGTTGCATCAAGGGTCTTCTTGCATTAAATAGATTAGATATAGTTCAGAGGTTGATTCATTTAGGGATAAAATTGCATCTTAGAGCTTGATATATCAAGATTATAGATCGATAGTTGGTTTAGCTTTTAGCTTCATATTATCATCATTAAGGGGTGTTTGGAATTGCTTCATAATCAGACTTTAGGTTAGTTATTGGATTAATATCATTTTATTTAGTCTTAAGAAGGTGAAGTGCACTTAGAACAGTCCTTACTTTGCATTATAGAGTACTCAAAGTCAACATCCGTGTCAAATTCATGCAACAGTTAGATAAGATAGATTAGTGGTAGCATTTCCTAGTTTCTAGCCTTAGAATCACATAGGATGGCATTATCGTGTCTCCTTTCATCATAAAACATCAAATTTAACTCAAAATTGAGAGATCAAAACTCATAAAAGTCAAACTCTCATTTCGTAAAAAGTCAAAATTGTAAAAGTCGGCTTTTCACCAACCTTTGTTGATTTTTCATGGATTCATTATTGGTTCAATTCAAGTGAAATTTTGGACTTAACAAGTTCAGTTGGTCTATTATTGAAATCTGATTTTTGTGAAATTTTTGGAAACAGTTTTAAGCAATTAATTAGTTGTCCAATAAGCCCCATATGCCTGGTCACACTCAAGGATACACTGAGTGTGAAACAGGCCTCTTGCAAGCTTTGCACAAGCTTCAAATTAGCTTTCTAGGGTCTGAAACTTGGTCTTGAGATAGTTGTCGGTGGTCTTGAGGTCTCCGCTTTGGTTTTCACATTGGCTTATTGAATAAGTCGGTGCTTTAGCTCAAAAGTAGATAGAAAAAGCTGCTTTTGCACTTAAGTTTAAATCACCAAATCATTGTAGCTTATAATTCAGTGGTATAGCTTAGTTGAATTTAGCTCATTTCAGGTAGTTATAGCATAATCTAGCTTCGTGTTCAATTGGTGCTTATTTGTGGCCTTTAGCTTATTTTTAAGTCTTATTTATAAGCACTTTGCACTCAGCTTCATAATCTTGCACATAAGCTATAGTTTTTATATTTTCTTAGACTTAGAATATAATTTTAGACTTTTCCTGAATTTTTCATAATTTTTCATCACTTGCTTGCTATTTTTCCTTATTTAAAATCAGCTTTTAGGACTTTTAAATAGCTTTTATTGCAAATAAATCGTAAAAGCTTCAAAAAATAAGTTTTCAATTTTCATAGATTAAGATAAATATAAAAGCCAAAAATAATTTTTCCATAATTTTTTAGTTTAAATAGTAATTTTAGCAATTTAATTAGTTTTAAATAGTTTTAAATCATAGAAATTAGAATATAAATCAGAAAAATACAAATTCAGATTTCAAAAGTTTGTTTAGTTATTTTAGATTTTTGAAAAATAGTTTCACAATTTTCCTCTTTATTTTCATAATTTTTAGTATTTTAATTTAGTTTTAAAAGTTAAAATTAGTTTTTAATTCAAATTTATAAAAGAAAAATCAAGAAAATCAAATTTTAAAAATAGTGATAGCGTTTATTTAATATAATTTAGCTTTTTAATTTTCTTTCATTTTTCCTTTGTCATCTAGTATCAATCATAACCCCTTTCTTGTTCAATATCACCCGATCACTACACGTTTGGCTATTCAGTCGCACAGCTCGTTGGGACTTAACGACCTGGGGAAACACTAAACTCTCCTGGACTTAATTGCATTGCGTTCTCAAGCTGTCTGACTTTTATTACGGTTGACCATTCACAAGTGGTTGACTTGTGTAATAAAACTGACCGTTTGGGAGCCGATCAAATTTTGGCGCCACGGGAGTCGTGCTAATAATCTTACGCTTAGCGATTAGTGATTTGAATATTCACTCCTTGTTCATACCATCTATATATATTTATATTTTCTTATAAAATCAAAATCAAAAACATCTTAAAACATATAAAACACAAAATATTTTTCTTTTGTTTCTACATATATATAAATCAAAACCCAAAAGATTTTCTTTCTTATTTTTACAAAATGTTTATCCAAAATCCAAAAATATCCATCTTTACCCTCTCACATCTTTGATTCTTCATCCCTACCCTCCGAAAACATTTGATTCTTTCTATGTCTCATCCTCACCCTCTTGGTTGTCAATGGTGTGGTGGTCCTCATAATGGTGGCAATTGCCCCGGTTGTAGCATGGTGGAGTCGAAACGGTATGTCTATAACCAAGCTCCCTATCCTTACCATGACACATCCGATTCATTCTACCACCACCACATCATGAGATACCGACATATCTGTGTGAGTTTTGTGGAGGTCCTCACCAAGGATTTGAGTGTCAATCCGAAACACGCTTTGTCTATGAACAGTTTTCCGGCGATGCTCGAACCTTGGTTATAACCAATATCCATATGATTCACCAGCCTGCACTCAACAGCTTTTTGTTGTGAGTACTGTGGTGGTTCACACTACGCTCGATTGTCAATCGTGAAACACGCTTGTCTATGAGCGGGTTCCCGATAACAATTATGACTCAAAGACATACAACTCACACCACATCGCTTTCTTCATAGATTATCGTGGAGGTCCACACGCCACCGGATTGTCAAACGGGAATGCATTTCCTTGTGACAATTTTGACACATCGCATCATGACCTACTTCCACAAGACCAAATGAATCAAGCACTTCTTCCAAAATGCAAAATATAATGGAAATCATTGATGATCTTAAGGGTTTAGACTTTGCCCAAAGAAACACTCATCAAAAATCCATGGAAGAATTGTTTGGTCAAGAGCGTGTCGCTAGAATAAATTCTCAAATTGCATATGAAAATCTATTATGGAATCAATTGCAAAAGAAAAGCACCCAGATCTAGCTCTCGCCTATGTTTTATTCTCGATGACAATGATGATGACGATACACTTGATATCCTTCAATTCTATAAAGATTCATCAAGTTCATCATTGATATCCCAGCTTGAGATTCCATCTCAAATAATCGCTATCACACCAAACTCCCATTCATTCTCCGAACATGGGGACAAGCATCTTGACACTGCTCCGAAAAGGAATCGGACGAATTCATAAAGTCTAGTGTTGAGAACCTTATCCCAATCCCGAGAGAGTCACAGGGAATTTCTAATCATATGTGTGATTCTCTTTCCCCTCTTGAGTATTCTCTAGATCATTTTGAGACTTTCTCCGATTTTAGCGACGATTGTGCTTCTTATGGAGATATCGAGTATGTCGAGGCATCACTCCCACAGTCTGATCCTCTTCTTGAGGAGTTCACCGATGAACTCACTCACATCACCCACTTTCATCGAAAGTGACGATGATCTCTTTGATGTCGAAGCCGATCTTGGAGAAATTGAAAATCTCCTATATAATGATCATTCACTCATTTCTTGTCCCATTTCCGACTCTTCCATTCCTTCTCTCACTCCGGATGAGGAAGATGACAACTTTGGAAGGAAGTCGATGCTTTTCTTAGTGATGAGTCGATTCCAACAGAATTGATAATACTTACTTTGATCCGGAGGGGACATCCTTTTCCGGAAAATCATGATTGAAGAACCGCTTCCAACCCTCCCTACCGGAAATTCGCTGACAATCACCATACAAACTTCAAGACTAAGCTTAAAAATGTCAAAATGGTGATTTTCTTTTCCGATGAGGAATGGACTTGCATTCTCATGCACATCTTTATTCCATTCTTCACAGATGGTGTGGTTGCTCTTTCCTTTCCTCTTTCGGAATGAGGACACCATCTTTGACCCCGGTATCATCCTTTCTAGTTTCTACTATTAACAATATCGTGGTTGTATCTCGTCGGTGTGGAACTTTCGATATTCATATGTTTATTAACACCGTGAACGAAAGTCCGATCGAGATTGGTTTTCCACGTTGCTTCCCAAGAACAAATGAATGCGGGTCGAGTCAAGCTAGCGACTCGGAATCAAAAACAAGAGCACACTATATGGTTTTTCACCAGATTTCGACTTCTTTCTACTTTCTACCACCTTAGTGTGGGGAGTTGCCCATTGTTGTATATAAGTTTTAAAAAAAAAAAAAAAAAAAAAAAAAAAAAATAATGGCCGTAGTATTTCCTTTTACGTTCTATGTTTCGCATAACCGCTGTACTTTGAATATTGAGGGCAATATTCATTTCTAGTGTGGGGGAATTCTCACGAATTTTATCATGTAATTATACCACCCAATTCCCCATTTTGGCCCAAAATTTTTTTGGAGTAAGTGTTTTGCACTTACTCAACTTACTGTTATCATCCGCCATGTCTAATAAACAAAAGGATTGGCTAATCCAGAGCAAACGGCTCTTGGTAAAGATATCTCAAATCCGTTGACGGCTTGCAATTTGCCCAAAATTGTATGGTGTTCACCACCATATCTTTAATTAGTGAAGAGTTGGCTAGCCCGCAAGTTTATGGCTTGTGGTAAAGGCGCTTGAAAACCATAATCGGTAATCACTCACCAAAGATATTTTATCTAAGAGTTATTAGTCCGTAGCAAACGGCTTCGTAAAGACAAATCAAATTGCTTATAGTCGGTGATTTGCTCAAAATCATTTGGTTATCATTGTACCAAGGTTCTTACTTGAACTAAAACAATTGGCTACTCGTAAGTAATGGCTTTTGGTAAAGAGATTCAAATCCATTAAGTTTTTCTCAAAAGATTGCTAGGACTAGCAATAGTTTAGTGTGGGGATTGATGAGTGTGTAAATACTCATCATTTTTGGTCAATCTGAATCGCAAAACATCCGAAAACACTCGTAAATGCATCAAAATGATAAAAATATCACAAATAAGCGCTTTTATGTGTTTCAAATGCAAAATACCAAAATCGGTGAAAACGATCAAGTTTGCATAATTGGCGCTTTAGTCCCCAAGTTTCAAAAGTTGTCAAATATTTGTCAAAATACCCTTCAAAGTTCGCTTTGCAAAATGGCAACTTTGGTCCCAAAGTTTCAAAGATTGACAGAAATTACCCCTGGACATTTTTTAATTTGAAAATTATTATTTTTGGTCCTTGGGAAAATTAAACTTGTCATAATTGGTCCTTTTGATAAACTTTGGAAAATGGCAGATTTGGTCCTTGGTTTTTGTGGAATTGCAAAAATGGTCCTTGTTAATTAATACCAAATCCTTGGCCCTTGAACCCCTTTTGAACCTTGAACCCCTGCCAAAACACCCTTGACCCCCCTGTTTTGAACCCCATGTCTAATATTAAACCCCGGTCAAACAATAAGTCAAATCCTCCTTTTTCCCTCCTTTCTTCTTCACCGCTCTGAAAACCCGACATCCCCTCACCTCCAACACACTCCACAACCTTATCACTCCACCTCCACAAACCAACAAGAAGCATTTAAAGCTTCTCCTTCCTTGCACTCAATCCCCCGGTTGATATACCATTTTGGCGCCAAAACTCATCAATGGCCAAAATAAGTCATGTGATCCAATGGTCCGAAAAGAAGTGGATTTGCTCGTAGTACAAATGGAAGACATTTTGTTGTATAAATAGAAGAAGAAAGAGAGACAAGTAGTAGTTTTAGTTTTAAATTTCATGTATGTCGTTTTATTTAAATTGTCTTAGTTAGTTTCTAAACTGTAATCTTAAGCTTTCCTATATTGAACTAAAGCTATTTAGTCATTGTAATTTGCTTTCAAGTATTAATTCAAGGTTTTATATAAGTTTCATGTTTTTATATTCACCGTTAAAAACCGCCATGTGCTCTTATATTCAAGCTTCAATTAGCTTATTTCTAGTTCCAATAAGCTTATTTAAGCTACTAATAGCTTCGTAAGCTCATAACTCAAGTTCAAACAAATTTGGCATTTGGTCAACAAAAGTCAAAGGGTTCGTAATCATGGGTAACTTGTCCGTGTTCTTGATTCAAGATGGATTTGGGTTGATTGTGTTTGATTTAGGTTGTTATCGATGGGATAGTGGTTAAGTGTGAGCAAACCATTGTAGCAGATTTGGGTGAGTACTAGTCCTCATCTTTACTATTTGAACCAAGAGATTAACTAGCTTATATACTTTCTCATTTGTCTTGTTACCTCAAGATATTGTTAAGTTTGTCGGATCGATTGGCTTTACTCAAATTTTAATTTAGTATCTTTAAACGCCATCATCATGTTCGAGTTGCAAATCGCATAAGTTGCATCAAGGGTCTTCTTGCATTAAATAGATTAGATATAGTTCGAGGTTGATTCATTTAGGGATAAAATTGCATCTTAGAGCTTGATATATCAAGATTATAGATCGATAGTTGGTTTAGCTGGTTTAGCTTCATATTATCATCATTAAGGGTGTTTGGAATTGCTTCATAATCAGTACTTTAGGTTAGTTATAGGATTAATATCATTTGATTTAGTCTTAAGAAGGTGAAGTGCACTTAGAACAGTCCTTTCTTTGCATTCTAGAGTACTCAAAGTCAACATTTGTGTCAAATTCATGCAACAGTTAGATAAGATAGATTAGTGGTAGCATTTCCTAGTTTCTAGCCTTAGAATCACATAGGATGGCATTATCAGGTCTTCTTTCACCATAAAACATCAAATTTAACCTGTGTTGAGAGATCAAAACTCATAAAAGTCAAACTCTCATTTCTGTGTAAAAGTCAAAATTGTAAAAGTCAGTTTTTCACCAACCTTTGTTGATTTTTCATGGATTCATTATTGGTTCAATTCAAGTGAAATTTTGGACTTAACAAGTTCAGTTGGTCTATTATTGAAATCTGATTTTTGTGAAATTTTGAAATGCTTTTAAGCAATTAATTAGTCGTCCAATAAGTTACATATACTGCTCACACTCAAGATACATCGAGTGTGAACAGTGCCTCTCTGCAAGCTTTGCACAAGCTTCAAATTAGCTTTCTAGGGTCTGAAACTTGGTCTTGAGATAGTTGTTGGTGGTCTTGAGGTCTCCGCTTTGGTTTTCACCTTGGCTTATTGAATAAGTCGGTGCTTTAGCTCAAAAGTAGATAGAAAACCTGCTTGCACTTAAGTTTAAATCACCAAATCATTGTAGCTTGATATTCAGTGGTATAGCTTAGTTGAATTTAGCTCATTTCGGTAGTTATAGCATAATCTAGCTTCTCGTGTTCAATTGGTGCTTATTTGTGGCCTTTAGCTTATTTTTAAGTCTTATTTATAAGCACTTTTCACTACAACTTCATAATCTTGCACACTAGTATATGTTTTTATATTTTTCTTAGACTTAGAATATAATTTTAGACTTTTCCTGAATTTTTCATAATTTTCATCACTGCTTGCTATTTTTCCTTATTTAAAATGCAGTTTTAGGACTTTTAATTAACCTTTATTGCAATTAAATCGGAAAAGCTTCAAAAAATAAGTTTTCAATTTTCATAGATTAAGATAAATATAAAAGCCAAAAATTATTTTTCCATAATTTTTCTAGTTTAAATAGTAATTTTAGCAATTTAATTAGTTTAAAATAGTTTTAAATCATAGAAATTAAAATATAAATCTAAAAAATACAAATTCAGTTTTCAAAAGTTTTTTAGTTATTTTAGATTTTTGAAAATAGTTTCACAATTTTCCTCTTAATTTTCATAATTTTTAGTATTTTAATTTAGTTTTAAAAGTTAAAATTAGTTTTTAATTTAAATTTATAAAAGAAAAATCAAGAAAATCAAATTTTAAAAATAGTGATAGCGTTTATTTAATATAATTTAGCTTTTTAATTTATTTTCATTTTTCTTTTGTCATCTAGTATCAATCATAACCCCTTTCTTGTTCAATATCACCCGATCACTACATCGCTTTGGCTATTCAATGCACGACACTGCTGGGACTTAACGACTGGGAATCACTAAACTCTCTCGGACTTAATTGCATTACGCTCTCAAGTCGTCGCTTTTATTACGGTTGACCATTCACAAGTGGTTGACTTGTGTAATAAACCGACCGTTTGGGAGCCAATCATGAGACATCCCACATGACCGTGTCATCCAAGAAAGGAGAAGCTCCAAGCAACCCGTAATCACCGAGTCATCCTCGGTCTCCAAATGCAAAACATGTGGTAGCACAATGCACTCAACCACCGACCATGAGTCAATTGCCAAATTCAAATGCATCTTTAGGCCCAAGCCCACTAGTATGTGGGTCGCAAGAGAAACTAATCCAGCTTTACTATTTGTACAGACACGCCAAGGAGCCTATTTGGCATCTAGATAGTGGATGCTCAAGAAGCATGACTGGTGTTAAGGAGTATCTGCACAAATATGTAAAGGAACCAGGACCCAAGGTAGTATTTGGTGATAACTCATCATGTCCCACTTAAGGTTATGGTTCAAGATACTACAATGGAATAGTTTTATCTAGAATAGCTTATGTCAATGGTCTCAAATACAATCTCATCGTTGTCACCAACTATGTGATGCAAAGTACATTGTGCAATTCAATGACAAACAAGGTACCATTTTCAATGCCAACAAAGAATTTGTTTTGATAGCTCCTAGAAGAGATGATGTTTATGTCTTAGACATGTCAACACTCTCTCAAATGAAACTTGTCTCTTTGCCAAAGCCATCGAAACTATCAACCGGGTCGTGGCACAAGAGACTCTCACACTTAAATTTCAAAAACATCAATAACTTGGCAAAACAAAACAAGGTCCTTGGCTTACCATCACCGGTTTTGAAAAAGATAAACCATGCTCGCCTTGTGAAAAAGCAAACACCAAAGAGCATCTTTCAAAACAAAACAAAATTTCTCAATCAAAAGTCGCCTTCATCTCCGATATGGATCTCTTTGGACCAAATCCTAGATCAATCCAAAGATGAGAAGTATACACTTGTCATTGTTGATGAGTTTTCAAGATACACTGGGTATACTTTCTTTCCAAAAGAGTCGAGCGGTGATACTATAATGTCATTCATTAGGAACATTGAAAACCGTAATGACATTATTGTTAAACAAATCGAATCGATAATGGTACCGAGTTCATAAATGAAGAGCTTGAGAATTTCGTGATGAAAAGGAATCTCCCAAAATTTTCATCTCCTTACACCCCGAACAAAATGGGGTAGCCGAAAGGAAAACGGAACTCTCATTGAGGTTGCTAGAACTATGTTAAATGGCTCACTCTATCAAACATTTCGGATCAAGCAACAAAACAGTCAATCATTGTCAAAAGACATAACAAAACCCCATATGAGATATTCAAAGGTAGACTTCGATATCGCCATTTCATGTGTTTGGTTGTCCCGTGTTTATTCATAACCACAAGGATCATCTAGGCAAGTTTAATGCTAAAGCTAATGATGGATACTTTCTAGGTTACTCACCGATCTCCAAAGCCTTGAGGTATTTAACACAAGGAGACAACAAGTTGAGAAACCTTTCATGTCACCTTTGATGAGAGTTCTCAATGCATCAGTTCACCAACACCTCGGAGGAAATAGGAATTGATAACTCATCAAGATATCCTCCTCGATGAGTATAACATCGAAATCAATTCCTCATACCAAGCGATCTCGACATCTCATATTATGTCTTACCTCACAACCCGCCCCAACCAACTATCGGTGAATTCATTGATAATCAATCGGTCCTCGCCGGGATAGGTAACATCGATCCAAATGTTCGGAACCTTTGATTCAAGAACCCCAACTCGAATAAGACATCTCAACAGATGATCTTAATGATTACGTGGCTCGCACCGAACTCACTCCCCGAGTTTCCAAAGACCTCTTCAAGCTCGATCCTAGACCACAAAGTAAGTGGACAAAATCTCGGGACATTGAGCTTGTAAACATCATTGGTGAACCCAGCGAGGCATGCTTACAAGAAGCATGGTGCTAAAATAATCGCAGCTTCAAAGAAATGAATGTCTATATGCCGATTACTATCGAAATAGAACCCAAAAGTGTCATCGAGGCTCTAAAACACCCAAGCCGGGTTCAGCCATGCAAGAAGAACTTCAACAGCTTGATAAAAACAAGGTCATGACCTTGATCAAATGTCCTCGGGATGTCATTGTCATAGGAATGAAGTGGGTTTTCGTAAACAAAACCGATGAAAACGGCACTATCATTAAAACAAAGCCGACTTGTAGCCAAAGGTTCTGATCAACAAGAAGGCATTGACTATGATGAGACATTTGCTCCTGTTGCAAGAATGGAAGCCATCAGATCTTCCTTGCATATGCTACCTACATGAACTTCAAAGTTTACCAAATGGATGTAAAAGTGTATTCCTGAATGGTGAACTCAAGGAAGATGTGTATGTTCAAAGAACCTCATGGCTTTGAGAGTAGTGAATTCCTCGACTATGTCCGCAAGCTTGATAAAGCCCTTTATGGACTAAAACAAGCTCCCGTGAGCATGGTATGAAACTCTCTCACCTTCCCGATTCAAAACAAGTTTGCTAGAGGAAAGATAGATAACACATTGTTTATCTACGTGACAAAACAAGATGTGATACTAGTCCAAGTATATGTTGATGACATCATCTTTGGCTCAACAAACTACACTCTTTGCAAACAGCTTTGAAAAACTAATGACAAAGAAGTTTGAAATGAGCATGATGGGTGAACTCACATACTTCCTTGGACTACAAATCGTGCAAACCGATAAAGGAATCTCCATCACCAAGAGAATTACACCATAAATCTCTTGAAGAAATATGAGATATCTGATCGTGCCTCGGTGAAGACACCAATGGTCCCTCCTAACAACCTTGGACCCGATCTCACCGGCAAATCACCAATCAAACCCATTTCGTAGGATTGTTGGCTCACCGATGTATCTAATCGCCTGCACTGTAAATACAATTCTCGGCTCTAATAGCAAGATATCAATCCAATCCCAAAGAATCCCATCTCACCGCAGCCAAAAGAATACTCAAATACCGAAGGAACCCCAAGCCTTGACTCTACTATCCAAAGTGCTCGTGGTTTGATGTTGGATCGATGTACTCTAACCAAACTAACTTAAATAGCTTGTTAAGGTTTAATAACCTCGGATAAATCCTAAGTTATTAACAATGAAAACACCGAGCAAACTCTATTAAGTATGCGAATTTACTTAACAAAGCTAAGAAGAATAACTTTAACTTTGAACAATTTTATTAATAACTCTAACTCGCTTATTATGCACTCTTTAACAACTCTAATAATATCGAACTTCTAAAACTCTAATAATGTCACGATTCTATCTAATATCAATCTAGGGTCCTTTATAGGCTCAAGGATAACCCTAAACGATTTACAATTCTTATCCTTGTACGTCAAGTAAACAATACTTAGAAAGTTCTAGATAAACATTACTTTCTATCTTTAATCTAATACAACCGACTTTAAACTTTGCAAGATTTTGATGAATAAGCAAGATTTTGACTTTAACTTAGCAAGATTTTGACTTCTTGCAAGATTTTTTGTCTTTCTCAAGACTTTGTTAATCTTCAAGATTTTAATCTTCTCAGATCCCAACAATCCTCCCTAACTTGAATTCTACTTGTTTGATTTCAAGTTCCTTTGTAGATTTAGCTTTAACATCTTTATCTTCAAAGAGGAATTGTGACTTTATCTTCGATTTTATCTTTGTAGTTTCTCCGCTTATATCATCATCAAAGTAGTCTTTATTTGTATAATTCTTTTCAAAGATCAAACAACAATCTTATTTCTTTTCAAAGAACATTCAAAGAAGCTCCATCTTTTCAAAGAACATAAGACAATTTGTACATTTAATTCAGCTTAAGTTTCACTATTCTCATCACTTCCGTGTGTGTAAACTCCCGTGAGAGGTGAATCATTGAAAATTTAATGGATTTGAGTTCTCTTTACCAAAGCCATTAACTCGAGTAGCCAAATGTTTTGATGTGTAAGATCATGGTACATCGATAACCATATGATTTTTAGCAAATCATCGCCTATCAATGCATTTGATTTGTCTTTACCAAAAGTTGTACCCTTTGGACTAGTTAGTTCTTTCATCATGGTGAACTAATTACCATATAATGGTTTTTCCACAACCTTTACCACAAGCCATTTTCTTGTGGGCTAGCCAACTCTTCACATTATCGATATGGTGAGTTGATGACCATCCAACTTATTAGCAAGTTGTTAACTAAAACGGATTTGAAATATCTTTACCGAGCCGCTTGCTCATGGATTAGCCAATCCTTTTGTAACCATGGTGGATTGATAACCTATTGGTATTACCATCTCAAAACCATTTATTTCTTTTAACCTTTGTTTCAAAACATTTATTACTTAACAAAAGTTTTTCAAAATCAAGAATCGGTTTAAAATCGCAAGCAAGATTTTGATGAAAGTATCGTTGATCGCAAGACTTTGAATAAAGTATCGATATATCAAAATTTAATCAATTAAGATTCATACCGCTTATTCATCATCATCAAGAATTGTAGTCCATCCGATAAATAGCTTGATGACCGGACATGCTATTTCATTATCTTCTTCTACTTCCATTCCATGCTCCAAAGATCCTCCTCATAAGTTCTGTGTAAGAGGATATCTTCTATCGCCTAACATGTGAATCATAATTCCATCTTCTAGCTCTAGAACATGTACTCCAGATTCTTCAAAGAATCTCCACCAACAATCTCCCAATTCTCTTGATTCTTCCAAATTTCAAGAAGGCTTTGTTCTTCGCTTCCCATACAGCTGTGAGATCTCCAAGCAATACTAAACCAACTCCTTCCGATGGATTTTGTTCAAAGTAATCTCGCACCACATGATATAAATAAAATAAATCCACTCTATCTATGATGTGCAATAAATCCCATAGCCTATTGAACACTCAAGCTTTCATCATCTCTATGAAACATCGATAACTTCCATCTTTGGATTCTACAACTTCAAAAGCAATAATTTGAGATTTGTTCATTTTCATCTCAAAGATCATCTCAGAGAATACTCAAAATCCACTATTCTTAAGTAATTCCTTAGTTCATCATTAGTATCGATCGTAACTCAACTTTCTCTTTCTTTGATGACCGTATTTCTTCAACTTCGCTTTTCTTTTTCTTTTAAGCTTCTTTTTCTATCTTTTTCTTTCCAAGCAACATCATCTTTATAATCTTTGATACTTTCAACACTTTTCTTATAAGCTTCCCTAACAAAGATCATACAATTCTTTCATCTCAAAATAATTAAACCTCTCGCAATCCTTTATACCCTTGACTTTTTAAATAAGCCATCATTGCATTGCCTTTAGCTCGATTTGGTCTTCTTGGTAGAAAAGAAACAGAATAGGTGACTCTAATGGTTCATCACCTTCAAGATTCAATTCCTCTTGCAATTTCTTAGTCGCTTCTATTCGAGCTTCTTCAATTTCCTTAGCTTCTATCTTTAGCATTTAATTCCTCTTGAAACTTTCTAGTCGCTTCCTCATTCATAGCAACTTGAGCAATTTTATCTGTGCTAAAGTAGGTTTCTTTTTCTTCTTTGTCTCTACCAACTTGCCTTTACCTTTATCTTTTGGATCAATAATAGCTTGAGAAACTCTTGGTTGTTCCTCTTCTTGCACTCCCGGAATACTAACACCCATTGGTCTTGATAAATCATGCAAAATCTCAAAGAATGGTTTCATCATCACTTGTCAGATGTATAGGTTTGAGGTGTATCGCCTTCTTCTTCGGTATGACAGTTGAAGGACCAGCTTCTTCTTCAAAATCTAACACCCTTGAAGGACCAATTTTCTTCAAAATCTAACACCCTTGGAGTAATCAATTTGTCTATAGGTTCCTTGATCATCAAGAGCATTTTGATCATCAATAACTTGATCCTCAAGACTTTGAACTTGAACATTAATAACTTGTTCCTCAAGATTTTGAATATTTGTTCCTTGAACTTCATCCTTTCATGTTCTTCAAGACCTTGAGGTTCATTCTCCTTAACAACATCTTCTTTCAAATTCTTTTCTTCTAAATTCCTCCCATTTGGAATGAAGATTGTTTTGAACCTTTGGCGCTTAGTCTTCTTAAACCGCTTTTGCTCCTTCTTTTTAGATTTGACCCATAGACGATGATGTTGAACCAATGGCCGACAAAATTCTTGAGTCTTCTAAACTTGAGCTTCAACTTCTTAACTGCTTAGCTTGAGCCTCGCTTGTTTTCTTCAATTTGACTAACTCCCTGTCGAACATAATTATCCAATGTCAAACCTTCAGGGGTATAGTATGTGAATCATCTCCTTGAATTGGTGAATGTTCCTCCGTTGAGAATCGTGAATGATTGTTGAGGAGATGGAGAAGGTGAAACCGCAACATCATCTTGAACTTCAAGATTTATGGCAAGACCTTGATGCAAGACTTTTGAGATGCAAGACTGAGAAGCAAGACCTTCTAAAGCAAGACTTGAGATGTAGCAAGATTTCTTAAGCAGTACCTTCTATCTTCATCTTCATCAAAGATCGCATCACTCGACAACTTGAACAACTTCCATCATAGAAGTAGTTAAGGAGTGTCCTTCCAAAGAATAAATCACTCTTCCTAGCCATGAAAGTGAAAATCTTGGCTTGTTGTACCACAACAGTAAAAGACTTGTAGGTTTAGGTACATCCGAAAGTTGTTTATTGAGGAATACTTGAACAAATCTTGGATACATCAACCATTTTGAACCATGAGTGATATGTGAAAGCATTCCATCTAGAATTAGCCTTGAAAAATTGAAAACACGATCAAGAGCTAATCCTACTATAGCAGATGCTATGTTAGATCCAAATTGCTCCCATGATGTACTTTTAGCACTAATACAATGAAGCAACACATGCACTAAAACTTCCAAAGGAGGACAAAATAAGGGTTTCTAATGTTTGTTCGCTTAAGGACCCTTCATAACCAATGTGCCCAAAAGTATCCCAAATCGCTTGTTTATCAAAACGAATGTTCCCATCAAGATCATCAAACAATAAGTCTTCACGAATAGAGGCTTCAAGAATCTTGACATTTTCCCAAAGAACCATAGCATGAATATATTCTTCATCATTCTCCATATGAACCCTAGCAGCTTCCCAAAATTGTTGAATCCAGGCTCAATAACATCCGGTTCTACTAATAGCGATAACTAATTGGCGATCCAAGAAGAAAATCGATAATATCATGAAAGATTACATTCGCCTGCCTTGTCTAAATTCGCCACCATGTTGTGTTTGGAAACAAGATACGACTCGCCATTGATGATTATATGATCACAAGAAGAAATAGAACGAATAATATAGGTGAAAGTGAGAGAACTATGGAAAAGATTAGAGATATCAATATGAGAGGAAATTGAGAGTAGTTATTTATAGGTGAGATTTGAAAAATCACACCATCAATAACAAAGTTACCGTTAGGTGTAATTACCCTCAATATTACCGTTAGAACAAGATTTTCCAAACAAGTTTCCACGCAAGATTTTCCAAGCAAGATTTTCATAAAAGCAAAAGCAAGATTTTCCATTCTCTTCCTTACAATAAAAAATAAAACATGAATATCCTCCCTCAAACAATGCATAGGACTATACTTACACTAAATAGTCCTCCCTTAAATGTAGCTCAAGAATTGATCATGCCAATACTCACCACCAAGTGAGTAAATCTAGAAACATCAAACTTTGGTGTAAATCACCACATTATCATCTCAGATGCACCTTGACAACATTAATGAGCCTATGCTCATAACAATCTCTCGATAAAGTGATCAATATGCTTGTAAGTCTTTGAAATGGTAAACCTCTTGAACTAAATTCCCTTTGACCGCTTTGTTGATATTCTTGAAATTGACATGGCCCAATCTTCTATGCCATTGATGTGCTTCTTCAAATATTGCTTTTGCCACCAAACATGTAGCTCTCCCATAAGAATGAAGACTCTTCATATCTAGACTATACACATCATTGGTTCTTGGTACTCTAAGTACTACCAAGCCATCATCATGCCACCGCTTTGAATTGTGGAAAGGATGAGACATTCTGAGACATTCGTCGTGAATAACACAGATGCTTTTATCACGATTTGAGAGACCGACAATAAGTTGAACTTGAGCTCCTTCACATATCTAACATTCTCAAAATCTATACGCCCGCTTTGATGGTTCCTTTTCCAAGAATTCTTCCTCCATTGGGATCATTCCCAAATGCAACTCGTCCTCCACTAATAGATCTAAAATCGATGTAATCTCCTTGTCTCCTCGTCATACTTCCAGAGCAACCACTATCTACAATCAAATGATCTTTAAGCTCCTCTTCCGGGTTGCCCCGCACAAAGATTTAGAGAGTTAGTTTTTTTAGGAACCCAAGCCATTATCGACTTGTGTTCCTTTGTGGAGTTACAAACTCAAATTCTTTGAGTATGTAATTCCCACTATTTTTAAAACATGATCCGTAATTATCTTTTGATTTTTAGCATGTGGATTTTCAAAACTTTCAAAACAACCTCTTTACAAGTTCATTCTCTTTTCTTGTATCACAAAACATCTCGATTCACTTTTTGTTGAAAGTACTGTTTGTCCTCAAGAAGATTTCTCTCTTAACCCATTCGGTTTTAACACTTGGTTCCTCGTGATCTAGATCCCCTATGTGAATTGTAATACCTTCTAGGTTGATAGTAATGAGATCTCCTAGGATACCTGTTCCAAGAAGTGTTAGCAAGACTTTGTTTTGATGGAGCAAGATTTGGGAAGGTACCGCTTGTGAAGGTACCGTGGTTTAGAAAAGGTCTTCTCCGTGAGGGTACCTATGGTCCGTGAGAAATTGTTGTGATTGACCCTATTTGAATTATTCCGATCGGTTTGTGCTCTAGGTTTCGATTGGCGCACCTATGCTTTGGAAATTTTCTAAGGTATTCGAGTGATGTTCACAATCCTTGATTAAATGAGTAGGACTAAAGCACACAAAACACGCTTTTGACCCATACTCCCAAAGTGACTTCTTCTATGTCTATGACCAAAACTATTTTGCCTTCTAGGTGAATGATTGAACCTGCTTTTGACCAAAGTTATCCCAAAAGGTTTAGCAAGATCTGCTTTGAAAAGGTTTTCCAAGGTATCGCTTGTGGAGCAAGATTTTGAGTTGAAGGTACCGCTGACTTTGAACATTGTTTTCAACAGCTTTTGGGGTTTCGCACCTAGATTGACCAATAAGCTTTTTCCTAAACTCTAGACCTGCCTACTCCAAAACGAGAAACATCGTGCCTTATGGGTTGATGACTACCAGTGGGATGGGGACAAGATGATAACCCTTGTCTTTCTTATATTCGTGAGGTGGTTCACTAATTGAATCCTCATTACTAGATGTGTCTACATAATTAATGAGTTCATCATCACTAGTGGTTATATCCTCTAGGTCATCACCGATTGATTCTCTTCTATGTTATCAAAGTCCATACCAAAACCTAAGCCGCTTCTAATGTAAGCTCTTCTCTGCTTTTTGAACATAAGTAACATGTGATGCACTGCATTCTTTCCAGCATCAAACTTTGCTAACAAATCATCTCTTTCCTTAGTCAATTTCTCAATTTCAAAAATTTTACAATTTAGTTTCCATTCACTTAGTTTTAACTGGTAATCCCGTTGTTCATACTTTTCACCCAAGCCATTTCATTATTTTCATGTGTTAATATTTTGGCTTCCATTGACTCTAAGGTTATTTGATAACCACCACCTCGCACCTAGCCCTAACACAATTATCTCTTTCAATCACATAACCGCCAAGTAATTTTGATAAAATCATGACAATTTGAGCATACCTCGTAGATAGGGGTGAACTTGGTGAAGTAGCCACCATTGCAAGTAGAACAGATCATCTTCACTCTCCAAGCTCCAATCAAATCCTCCAAGACCATCTCCGGATTCCAAAGCAAAGATGATCGCTT
This sequence comes from Chrysanthemum lavandulifolium, assembly GCA_022545495.1. Taxonomy (NCBI): domain Eukaryota; kingdom Viridiplantae; phylum Streptophyta; class Magnoliopsida; order Asterales; family Asteraceae; genus Chrysanthemum; species Chrysanthemum lavandulifolium. The sequence goes on from CM040244.1 coordinate 108,435,957, forward strand.
CCTCATCAAAAGCAAAGGTTCCACCAATTCTTCCACCGAATCTTCAACCGCTTCTTCCATCGCTACCATACAAGAGGTCACCGGTTCATCATCAAACTCTTCACCCACCAACCTCGATAAATTCTCTTGAGCAACCAAAGCCTTTGTTTCAAGAATAGGATTTCTTTTAGCTCCACTTTGGTTTCTCACCATCCTGCTTTGCTTGATACTTAGCAAACCCGCACTCCTTGCAAAGTGTCCATTTTTGACAATTGAAGCATTCAATTTTGGATTTGTCAAAAGTGATTCCCTGCTTTGGTTTGAAGTCAATGCTCTTTCCGCTTTCTTCATGTACTTCTTGATCCTTGCAGTGATCAATGCAACTTGCCACCGATATCAATTTCTTCTAAAGCATCCTCTTCAACTGGGAGAGATCTTCTTCATAAATTACAAGTGTAAAGAAGCTTGTTGTGCAAAGAAAGAGCATACAACTTCATCCGAGTTCATGGTAGTAGTTGGTGGGGCTTGTCGAGCATAGGTGGGGAGTGTAAACAACAATACTGAGCAACAAGATTTTGAGGAGGAGAAGCAAGATTTTTAGTAGAAGTATTGCCTCTTTCGCATGACGTAAAAGCAACACTGTGAGACTTTGAGTTTGTTTGGCCATTCATCTCATGCTCATACACCTTCGATGGTTGTAGAGATCATCAAAGTCCATGGCATCCAAACCAGTTGTCCTCCGATCATAGTAGCAATCACATGCCATGTGGATGGCAAACTCCTTAAGAACTTTAGATTGGCATCTTCAATGATATTGTTTTGTATAACTCCAACATGTTGAGGAGATTTTGAAATCTATCATATGCAAGATCAAGACCTCTCTTTCACCAAGAGTGAAAGTTTCAAACTGTTGCTTCAACAGATTGCATCTTCTTAGAAGCTTCATTCCTCCAAATCTTGTCTTGAGAGCAACCCAGAGTCGCTTTGCATCTTTAGCATCATGAAACTTCAAGAATGACCATCATGTATAGCGTATAAGAGTATGTTAAGAGCCTTCTCTTGATTCCTTATGGTAGTCACCGGTAAGACTGGTTTGGGTGGTTTAGATTGTCCAGAATCTCTACAGTTCTCGAACTACTTCATTACCATTGACAATTACATTCCATAGAGCATGGTCTCAGTAATGGCAATGTATCGCCTCATCTTCATGCACCATAGGTCATATTCTCCTTCTTGATGATTGGAATTCGAGTGAGGTGATTGATGGTGGTGGAACAAATCAATGACATCTTTAGGTTTTGTTGTAGTAGGGTTTTAGGGTTTCTTCCTAGTCGAGTTTCCACACAAGCTCGATACCACTTGTTGGATCGATGTACTCTAACCAAACTAACTTAAATAGCTTGTTAAGGTTTAATAACCTCAGATAAATCCTAAGTTATTAACAATGAAAACACTGAGCAAACTCTATTAAGTATGCGGAATTTACTTAACAAAGCTAAGAAGAATAACTTTAACTTTGAACAATTTTATTAATAACACTAACTCGCTTATTATGCAGACTCTTTAACAACTCTAATAATATCGAACTTCTAAAACTCTAATAATGTCACGTACATCTAATATCAATCTAGGGTCCTTTATAGGCTCAAGGATAACCCTAAACGATTTACAATTCTTATCCTTGTACGTCAAGTAAACAATACTTAGAAAGTTCTAGATAAACATTACTTTCTATCTTTAATCTAATACAACCGACTTTAAACTTTGGTAAGACTCAATGAATAAGCAAGATTGACTTTAACTTAGCAAGATTTTTTGACTTCTTGCGATTTGTCTTTCTCAAAGACTTTGTTAATCTTCAAGATTTAATCTTCTCAGATCCCAACACCGAATGAGTAAGACTCATTGTGGACCCCGACTTTAGACATTTAGCATTGAATGAGTAACTAAATGCACCAAGTATCGATACTTAAATGTCCTAGGTTGGTAACCATGCCAATTTAATATAGGAATATATGTCTCTTTGTCTTCTCATATCCAAGTCAAGGATCTCTCAACACCTTACTCACCCCACTTGGCATTAAATGCCTCGCCTCACATGAAATATCCTAATGATATTTTATTATCGCAAAATGCACTTTTATCCGCCTTCGCAATCGCTCCTTGAAAATTGGGATTTTATCGGGTAGTGGAGTGGTGGCATTAAGTGAGGAGATTCAAAACTTTTTCAAAAATGACTTTACAAATTCTTATTTATACAAAATTTACCCTTCTCACCACTCTAAAATACCCTTCTCAAAACATTAATAAACACACACAAAGAATTTCTGCAAACAAACTCTGTCAAAATCTCTTCTCAAAAAACAAGAAATCTTTGTGTTCTTCAATCCTCAAAACAAGTTTTCACTAAATTCTTCTCTGTAAACATTTACAAAAGATTTTTCACTACTAACTTAAGAGATTCAAACTCTTTGATTGTTCTTGTCAAGATATTTTTTCAAAACCCTAAACGCTTTTAATGCAAATGGCAAGAACACAATTTCTTCAAGATGCACCATAGTGGGTAGGGATCGCAGAATGTTGAATTTAAAACAAACAACGTTATAGGCAATTTTGAATACCCCCAAATGTCCCACCTTATAAGGACATAATGAAGTTTTATTCAACCGCCCACCGAAAAAGGCCTTTACTCGGTCCCAACAATCTGCACTAAAACCTCCTCGTGGAGTTTTGGGCTACAAAGAATGGCTCATGACCACACCTCAACTAATGAGACCGACCTACGACCACTCGTGGAGTATCTCATTAAATTCATCTTTTCAATGGGGAATCAATACCCGGATTATAAAACATTTTGTACCGCAACAAGGTTAGACTATAATAATGGAGTCTATGTTGCCCATCCCGAACCCTCCACGCTTAAGGATGGGTTAAAACAAATTGTTTTGGATCCAAAATTTTGGAAGGACCCTACCACCAAGAACTCATTTCTCGGGCTTGGAAGATCCTGCTCACATTTGTGATTCGTGTTCTCGGCGGGAACCACTCATCCACCGAACAAGTTAATTCTATTCAGTTGATGGTGGCATACTACTTGATGAATGGGGTCATCGTCGACATTGGGGAGATCATTTACGGTGATCTCATAACTAAGCTATCGAGAAAAACTAGGCGAAATACATTTCGCACCTAGGTTTGTCTCATGTGCTTTACAAGTGTTACTTGGGTTGCAATTACCCTTAGGAATTTAAATACACCGCTTTACCCGGTGTCCCGAGTCAATCACATTTTGAAAAGAACCCATCCCAAGTCATCGCTATTGAATTGACGGCCCATATGGTTGTCAGAACAACCAAAGGGACTCAAAGTCTCCAAACCCCGCTCCTAAAAAGAAAGGGAAGTCTCGGTCGGGACTAAGACCAAACCCAAGTCTCGTGGCCCTAAGGCTTCGGAGCACAACCTAAAAGGCAAAAAGTCCCAGACCGACCGCCACCCACCGGTGACCAAACAACATCCATCCTAGTGACAACGAAGGACACCGATACATCACGCCGGTGCCCTTGGTCCCAACTACTACTCCCCAAGATCCGTAGGAAACATATAACCCGCCGGTGGGGAGCGCCCACACCGCCCAAGGATGACATTCGCAAATCACGCTTTTGTCCGAGGGCCAACCGAATGATCCCAAAGACTCAAAGGGAACCGAACAACCCTCCGATAGGGATCTCACCGCCATCGCTTCTAGGGATAACATTGGAAAACCCAAAGAAGGTTGAAGGAGCAACAGGGACAAAGACTCGGAGGGATTAATACCACCACGATATGGAACCCATTACCACCACCGGCTTACCGACGGTTCTTTGAGGTAAATGAAATACTTTTCTCTAATGAAGAGCACGCTGAAAGTGAAGATGAAATTCTATCAGCAGGAGAAGAAGTGGACGCTGATTTCAAACTGAACAAGAGCATCAGCCTAATCCACAAGAGCCTAAAGAGTCACCTTTCTAACCTGAAGATAATGACTCTGACTCTTCTGCATCTTCCTGTCCTGAAGAATTTAGAAAGTTTGACAATACTCTTCCACTGACAGAGAGGCAACTAGTCATGTGGATTACTATAGCTTCAAGGAAGCTATATTCTAGGGTTACTGGAACACTATGGGATCAACACACTGAAGCTGCTGCCAGCTATGCTGATCTAAAGTCTGATGTGCTCACCTTCAATGCCAACACTGATGAACACAGGGATCTCATGTACCAACATCTACATAGATTGGATGAAAACCTGGTCAAATTTCTCAAGCATCTTCAGACTTGTGGTGTTACAATCGATGAAATCAGGGATGGTGTCAAAGAAGACCCATCACTCAACTCTAAAGTGCTGGAGGCTACTGAGGCTTACTTGAATAATTCCTCGCACCTCACCGAACTAATCAACATCCTAAAGTCTACCAATATCTGTGGTCTTGCCTTCCGCTCGGTCTCTTCAGCAACACTGGTTCGTTGGATACTCAGTGACCACTTTGGCTAAGGCATCATCTTCAATGGCTTGGAATCTTGGGCCAAGGATGACCGCTTGAACTCTCTCAGCTACTCGCGTAAAAGGTCACCGATCTTCAAAAAGATACAACGGATATCAAGGCTATGGTCACTGAGATCTATCAAGCCTTCAAAGGTCAAGCAACATCAACTCCCCGAGTGTCCGAGGCAACTCTTGCCCTTACAAATGTTCCGGCAACAGTTGAGGGGGAGAAGACGACCACTGAAGAGACTTCCTCTCACACTGAGGGGGAGCATGCTCAACCAGTATCTGCAACACCTATTTCATCACTCCCACCAGTTTCAGCAACACCCATCTTATCAGTCCCACCACCAACAACAACAACACTGACGGTTGCACCTATCATGACAACAACACCACCATTGGTAGCATTATCTTCCTCAGGCCAGGACAAAGGAAAGGCAATAATGCAAACACCGAGCTCGAGAAGATCCTCTATATGATCGGCAACACCGAGTACCGCCACTCCAACAACTAAGTGCCTATCTCGCTAAGGAAGAAAGGAGGAGGAAACTAGCCGAGGAAGAAAGAAAGAGCAAAGAAGCACGTACAAGTTGTTCTTGAGGAAGTCGAGAACATAGGAATTGATCCTAAGAAGCTTGAAAAGGGTCAGCAGATGAGAGTTCAAGGATGCTCAGTCGCTAAAATGGTCAAATGAAAAAGAGATTGGAAGAAAAGAACAAGAGAGTCGCAACCATTAGGTAAGAAAGAATTGACCATTACAACCGGTCAATGACAAGCAAAGGATGCCCGAGAAAATCATCGATGTCGAATCATCCCCAAGTCCAAACCATCGCAATGAATGTCTACATGGGGATGATAAAGACACCTCGAGGTTCATGATCCCAAATTCAATGACTTTGGGATCACCGAACTCGATGAGCTTGGTCCTATCATTGAGAAGAAGCGTACGGTGGTTAAGGAGCCGATGAAAATGCTCAAAAAAGGTATGAAAGATCGAGGAAGCACCAAAGAATACTGGAATTCAAATGCGCCTTATGAAAGACCTCAAGGATCTCAACCTCAATCATCATGTGGCAAACGAAGAGGTTGAGTTCCACCCCGAGATCAAAGTGCTCGGACCGGAATGTAATAGGAAGCTACCGAAGGGGTGAAGTTTGTCAACTGCCTTGTGATTGAAAAGCCCGAAGAAGATCGTCTTCATTGATGTCTATGGAAACCCAGCGTTTCAAATGTGGAGTGACATTGATCAGCAGTGTGGCTACAATGCCGAGCTACATACCGGTGGCCTCTCAAATTCAGACTCAAAGAACGTCGTTTCGTGTTGACTTAAACGCCAAGATAAATGAGCACCCCGACAAAGAAACACTCATCACAAAGAAAGTCAAGCTTGAAGCAATCGGGGATCCATCTTAAATGACATCATTATCTTTTATCTTTGTACTAGTGATAGGAACCATGTAATTGATCAATAAACGATGTATGTTTTGTTAAAATATTCAAGTGTTCCTTATTATGTTCATTAGTACATTTAGTGTAAGAAGAAGCAATTGCTCAATTACATCGATCAAACACTTAGGCTATTTGTATATCCAAATAGGGGAGACCATGGGTTCAAGAATACCCAAACCCCTTAAATCTAGGATTTGAATAGAAAATACCCTAAGTGTTTAGACCGTTAAACACTAACAGTCATCGAGTGCATAGTCTCTCAATGAGCCATCTTCGTGATACTTAGTAAGAGGCGAAGAAGAAGTCTCCACCCAAGAAGGCGGAACTTAAAGGGTGAAGACTGAGTCAAGAAGGAGATGGTGGATTGAGTGAGTGATGACAATAACTCAATGAATTCCTAAACTCCTCACCAACTACTTACACTGAAGACAAACTGAAGTAGAAGACTGAAGACAATGAAGACTTAAGAATGAGCGGGATAAGTTCGAATCAGATAAGACGAAGTCCATATAAACCAAAGTCAACTTTCCTAGAATGGCAAACTATCGTGCTCGTGTCATCACCGACTTATGGAAAGCCGCCTGCCTCTTACTTGATATAGTCTTTAGAAATGTAGACAAAATACATCAAGATTTTGTCTTCGCAAATGTCGGTTTGTCACTTAGGATAGAGTTAAACTCATACTTGTATAAATAGCATAAGAGATGGAGTGAAAGATTGCTTGTGAATTGTAAAACACACACACACAAGCCATCTTTCACTCCTCCAAATACAACTCACCCCACGAGATAGCTCAATGGTTCCATAGTAGTTGTGTTCGGACTTAGCCCGCACTTAGTGAGGAGTACCAACCCTATGTCATTTCAATCCCAAGTACTATTCCGCAAGTACTTGGGTAATGTATTCTTTTGATTGATTTCTAATAGAGAATATTATGTTGAAAATTTATCGGTGTTTTGCTTACATCTTACTTCAGTCATTGATTCACTATTATCTGTTTTTAATACTTAACTGTTTTTACGATAGTGAATAGGGAACAACAGTAGTTTTTAATTCAAATGTCGTAGTTTAATCGAAATATTCTCGTTACCGTTTCCGAACACTTTCTTCCAGGTTTCCAGAAAAAGTGTATCAATCAAATTTCAAATTTTCTAACGAACATGCTACTAGTAACTACTTAGTTCAGATTTACAAAAGTATTGTGAAAGCATTATGTGTCACAGACGCTACTAAATGAACTTGACCGACCTCCATTCTAGCTAAAGTATTTGATCAGAAACCAAAGAATTATCATTAACGTCGATAATTGAAGCTTCGATAACTCAAGTGAAAGTTTGAAGAGTCCATTTATGCTTAAACGAAGCCACCTACAAGTCAATAAGTAGAACTTTAGAATATTCATCACATTCAGGATTATATGGCTAAAGAACACACTCCGTCCCAAAAAAAGGTAAAGCAAAGAAAACCTTTGTATTTTAAAAGAAGTGTCCTTAAATCTTACTGTAATAGTTAATATAGTTAATGTGTCACTATAATTATGAATATATAGATACAATAATTTGAACCCTTCAGGGTAAAACGCTTTAGGAGGTTGTAAGAATTTAGCAACTCAATTCACCCGAAAATTAACCCCTTTGACCCGTTTCTTTTTAGCTATTTCCTTATTTTTACCCATCCAAAATAATAAGCAACCCAAATTGACCCATATAAAAGCAAATACGCATAACTTTCCACCTCTATTAAAGTGTGCATACTGAAATAGAAAACAACGTCAATAAAATTAAATAAAACCAGACTGCAAGGAGCCAAACACACTCACCAGTTTTTGTTAGATGACCTTTCCTCATTATAAAATTTTATCCATTCGGCAATTTCTTGATCATTCGGTACCCTGAGTATTGTTAATGTGAGAAAGGATCATACATTCATGACACATATTGCATAAACAAGGAAGTCCCAAAATTTCAGTAAAACATTTTGTTGGTTTAAAGTAATAATATGCTTACTTCAGTTTCAGATCATATGTCATGCCCACTTTTTAAGCTCATGACTAGTACTCTAAACTTTATATAAAAACTTCTAAAATCAGAGTTCTAACAAAATCAAACAGTTGAAGTCCTTTAAAATACTGAATTATCTTGATTTATATTACTTGGAGTAACCATACCGTCCGTCTCATGTATGAGGTACTTACAATTTTATCTTTTCCTCTAGATGTATCTGGTTTTTCCTGTCCTTATATATGTTTATATATACTAATTAGGAAAAAGATTTTTGAGTTCTTGAGTATTGTGGCATACACTTTAAAAATAAACTTTTTAGTAAAAATGAGGAGTATTTGATGGATGTAAAAGAGAAGGCACAAACGCTCCTGTTAGTACTATAATTATCGTGTTTCTTTGGTTGTTCCGGAAGATAAAATCGCATGTCTTTGAGCACGTGCTCAAAAATAAAACAGATCCAAAGCAGGTCATTCAAGAATTAAACTTTTTATTTTAGATCCTTGGATTATTATCAGGCCCTTATTCTAAAACTTCAATATTTTAGTTACGGTTCATTCTTGATAAATACTCTTTTTGTTTAACTTATTATTGGTACTCGTCTAGAACAGAAGACAAGTTCTAGTATCTTTTTTGGAGTACCAGTAAGTAATAGGGATAAATTCACAGCATCCACTTGAAAACTAGTACTTGCAAAAACTAGCATTTGTTTGCAAGAGTACAGTAAGATATATGACATAAATTACAGATGCAAAGAAACCGAATACTTACTCGGGGAAATCATAGCAGAAACGTACATACTGGTCTCCATGGGACACAAAAACTTTTCTTTGGCAAGCCTGAACATTAACGCAGGAAGTATGTGAATAACTGTGTGTGCGCGCGCGCAAAAAAAAAAAAATAATAAAATAAAGGAATCACTGGTAAGTAGTTAAGTTTTGCAACATATTTTTTTTTACCTTTGCCTCTTAGTTTTGTTAGGTATCCATATTTAAAAACCCCTTTGGGAATCTGCAAAGTATGGAAAATCAGTATTTGGTAATGATTTAAACAAATGAATTACAAGAATAGCAACAGTGATGTTTAAATGAATCTTTTGGGTTCAGATAACATATTTAATCGTATAGATTCTAAACATACATCAGTACTAATAATAAGCCCCATACATTTTCTCTTCATATAAAGGGCTTAAGCTATGCTGTATAGGTGTTATCGTCTTTCACATTGAGAAATCTGTAACTCTAAAGAGACGTTAAAAAAGTTATCTAGGAGAGGACATATGTATGTTATCTAGTACGTATACATGTATTTGGGAATTTACTTAGGAAACACCTACAACAAAACGGAAAAGCCAGAAAAATATATATGCAGGACAATTTAAAGATTAGCAGGTAGAAACAAACTCACTTTTACTTGTGTCCTTCCATTTAAAGTTGGTACCTCAACCATACCTCCTATAATCGCCTGCCAAAGTAAAATTTCTTTTATCAATTAGAAACCTAGCAAAAACTATGTATTGCCTTTATAGCACGATCTGCTGGCAAGAAGGGAAACACCAACAAAGTACTTACACACGATTGACAATAAAATTTATAATATATCAGTAAGTAATTTGAAATCTATAATAAACGCTATTTATAGGCTTCTAAACACCAAAACGATAATTTGATTCTTAAGTGACAGATATATGACCTTATCTCCTAAGATAGAGACGTGATTTATGAACCATTTCGCGTTATTACATTCTAAGTGAAATAAAGATAAAAACATAAACCAAAACTTCTGGTAAATTATGAAAATAAGTGGCTTCATTTAACTTTCCTTGGTGCATCATTTAACTTGATTTTATACCAAGTTATATTGAAATGTTCATTTGTTGTGTGCCCAGGATACAACAAGAAATTTCAGAATCATTTAAGTTGTCACCTGTATGAAGGTAATATTTGAATCTACATACAAATCTGAACCCTTTCTCTTGAAAACAGGATCTTCAGCAACCTAAATGAAAGAACAATAATATGAAAGTGCAAGCTGCAAGCATCATAATTTATAACCAGCAAATAGTAAATAACAATAAGAATCTATGTAAAGTAACTAGTATTTACCATCACTTTAATTCTTAGGGTGCGAGGATCCCCTTGTTTATTGATATTGCCAGCTCTCGGAATTCTTATGATATGACCAGAGTCGATGCCTAATTCATGGAAAATAAAAATAAATTAAAAAACATAGTCAGCACACTATTTGTTACAGCGAATATAGGTAGATGATTCAAAGCACACTATGCTCATAAAAGTTTAATCCAAAAAAGTCCATTGTTTCCTTAAAATCTGTCACCTTCAAAGGATTTAAGTACAAAGCTCAAAATGCCACTGACGGTTTTATAAATATATAAATATTTTTTTTGTTTTATAAGACCCAAAATGATTTTTTTAGGTCAACACTAACCCGCCGGTATTGTAACTCTAACTTTCTTGAGTCCCTCCACGTTCCCTGATCCTTTGCATGAGCTACATTTTTGCTGTACGAAATAATAGAAAAGATGGTGATCTAGATTCTATTGATTAGAAAATATACGCTAAAGCATCTAATAATCTTAGAATTCAAACCTTTTTCAGGCGCCCTGACCCTTTACAAGCGCTGCAGTTGGTTTCAAATTTAATCTAGATAAAAGCAGATCATAACTCAAAAAAATGTCATCCACTTGGTTTGGGATATAACAGGTTTCTACAATTTCTTGATTAATGAAACACCTACTTTCCGGGAGCCGACTTCCATTTCAGAGGGGTTGTCTTTCAATACTGTCCCACGGCCCTTACAAGCTGAACAAACTACTTTCGTGTAACCCCATCCAACTGCATTTAAAAATAAACCGAAGTTATAATCGATAATAATTACCTTACACTTTCATATAGAACAAATATTGTATCATAAAAGATGTTTAACTAGCTAAAATGTGTTATATTTACTCTAGAAATACAATGAACAGCAATTACAAAAACTACTGAATACCATTAATAGAACTACATCATCAGCGAAAAATCTATTGTATATCATTAAACAGCGAGCTTAAAAGATTTGATTCTATATACAATTGAAACAAGCTGAAATTGAATAACATCCTCATGTATAATAAAAGGTTAAGAATCTCATTGAAGCAATAGGTAAGTAAGTTAATGCATAGTTTCCACAGTCACATGTTTCACCTATTTTAACTGCAGGTCAAATTGATTACAAAACTAATGTCACATTCAGGTTATAACCTCAATGCATAAACAATATTAGTCCTAAACATGCTATTGATAACATAGTTAAGTGAACTATATTAGATAAGGTCACCCTAGTCGAAAACCTAAATTAACTAAATTAACAGCGTATATTTCTGCTATAAGATCTAAACCAGATATATTAATAGTATCTCATATCAGAATGCAGGAAACCAATATTACTACAATTAGGAGATAAAGATAGCATGTAAAGAGTAATAACGACTCCAAAATAACTGTAAATTTTCATATGGGAATGTTGAAAAGGTAAAATATCAAGTATAAACAACTCACAGCAAGAAGCGCAACAGATTTGTGATTTAAATGATACGTCCTTCGAACAGCCTCGAGCAGCCTCCATAAAGGAAATTGACAGCTGGCACTAAAATATTCAAAACAATAAAACTATGAACGAGCTTGACAGAAGTAATTGCATGTATAAGCTACAAATAAAAACTGGAATGCACATAACCTGAGTTGGAGCTGTCTCTTTAAAATCTGTAAGATGTCCAAATTCCAAAGTAATAGTAAGATTTAATAAAGTTCAGAAATCTAAATACTCCAATAAATGCTTATACATAATATATATTATCAGGGCCACCTCATTAACTAAATCTTTCCAAGAATGAAACTCAACCCTTGTATGAGCACGGTTGGGTCCGTCAGTAGATCTGGTAGAATTGTAATTCGTATTTTCACCATGCCTGGCTCGCTGCTTCACCTAGCATTACAGATAATGTTCTACTTTTAGTTATCTAATGTTTGAGTGGAAAAATTCTTAGTTGGACTTGTTTGCAGTTATATATAAGTCCACTTTTTCTTTACCTTGTCATATTCAGCTCTCCTTTTTGTATCTTGCAGAACCTATAATTCACAGGCCACAACAGGGGAATCAATATAAAAATTTCAGACCTATAGTATAGCTACATACCTATTTGTGCATGATCTTTGTAAGCATATAAGCAATAAACTAATAGAGCAACACAAACTACACCTCGTAAGACTCGCTTATCTCTTGAAATTTTCTCTTTGCTAAAGTTTTGTTTTCATTTGCATCCGGGTGATACTTCTTCGCAAGCTGCAGCCGAACATTTAATGAATAAGGTAAAAAATCAGATGCCCAATTATAATGCACTTTACCAGAAAAACAAGCATTTCATATTACACAAGTCGTAATAATAATGCACTTCTCTTGTAAAACTTTGTGAAAAACAGATATGCAATTTAATGTCAAAGGTGTTACACTCGAAGTTATTGCCATGAGAAGTAGGACCACGAGCATCTACAGTTACACATAACTAAATGGGAGTTGATATCATTTTGCAAAGATGTGTAATAGGTTTCCACTGAAGCAACTATATATAAATACAAAGATGCTAGAATAATGGTTCGGGTCTAGTTACCTTGGACAATCAGCAACAAATAGGACACTTGAGTCATTGCGGTTTTTTATTAACTTACACAATGTGGATAAAGCAAAGTTAGAAGGTAAGCAGGTTGATTGCTTTTAGTGACTAGGATTCTAAGGCCAAAGACGCTCAGACTGAATACTTTTGCCACCATAATAAAATACTTTTCAATGCACCATATGCCAAAATTTATATTTAGCATCCTACATCCACTGTATCTGTCACTTTCGCGTCACTCACATGTCAATGTATCATGTAAAAGTCATTATGTACCCAATAACACTTTGCCTCTCACAAGTATGCTTGTTTGGATATAATTCCAATGTTTCTAGAAAGTTAATTGGAACCAAATGCATCTTAAACAATAAAGTTGAGAAAAGATACAGGTAAAGCTGCTCAGGCAGCGTTTAAACAAACATAATTCGAGCAACTTACAACATAAAATGCCTTCTTGATCTCCTCTTTACTAGCATTGTGAGAAACACCTAGAACTTGGTAATGATCTCCTGCACTCGAGTTATAAAATCCTGGACAGCATAAAAAAATAAAATAAAATAAAATAAAAAACTGTAACTTGAAAACAAACTATGCACTTCACAAGAAGTGTATTGACTATTATAACAGAGTGCAAAAATATCTTGAGCCAACACCTGTCGCATGGATACAGCGCTTCAACATTAGCATCCTTGTATTCACAAAATCTATATGCTTTCCAGCAGAAGCAATACTGTAGAAACCTGACAAATAGATCACACAAATATTCAAAATTGTTTCATGTATCCATTACCATTAAGAGCAGGCACACATGATTCTGATTTGCAAACTCAAATGGATTTTGATAGATATTAATCTCTGCATTTAGAAATACTCCTCAGAATAGCCCAACATCCTCTTCACTGATTCAATCACATATCGTTACTTTAGATTTTCCCATTTTAGCTATGTTATTGGACTGAGGGGAAATTTTTGGGCAAATTAATTGGTTTTATTCTGTTTGGAATTGAGCTAAGCGGATAGTTTCTTTTACTCTATATGAAATTCAAAAGATGGTTCCAATATGTTTCATTTGTTATTTTGTGATCAACACCTAAGGACATTTGGTTCAATCGCATTTCTTTTCAAAGGCTATCCAGACACCTATTATATACCTAATACCACGCTATGTCTCAGCTGATACTTGATCCCACAACCTCGTGGCCGATAGGCCACTCACATAACCCAAGAGCAAAGGCCCTTTGGTGGTTCAATCAGATTTAAGGGGTGTTTGGGATTGCCGATTTTCTTAAAAATAAGCACCGCGGTAAACAATGTTTTGATTCGCTTATTTTGAAAAAAAAATGCAACAATACTCAACAAATTTTTTTTGCATGAAATCCATTTATAAAATGTTTTAGGTAGTATATACTGGTAAAAGAATGATATTAATTTCATATCAAAGAAGCACATTAGTTTCCTACCTACTTTTCAAATACTACTACTATTTTTTTGAACGACAACTAACTATTTCACAATATATACATCACAAATCTATCTAACAGGCCAATGCGGACTTGAACCCACTACCATTTAATTGTGAGTTTCTCGCACAAGCCCTTTCCTTATTTTTACTCAGAATAAGTGAAAGCAGTTTGGATGGATACCCCATAACTAATTCTACTTAAAAACAAGGGCTAATGATTTAAAAATGCATCTAACTTGTCAACTTTTGTGGTTCTGTGTAGTCATCTTTTATTCTGCTATTTATAAGACAAAGCTCTCAAATTTTAACTTTTGTATGTATTTTGTGCATGTAAAATTACCATTTTACCTTTCAAAAATTGAAAAAAGTAAGGGCAGAATGGTCACACAAAGATCGAAATTTAAGAGTTGTGTTTTAATAGCAAAAAAAAAAATGATTACACGGCACAAAAATTGGCAAGTTGAATGCATTTCAAAATCATTAGCCCTAAAAACAAGTACATAAGCACAAAAAATAAGCAATCCAATTCCAACTAGGTACAAACAACCTTAAGTGGCCACGCCAACCTCGTGAAAAGGGAGGGCTTTACCTGATTTGAGTCGTGTGGCGGTGGGTTCAAACCTCGGCTATAAGGTCGGAAATCATGTTTACCAAAAAAATTAATAAAAAAAAGAAGCAATCCCAAACACCCCCATAACTTATTTGCTCAACATTAACTTGGCTACCACTATTGAGTAATATTAATCACTAAAAGGCTATGTTTTTGTAATTTTGAGACAAAAGGTGTAGATGCTTTTCTCTTTTTTCATTCAGCGTTGTCAGTTATCAACATTTTGCGTAACAGTGATTAAAGATTACAGTTGCATGCTCCAAAATACATAAGCATATAACCTTACCTGGATTATGAACTATAGGGCGAAACGCCCTCGTAGCAACATTCCCACGTACATACTTGTTTTTCTACTGACAGCAAATGCTGGAAACATAATAAACACTTAAAATAGTAAAGTTGATAAAAATGTAAAAAGAAGGTCCAATAACTAGTACCTGAATATTATGATAAAATGATTTTGGGCGATAACTGATTCCTCTCATTTTAAGTCATAAAAAGTGATTTACTCACAGTATGAGAAGATGGAATAGCGAGACGATGTCGTTTATGGGTTTAGTGATTTCTTTTCGCTCACGTTCTTTTCTTTATTTTCTTGTCTCCGGTAACCCAACATGTATATGTAGAGGTGCGTTTGGTAACCGAAATGGGAATGAACCCAAGTGGGAATGAAGGAATGAATTTTTATTTCATTATTGATGTTTGTTTAAAACTTTTACCCGTATGGTTAGGGTGTATGGGTATGGGATTTATGACTTTGAAAGTCACTAATGTTGTTTGATTTGTTATGTACTACTATAATGAACGAGGATACCTAAACGTGAAGGTTCTCATATATTATGGGTGTGTTTGGTAAAAGTAGAATGAAGAAGAATGGTGAGTTATGAAGCGAGTCATGTGAACAGAGTCATGACTCACAGCTTCTTAAAGAAGATTGAAAAATGAGCATTCCTAGAAAATAGCAAAGCTCATCGCTCCTTTGCCAAACGAACAATAAAATTCAAAAAGATCATCGCTCCAAAAAACTCCAAAAGCTTCGCGCCAAACATAGCCTATGTGTGTGGGTGGTTTTTTCATACCCTCCATTATCATTCCACTCTATACCAACACCCATACCAATTGTGATTCATAACGACAAACCAAACTTTTAAACAAGAAATGATATACAAATATGTTCTATACTTCATAGTCACCAATTGACAGGATATGATACTTTTATTTCCTAGCATTCTTCCTCACATTATTAACAAGATAATCAAATATAATAAACAAACCAAACAACAATTGACAGGATATGATACTTTTATTTCCTAGCATTCTTCCTCACATTATTAACAAGATAGTCAAATATAATAAACAAACCAAACAACAATATTTGATTTGATTACTTAACTCATATCTATTCACATTTCACCTTATACCGAAATTTATACCGATTGTGGTTCATAAGAGCAAACCAAACGAACCCTAAGAATTTCACTCACCACGTTTACTTAACTTCTTTTGTTTTTGTCTTTTATTTTTGATTAAATTGCAAAAATCCTCCTTAGGGTTTGACCAAAATGCCTTTTTGAACATGCACTCATCGTGAGAAACTTACGAGCACATATTTCGTCTTTGATCACAGTTAAATGACTAAAACACCCTTGCCAACAACTTTTCAACTTTTACTTCCAATTTTCATTTTGGTTTATCAACACTCATCCCCGTTCATCCTTTTTTCTCATACTAGTTTTAAAACTCGTGCACGCACGGGGTTTAACAACTTTGTTTTTTAAGTTAAATATTGTGACAATTCATAAATCCATGGTTTTAAATACCTAAGATTTTTCTATAAAGTTACAATAAATCTTCTATACTAATAAAGTTATAATACATGTGCACGCGTGAGTTTTACATAATTTTTTCATTATGTATTAACTGATTAATATTTGTAAAGATTTTTGTTGCGTGAAGGATTTGACTTTGTGAAACTCACATGTTGTTTAAGTAGATTTTATTTAAATTTAACTATTTATATCATGTTCAAGACATTATGCGTGTTTAGTAGCATATAATGACCTTTGAAAAAAAAATGTGTTGCTGCTATATGTACAATCTCGTCTATTTATTTCATCGAACAGTAACTCGTGAGGTCACGCCTTCATTTTGATATTTATATTCATGTTAATAATAGTTTTAATTGTGTTTAATTTTTAAACCCGTGTTAGCACAAGTCAAACTTATAAAGAGGAATAACACGAGTCGTTGTTATTGAACGCAAATAGTAAAAAAAAAAAAAAAAAAAAAAAAAAAAAATCCTTACTTAATCTCATAAAAAGGAATAACATGAATCGTTCGTATATGTATAATCTCATGTATTCATTTACATATCACATTAACTTGTGCTTTCATTTTGATATTTATCATTTCGTGCAAATTAAAATAATTTAATATATACTGGTAATAATCTCTACTACTTATAAAGCATTTATACTTAATCTTGAAACTAAAAAAATGTTTAAAATGGAGTAAAGTGATTTTCCTAAATACCCCTTAATGCTTCTTAAACTTTAATCTTAAATAGCAATTTAGAAAATGGCAACTTAAACAAACAATGTAAACTTAAAACAAATCAGTTACACGGTTAATTATTTGAATGCAAACTTTTTATCATACGGCTTACCAAACTTTGAATGGAAACTTTTTATTATTTGAATAAAAACTCAAAAAATTAATAACACATGGTTTACCCAACTTTATAAATTGAATAGGGTTATTTGCATAAAAATGCATCATACTTGCCACTTTTTGTCATTGTATGTTACGTACTATTTTTTTTCTTAACTTGACACCAACCTTTTCAGATCGTGCATGTGACCGGATGCAACCTTAGCCGGTTATATCTTGCTTTTTATTACCTTTTATTAACATATTACAATTCCACGTCTGAAAGTCATATGCCACTTAAATAATTATACAAAAGTCACACTTAAATACGTATGGTCTCCAAACCCTATCCAAAAAAACACACAGTCCCACCACACACTTCTTTATACCATCTGGTCCCCAAACCTTAATTATTAAATTACAAATTGACTTTGATTCTCTAGTGATTTTATGCAATTGATGTGTGCAAAAGGTATATTTCACTTTAGTGTGTTTGTATTCTACTAGAATTGTTTTTTATTTATGTCTCCCATAATATGCATGGTGATTTAGGGTTTCTATTGATTACTAATAATATTTTTTTTATTGTTTATAGTATGGCGCCTTCTGGTTCAGATGCGTTGTTTTTTTATTTACATTTTGATGGTGTCTTCTATTTCTTACCACTAAAGTATGAAAATGGTTTAGTTCACGAGTTAAGGGTTTCTAAGGATAAGAAGTTTGACTATGAGGGTTTGTGTGAGTATCTGAAAGAGCAGTACGAGCTAAGTTTTTATGCCATGTTTTATAAGTTACCACAATGTGAGTTAGATGTTGGGTTAAAAATAGTTTAGTCTAATGCAGATTTGGAGTCAATGTATGCATTTGGTGAATCTTATGGAAAATTATATATGTATTTAGCCCACATTCCCCAAAATTTGTATGATTATTATCATAAAAATTTGATATGTGATTATTCTGTTAATGAGGCAACTTCTAAACTTAGAATACAAGGGGTTAGGAAGAAGGATGTTGGGAACATGTCCTATGATGAATTAGTTTCATGGGCTGAGGAAGAAGCACAAAAGCTAAAAACACCACCTAAGCCCAGAACTGTTAGTAGAAAACATTGGGATAGTGTATCAATTAAGCTTGATGTGGATCACACTGAAGCACCACCTATTAATCTAGAGATTGAGGCTGTTGCACCATCTGATGATGACAACGGTCCATCAGAACATGTTGATGATGACGCTGGTCCATCAGAACATGTTGATGATGACACTGGTCCATCATAACATGTTGATAATGACATACTTAAGAAGCTGGTGGATAAGGGTAAGGCTCCAATGATTGAGGAAGATATGCCAGTTCATGCTAGAAAGCCAATGGTTAGTATCAAGGGTATTATTATTGGAGAAAATGTGAATTCAAGGGTTACGGATGATTCTTCTAGTGATAGTGATGTTGAAATTCCTAACTACTCAATGTTATATAGTGATAGTGATAGTGAATTGTTTGACAGATCTATAGACTACTTATCGGAGGGTGAGGATGAGTTGATTGAACTTAGGAAAAGAAATTATGAGTCAAAGAGGGCACCCAAGGTAACAAACCAAGGTACTGAACAGCAAGGTGGAGAGGGAAGTTCAAGTCAAAAGAAAGGTAATGGTCTAGGTGAAAATGAAACTGTCTTAGAACATGAGGAGTTCCTGGATGACTTAATGAGGAAGATCAAAGGTTGTTATGATGATGTTGTACTTATAGATCCTTTCAAAACGGTGGAGACTAATGTGGAGAGGTATCATGTCCATGTTGCAGATACACACTGGAAGATGCAGAAACCAAAGGTAATGCTTTTGTCCATCCTAAATATTGTGCATAGTGTTAAGGTTACATTTATTCTTTTCAGTAACATCTTTATGTTTTTTTTCAGGTTGGAGAAAAGTTTGTAGATGCTGGTCAATTGAGACAATGTCTTGCTTACTATGGTTTGCAAATGGATTTTCTCTATGGTTTGAGAGGAGCTCAAAAACAAAATTAATTGCTCGTTGTGGTTTACGTCCTGAGAGGATCAAGGATCCAAAGAAGGGGAAACAAAGTAAGTACAACGATATCCAACAGATAGGGATATAGGCTCTAAATGCCCATGGAGGTGTTATGCGAGGCAGTTGGGTAATGAAAAGTCTTTTCAGGTAGTATCACTTACTAATGAACATACATGTTGATGAAAGTGACTTGTTCAAAGGATTAGAGCTCCTCATGAAAATAAAAACCCCGATAAGATTCCTAGGATTGGGATTGAAATGACTTGTTCAAATTGTTTTCAAAAAGGTCATAATAAGAAGGGTTGCAAGAACCAAACTGCTGTGAAACCACCTAAACTACCAGTTAAAAATGGTAGACCAAGGAAAACCACAACCACAGGTTTAGTTGATGAAGATGAACCCTTAGTTCAACCATTTAGAGCAACACCTGATTGTATCCCTAGGTCAAGTGAATATGATGTGGGTAGTGATAGTGCAACTATGAATGCTAAAAAGTAGACCAAGGAAAAAAAGTTGGGAAGTCAGTGAATGTTGATGAAAATGAGACCTTAGTTACACCAGAAGCACCTTCTATTCCAGTTGATGAAAATGAGACCTTAGGTTCAAGTGCCTATGAATTGGGTAGTTCTAGTGCAGTTGCACCTAGTCAAAGCAAAAAAAGGGTAAGATTTACTGAAGTGGGTGGTTCTAGGGCATTCAATCTCAGGGGAAGAGGTAGAGGGATTACAGGTCTGGGCAAATTAGGAAGGTTGGGAAGATGGTTTGGCATTGGTGAAAATGAAAGTATGTATGATCCAATTGAAAATACAGAAGGTGAACATGCTAAAGAAATTCCATTTGATAACCAAAATGCACAACCTTAGAACTCACAGAATGCACCTACTCAGAACTCACAGACTGCAGCAAGTGAACCAGTAAATGAAGCAATACCAAGAGCAATGAGAAAATTTGTCATGCCAACGCAAAGAGGAAAGAGTGAAAGAATCTTGATGACAAAACTAGCAAAGCAACACCAAGGAATTGGAAGCTCAAGTTCCAATGCTCTCAGTTTGGAGTGAAAACAAACTGTCTAGTATAACTAAACTTCTTATGTCATTTAACTTTAATGTTGTGTAACTTTAACTTAATTTTTGTGCACTTCTTTTGTTCATATATGTTGTGCACTTAGAAACATATGCTATTTGGTTCTTATGTCTTGTAACTTTAAACTTTCATGTAATGCCCAGTTTTGTAACTGAATGGGCATGAACCTTTTCAAAAGTAATGACATAAACCTTTTGTATTATGAGCCTGTATTGAATATCTTATTAGCAAATGTTGAATAACTATTGTGTATGTGTATTTGCTATCATAACAGCATGTTTAGATACCAAGTTAGCCAAAAGAAACCATTGCATTAAACAGAAACCAACACAAAACATGGTCATATTACATAAGTCCTAACAGGTTCACTAGACAAACACATTACTTGTAGCAACAAAAGCTACGAAAATGACCAACAAACCAAAAAAAAAAAAACAACAAGTTTGTCATGAAATTTGACTTTTGACTTTATCAAAACTTTTGACTTTTGACGTATGTAGATCAGTTAGCTACAAAGTGAGATATTTTTTTAATCAAATGCTAGAACTCATATCTATAATTTATATGTTGTTCAACTTTGACTAAAATTTACAATATTGGCTTGTGCTATTGATTTAATATAAGTAAAATATGATTGTTTGCTAATGATATACAAGTGTAACTACAGCTTTAATACATTTTAACATCATTTCATTATGTGTATTTGTAGAATGGAGTCTAATCCTTCAACCCCGTCAACTCGTAATAATAACAAGGATCCGGGTAGAAACTATGGAATTCAAGATCCAAAACTTAAAAATAATTTTACATGCAAATTTTGTTCAAAAGTGACTAAAGGATGAGTGTCGCGTTTAAAACAACATTTAGTCGGAGGTTTTAGTGTTGTTTCTATGTGCCCCGACTGTCCACAACATGTGCGGGATGAATTAAGGTCATACATGGATGCCAAAGATAGGATGAAGGTAACTATGCAAATGAGCAAGGAACAACTTCATGAAGATGAAGATGATTTAGAGGAGGTAGATTTTGTTGAAAAGTTGCATCTACGAAAGAGATCAAAACAAAAAGGTCCTATGGATATGTATTACACTCCTAATCCAGAGGAGGAAATTAAAAGTAGGAAAAAAGGAAAGCAACAGACCATAAACGAAGTATGTCAAAAAGAGCTAAGGAATAAAGCTTGTAAAGAGATTTTGCGATGGTTCTATGATGCATGTATATCTTTTAATGCGGCTAGTTATGATAGTTTTAAGATAATGGTTGAGGATATTGGACAATTTGGCCCTGGATTGAAACTACCAAGCATGTATGAGTTGAGAGTTCCTTTTCTTAATAAGGAAGTGAGCATTATTGATAAGAAACTGATTGAGCAAAAGAATGAATGGGTGCAGAGAGGTTGTTCGATTCTATCAGATGGATGGCGTGATTCGGTTGTCTCTAAAGATATTATCAACTTTATGGTGAACTCTCTAAAGGGTTTCGTGTTTGTTAAGTCAATGGATGTATCTGATGTCTCTAAGAATTCTACTTTATTGTTTGGGCTTCTTGATAAAATGGTAG
Organism: Chrysanthemum lavandulifolium; assembly: GCA_022545495.1. Classification (NCBI taxonomy): domain Eukaryota; kingdom Viridiplantae; phylum Streptophyta; class Magnoliopsida; order Asterales; family Asteraceae; genus Chrysanthemum; species Chrysanthemum lavandulifolium. Next base: position 108,457,972 of record CM040244.1, read on the forward strand.
AGGAAGTTGGAGAAGAGAATGTAGTTCAAGTAGTAACCGATAATGCAACCGCATATGTTAAAGCATGTAAGTAACTAAATGTTACACACTCACACTCTTATGGCCTTGATTTATTATTCACTTACATAATATCATCTTGACGTCTTATTGTAAACTTTGTAGGAAAACTGCTAGAAGTTGCTAGAAAGCATATATATTGGACTCCATATGCAGCGCATTGCCTAGATCTTATGTTGGAAGATATTGGAAAGCTAATTCCAAGGGTAAAAAGTTGCCTGAAGATGGCTATGTTCGCGAATGGAAATATATACAGCTTTGTTGGTCTTGTTAACTTGATGAGAAAGTTCACAAACCAAAGGAATTTGCATCGACCTGCAATAACCAGATTTGCTACATCATTTATTACTCTTCTTCAAATCTATAAACAAAAAGATAACTTGAGGAAGATGATTACTTCTCAAGAATGGCTGGATACTAAGTGGTCAAAGGAACCAAAGGGAAAACAATTGAAAACTTATTTTTAAAAGATTCTTTTTGGAAGAACATTGTATATACTCTTAAGTTGACAGGACCTCTTGTTAGTGTGCTTAGAATGGTTGACGGGGAAAGAAAACCGGCTATGGGTTACATTTATAAAGCTATGTAGAAGGCAAAAGATACTATTTGCAATAGCTTTCCGAATAGGGATGACCTTTATAAGAGAACCATTGAGATTATCGATGATAGGTGGGAATGTCAACTCAACCAACCTTTGCATGCCGCTGTTTTTTACTTAAACCCAGCCACCTTTTATGACAATAAAAAAGAAGCAACTTCTGACATAGTTAAAGATGGTTTACTTTCTTGCATCGAAAAGTTAGCACCTAATACGGATTTTGAAGACAGTGTTAATAGAGAGCTAGTTGCATATGAAACTGCGATTGGACACTTTGGTAGAGCCGTAGCTATTAGGCAGAGAAAGCAAATGGCACCAGGTAAAATAAAGGAATACCGACTACATTATTATTACATAAATTTGATTCTTTAATTATACTTCTTTTATCTTACAAATTTTTGCGTCTTATAGCCGACTGGTGGATAGCACACGGAGCTTCTACTCCCAGCTTGCAAAAGTTTGCTATAAAAGTTCTTAGCCTTACTTGTAGTGCTACAAGCTGTGAAAGAAATTGGGGCGTCTTTCAAAATGTAAGCTTCATGTTATATAACAATGAAGATATGTTTCACTTAAAATAATATTATATAACAAACATTTGTATTTTATACAGTTACATACAAAGAAACGAAATAGATTGGCACAAGGTAGATTGAATGATATGGTTTATGTGAAATTTAATCGTGCATTGGAACGCCGGTATAATAAAGAGGGGAATGGCGACCCTATTATTTTTGATGAAATTGATGATAGCAACGAGTGGTTGCTGGGGCGAATGGAAGATGACAGTGAAGATGATGATGATTTAGTGTATGTTGATGAAGAGCCTAGCCATTTTACTAGATCAACAAGACACCGTGGTGTTGGATCATCAAGGGCTAATAAAGGAAAAGGTCCTGCTCAAACTCATGTATCTAGTAGACCATCTAAACCCCTTGTGCTTGAAGATGAGGATGATATGGAAGAAGATATCGGAGTGTCTTGTGATGAGGTTGATGAACATGTGTTAGAGTTTGATGATGATGATTTTAATGACTACTAGTTGATTACTGTTTGGCAAGAGAAATTAGTGAAGAATAAACTACTTTTACTGCTTTTGCTTTGTTTATCTTAAACTCTTAGGAATTAGGATCATGCATTTTTCAAATATTTTGCCTCATACTTTTCTTTTGACTTGTTGGTTTTACATATGGATTATTGGCTTAATTTTAATATGGTAGTGACATATTTATAAAATATGTCAGTGAATTATTTATGAGTTTATTATATTTGCTTGGTAAAATATATTATGTATGATAATTTTTGTTTTTTTAATACTAAACGCATCGCGTCTAAATTGCGCTTGCATTCGCATCACGCATCGGCCATTGGGACCTTTATCGCATCGGATCGCAAAACGTAATTTTAAACCAAGGTGTCAAGTTGAGAAAAAAAATAGTACGCAACATACAATGACAAAAAGTGGCAAGTATGATGCATTTTTATGCAAATATGTCATTTATAAAACTACATAGTTATACCTTATATAAAGTATTTTATTATAAACTCCTCTAAGTACGAGTAACAATTATGAAACCTTTATTAATCAAGCTGTAAATATAAACTATCTTTTATTATAAACATGTACGTTTGGAATTATGGGGAAATTGCCGAGACTTGCCAATTGACCTATTTACATTTCATAGATAGTTGTCATCATTTTCCTATTCTTCTTTGGTTGGCTTGAGTATTTTCAGTATTTCTTGACTTTGTCAATGTCTTTTCCTCTTCGGCGTGAGTTCTAGTCAGTATGTCTCGACTATGTCGACGTCTCCTCCTCTTTCGCGTGAGTTGTATGTCGAGTCTATATTTCTTACCACCAAACGAAACGTTAAAACTAAACTTTTTGGAGAATTGATAATAGACAATTGAAATTAATAATACGAATAATCTACGAAAACTACGACACATTATCTTTTATCGACTTTGTCATCATATGAGCCGTATTTTAAGATAATCGTATACGCATTAGGTTGCGCCGTTTCTATTCTATCGTACTCGTCGTACCTGTCTTCTGGATGCCGTAGAGATTAGCTCTAGATGTCAGTCGTGTTAGTTGTGAATAGTGCATTGCCGTGGCTAAGGTGAGTTCATAGCTCCTATTTTCAAAGGTTTTTATAACTATTTTGGGAGAGAATACATGCTGGTTTTAACTGAACATAATTGGATATGTGAGATGTTATTTGAGAATGACTGTTAATTGAAATATTTGATTTGGTGAATGAATGCTTTACGTGTTTATTGGAAGTACATGTGACTGCAAACTATTTCTTGAACCTGCCACTACTCTTTTGAATTGCTAACGTGTTGACTAGGTAAGATTAGATATGTGAAAGATGTTATCTTAGACTAGGGTAGCAATCCTTTGGTATAGCGCGATACCCAGCTAAGAATATACATTTGTATCCGACCTAGACCAGGGTAGCATTGTTCTAGGCTTTGCTATGACCGTGGTACCTTGCTAGAGTCGCCCGGGGTCCTACTGAGATCCCATTGCGTTATTGGAAATGTTATTGGATTATTGATGGAATGTTATTGGAATATTGTTGGAATGATTGTTGTTGGAATGTTTATTGTATATATCTTTCTTAGTCGCACATAGCAATTAAACTCTATCAATTCCACTCCTAAATTTTGTGATTAAACTCTATGAACTCACAAGCGTAAGCTGACCTTTTTAGCATGTGTTCTCAGGTTAAGGCGATAGCTCACTATTAGAAGACGCTTGACAAGGGGCATGGTCATAGGAGACTCTGATAAACAAGTGAGACCGCTTTAAACTTCTTTATGGGGCTATTTCCACACTATTTTCATATAATGAAAACTTAATGTTTTTAAATAATGAATTTCATTCTAAATGAATGAACTAAAAACCATTATTTGTACCTTATGTTGTGATACCAAAATTAGTAGCATCCCACGACCCGAATGATTCCGCTGGACCCTATTTTGGGGGTGTTACATATTATCACTAACATTACTAAGTAATTAGTATTGGTACTAACACTATTAACTCAAGGCTGACAACACTAAGTGTAGATCTTCTAATTCCCAACACTATGGGAGACAAATCATTCACGAGAACAAGAAAGGATGATAGTACCGAGGTTAACATATCCATGTCTGCTACTTTCTAAAAATATCGACAAAGTATGAAGGGATACAGTCATATACCTAGACTCTTGAGGAAATCACTAATTGGGTATTGAATAGGTTTCTGTGAGCTGGGTACTTCATTGTCTTGCTCACGACCGTCGGGTATCGTGAAAGTGGTTAATACGTTGTTCCTCTATACAAGTGGGAGTCTGGAAGGATTGTTTGCATAAAAACAACAACTTTTACTGTTGGTTTCATAGAAATGCCAAAGGGTCACACCGGTGCACACTAAATAGAACAGGCAAGTAGAAATGAGAAACGAGTTATGAAATGAGATAAGAATAGTGAGCAAATGAAAATCTCAAGTATTTTCATTGAGGGTAAATGGTAATTGTCCCGAGATAATATTTATCAATATATATATATATATATATATATATATATATATATATATATATATATATATATATATATATATATATATATATATATATATATATATATATATATATATATATATATATATATATATATATATATACATCAAAAGCTAGTGAAGGCATAGTGCATGACAACGACATAGGGTAGGTATAAGTGTTCAAACAACTAGTTTTAATAAGCGCATCAACTTAACCAAAACACATATCACATAATGAAAGCTTTAAAAGTAGAGGTACCGCATTACTCAAAACATGCCTTTAATAAAACACATAAGTTCTGTTCTATCACATAATCCCATATCAAATCAATCGAGTTCAACATTTCCAAAATCATAATATATCGTTTACTCAAATCAAATTCCGCAATATCTCGACAATCACATCTCATTTTCCAAAACCAATAATCATATCTCATAATAATAACGTTTCCAAAATCAGTTCACAATATCCCTTAACAATCATCTCATAATTCAAATCGCAGTTCATACCATAATCAAATAAGAAGCTTCGGCTTGGCAAGCGGGCGTGCGTCGGTCGAGGATCAATTTTTCTTAAAAGCGGTTATAGTTTAGGGTTTATAAAATACCTAGTTCTCTATAACCTTGAGCTCTGATACCAATCTAATAGTAACGCCCCGAAAACTTGATTAAGTCTTCCGCTGTACCAAGATTTGGGGGTGTTACAGATTGGTATCATAGATTTGTGTTTGGTTAGTATTTGGGTAATGTTTGAGTGGTTTGGTTAGGTGTACGAGCCATCAAGGGCACGTACGAGCCCTTTGGCTTGCGTACGTGACCCACTTGGGTCATGGGTTCGAGTCGGGTCAATTTGGTAGCTTGTTGGTTGATGTAGTTGAGGTTGGATGAGACACGTGGAGCCGAAAAGCTTCTAGAGCTTGTTTGGTTCACGTGGTCTTGACCGCGACCGTGTCATGACCATTAGGGTCATAACATTGGTTTCGAGTATATTTGGTTGATTGATTGGTTGGCGAGATCGTTTTAAGTTGGTTTGGGATTGAATTGCGATATTGTGACATTTAATTTGGACTTGATATATATTGTTGACTTTGAGCTACGTCGGCGTCACTTTGACTTTTTAGTCAATAGTTGACTCCGACAAAGCCGTAACATGGACTTTAGTATAATTTGGACAATTGATTGATTAAAAGCCGAGAAGTTATGACTCTTGTGGACTCAAACACGAATAACGGACTCAATGGAATTTGACAAAATAATATATATATATATATATATATATATATATATATATATATATATATATATATATATATATATATATATATATATATATATATATATATATATATATATATATATATATATATATAAAATGCTAATAAAACTATGAAATGTAAATAATAATGGGCTTTTGTACCAAAAATATCAATAACAATATTTATCTTGTTATTTACTATTTTTAAACGGAAACTAACGACTAAATTGGAAAGGTTTTGTAATAAATAAGTAATTAAGGTTTCGAGTACACGTTTATCAATAAATGTCAATTGTGGACATTTAATATTGGATAAGTAATTATTTATTTGCGTTATGTGTGCATGGGTTACGGATAACCTAACGTTAATAGTGTTGATCCACGTAGGTAGCGGACTTATTAGGTTGGCGAATCTAATAAGAGCCCGCTAGGTACGTTGGGTAACCTTATTAATGGGTGAATTATCCTTATGACTCTTTAGGATACGATTGATTTATGGGATAATAAGCGACACAAATAAATGAATGAGTTTATCGAGTTGACGAATTCGATAAGGTCTACTATTTATTCCGAAACTTATTGAACTATGGAGCTTATCGTTTAGAGGTCTCATTGTGTCGCATTGAGTTATATACTGGTTGTTTGAGTGCATTCATGGCATCATATTGAGTCGATACACCCACATGAGGATACCAAACACTAGGATTAAATGGTGAAATGAGACGTTTTTGGAAATAAAAGAATGGAATATATTGGGGTAGATAACGTTGATTTTGAGGAGTATGTATATTAAAGTTGGTTTACATTAATAGGTTGTGCCGAGTCGATAGTTCTTTGTCTTTGTGATATTGTTATCCGTTAGGACCGAATACTATATAGATTTATGTGGTTTGAGGTCTTGGTTGGTGGAAGAAGATGAAGATCTTCATCCTTTTAGTGAGAGAAAGTTAGAGAGAGGGAGGAGAAAACACAAGGTTTATTAAGAAACACACACAATACAATACACCAAATGATTCACCTCACCCCTCATGGAGAGTCATGAGGGGTATATATAGGCCCTAACTTTGCCACTTAAACGATACTAGTCCCTAAGGGCAAAGTATACTACGCGTCTAGTCCAATTCACTTAAGTGACGTTATCTTTATAAAAAGCGAGGCTAACAATCTCCCTCCAAGATAGCGTCACACGTGAATGGTTACAATGAGACCTATAAATACAAAACAAAGTAAATTACAATAGTAATGAACAATGTTGACTTTCTTGAAGTGCGAGTATCTCGTAGTCTAGATATGAGAGGCAAACTTGAAGTTCTCCCTTCCGATGACCTCGGCAAATGATCTTCTTGTAGCTCTGAACTTCAACTATAACGGTCTAGTTAGGTTATTACTCCCTCCTAACTAGTGAGTCTTTTTTCTTTCTATGCTCCCTCCTGAACCGACAACACTCTTCCAACACGTCTTTAATCTTCAGACACGCAACGGAGAAAGTAAACTCTTGATCGTACAATGGTTGTCGTTCTGGGAACATTGTAATAACATAACTCACTTAGTGTTGCATCCAAGTTGGTAAAAAGCCTCGATGTACACACACTACTTCTCCTTCTTCAATCTTAAGCACAAATCCCTTCGTAATCCAATTACAGAAGTTGAAACACCAATTTCTCCCTCCTGATGGTTGCGAGCTATCGGAATCCTCATAATGTTGCATACATGCCGTATTACCTTTTTGATGCAATATTAACATCATTGCTTGATCAAAATTCTGTGAGAATATGTCGCAAAAATACTCTCAATAATTTTCTCCAACCAACCTTTTATCGAACCTCCTTTGAATTCACCGGCTAATAGTAATGACCACATATGGAGATAACCCGATATGACTAACTTGAAAAGGAAGTAAGCATCCCAACTTTGTGACTTACTGCTTGTTCTAAATTCTTGAACAATCCACAATGGCGTGTGACACTGAGCACAACAACGTAACTCCTTAAAGTGATGGTTACACACTGTGAGCACTACAACGTAACTTCTTACATCAGTTATAACCAGATTGTCCATTTAATCACTTAAAGTGACAGTAATACCCCAACAAGTTATCTTGAGACATGCATCCAACCAACCATCGTCTCAAAGATAAAGAAGCTCACCCGTGAAATGTCACTTCAATTTTGCATCAATAATACCGTACAAAAACCCGTAGTCATTTTTTCAAATTTTCCTCGAGCCGTGAATTATGTATCCCTTCCGTGAAAATTTTATATACCAAAATACCACTCTTTAATTTTCATCAAAATTTGTATCCAAAATTTTTATATGCAAAAAAAATTTGGATGACAAAAATTCTTTATATGCAAAAAATACCACTCCTTAGTTTACAATTACGTCAGCCCACCAATCCATTAAATTCATCATCCTAGTCCAAATATTCGTTTGAAAGAGTAGTAGGCCCAAAATGTGTGAAGAAATTCGAACCAAACCCACTCAAAAAAATGATCCAAATCCATATACATGTTCGGTATAAGAATGTTTCATATTCTTTTTAATTCCATTTAAACTAAACCTAAAAAACACTTTGGATAAAAAACGCCTACCAGCCAATTTTTTCTCACACCAAACGTATTATCTCACAACAATTGATCCGGTATAAAGCACAAATCCAAATCTCATCACATCCGAATCACAATCATAAACGAATCTCACCTCATCATAATAATTACCCAACCTTTGTCTTCATGAGTAGCTTAATCCGAATCAAGAAACCAATTTGCTTCAAGATCCTTTGAATGGGGTCTCGGGTAAGTATTGTGATGTTAGTTTTTCTGTCAATCGAACCAAAGAAAGGAGTAAAACCGTTTGGTTTTGGTCCTTCTTTAACTTTCGAATATTATCTTGAAGTCAAGTCTTCGAAATGATCTATGAGGACATAAGTTCAACTAAAAAAAATCTGTAAAAGATTACAAAGTTGGACTTTTCTGAGATCTTGTGATTGTTGTTTTTTTTTTTTTTTGCGATCTTAGTTAAGAGATGAGGCTGATCTGTTTATTGGAGTTGGAGGTGGGTTTAAGGATAGATAATGAAGTTGGAGTTGATATTGGTGTGTTGGTAACTGGTATAAGTCGTCTTGGTCTTTTCCTTTTTTTTCAGTCAAGTCTACGCATAAGTATTTCTTTGCTCCGACCTTATGCGTAAGTTTTTTTTTAAAACCTTAAGCGTAGGGTCAGGCTTACGCGTAAAGGATGGTCTTATGCGTAAACAGGGTCTTACGCATAAAGCTTATGCGTAAAAACCTTACGCGTAACTTTTCTTACGCATAACTTCATAGTTATGCGTAAATACCTCTGTAGATGCTCCTTATGCGTAAGTTTAGGGTTTTGACCCTTTGACCATTTTTCCGGCGAGTTTTTCCGACCAAAAATTCCGTCCAGTCTTCATAATAAACCCAGAAGAGGCATAAAAATGCTTCTTTTTCTCTGTTTGACCACGAAACTGACGGTTGACCATTTGATGTTTCACGGATATATTGTACCAAAAGTCATAAAAATAAGAAAAATTGTTTGTACCAAAGGATTGACACAAGACAGTTGTGTTAGCAATGAAAGACCAGGACTTTTTGACCAAAACAGGGATACCAAACATGAATAAACTGTTTTCCACAATATACGGAATTTTTTTTCCGACCCACAGAATAAGCACAAAACAGTTAAAAAAACATGTGTAAAACCAACATAAATCAACAAACAACAACCTTGGCTCGTTATACCAATTGTTAGGACCGAATACTATATAGATTTATGTGGTTTGGAGGTCTTGGTTAGTGAAGAAGATGAAGATCTTCATCCTTTTTAGTGAGAGAAAGTTAGAGAGAGGGAGGAAAAAACACAAGGTTTATTAAGAAACACACACAATACAATACACCAAATGATTCACCTCACCCCTCATGGAGAGTCATGAGGGGTATAGATAGGCCCTAACTTTGCCACTTAAACGATATTAGTCCCTAAGGGCAAAGTATACTACGCGTCTAGTCCAATTCACTTAAGTGATGTTATCTTTATAAAAAGCAAGGCTAACATTATCTTCTACTAGTGTTTATTTGTGTGCTTATTGCTCGAGGTGAGTTTCATAGCCCTACTTTTATCTACGTTTTGAACTACTTTGGGGTGAGAATCATGCTGCTGTTTTTGGACCGTTAAAACTATTTGGATTTGCTTATATGCTTGACTGTTTAGATAGATGTGCGATAGTTGTTGCCTTAGTTTAGGTTTAACCGTGCCTAACTAAGAATAGACTTCTACATCGACCTAGTCCGGGGTTGGCAATTGTTCTAGATTTTGCCACGACAGTGCTGGACTAGAGTCGCGGGCCCGAGTAGTCCCTGGATGCGGGACGTGTGTTATGATTGGTGATCCGGGTAGGATCGGTGTGCAAACGGTATTTATCTATCTTGGGTCTTGCATAGCAAATCAACTCTTACTGGTCCACTATGATTTTGTTGAACTTAAACCTATGAACTCACCAACAGTTTGACCTTTTAGCATGATTTCTCGTATTTGAAAGATGTTTGGAATATGTGGATTGTGGAAGCTTGGCAAGAAGGCGGGTTCAAGGATCATTTCGACTCGATAAACTATGGGGACATATTTTATTAAACTATGTTTTGGGCCTAATATTTATACTTTCGGATTAAATGTTTGAATATTTGATTTGGGATTGGTTTAAATGGTTAAATGGTTATCTTTATTATACTTGTGTGCGATACCAATCCAATAGTAACGCCCGAAAACTTGATTAAGTCTTCCACTGCACTCAAGATTTGGGGTGTTACAGATTGGTATCGAGCTCAAAGTTATAGAGAACTAGGTATTTTATAACCCTAAACTATAACCGCTTTTAAGAAAATTGATCCTCGACCGACGACGCCTGGCTGCCAAGTCAAGCTTCTTATTTGATTATGGTATGAACTGCGATTTGAATTATGAGATGATTGTTAAGGGATATTGTGAACTGATTTTGGAAACGTTATTATTATGAGATATGATTATTGGTTTTGGAAAATGAGATGTGATTGTCGAGATATTGCGGAATTTGATTTGAGTAAACGATATATTATGATTTTGGAAATGTTGAACTCGATTGATTTGATATGGGATTATGTGATGGAACGAAACTTATGTGTTTTATTAAAGGCATGTTTTGAGTAATGCGGTACCTCTACTTTTAAAGCTTTCATTATGTGATATGTGTTTTGGTTAAGTTGATGCGCTTATTAAAACTAGTTGTTTCGAACACTTATACCTACCCTATGCCGTTGTCACAGACTATGCCTTCACTAGCTTTTGATGTGTCTAAGGAGGTCCTTGCTGTTGCTAGTTCGCCAGCATTAACTCTCATGACGGTTGCGCAGGTGATCCTTATGAGATTGCCGTCACTCTAGTTCATCATCATCGATTGCCTAGCTCGCCTAGGAAGCTCACTTTACATCGGGTTTTAGCGCGAGCACGCACTCTAGGCTTGCTTATAGCACCGCCCGTATGTCCGTCGACCACCATCATCACCTATCCGCTTAGCGACCCACTATCTTCCGCCATCACCACCAAAGATCACCATGTCTTAAGAGGCCTAGATCTCCTAGTGTACCACCTCGTGATTTACTCAAGACAGAGACTTGACTCATGGACTCTCCCCTATGGATGAGGGTGAGGAGGAGCATGAGGTCGAGGAGGAGGATGAGATTGAGGAGCAGATATTGATGAGGACGAGGATCCTCGTGAGGAGGATGATGAGGATATCCCGGAAGGAGGTACTCCTCCATTGCGAGTCCCACATTCTCCCCGACCAGTTCTCCTTTGCTCGAGCTCGAGTCCCCGGACGCCTTTTAGACATCGACTCACCACCTTACTCACCTTATATAGTTAGCCCGTTAGGATCTGAGATACCATCAGAGATTGCTTCTGAGCCAGAGGAGTATGGTGAGACAGGTCTGATGTGGGAGAGGATTACCTCACAGGGTACTAGGCTGAGTAGATTGACATATCGTTTGGTTGGAGTGTCTAGAGCTAGTATAGAGGATCTTAGAGTTGATATGGGTATTGTAGTCAGGAGGACTAGGGTTTTGCATGATGGTATGTCAGAGCTCCAGGAGCAGGTTGGGGACCTGCTTAGAGGGTTCTCGACAACTCGTGATGCCGATAGAGCGATTTGGCGAGGATTGGTGAGTTAGAGAGAGGTTCCGAGCTTAAGAGTGATCGTGACGCCGACGTGTTGAGTAAGCATCGTTGTGGAGAGAGGTCGATGACGTTAGGAAGTCGATGAGTGATATTCGTGAGACGGCTAGTTAGTATTAGATTCTCGGTTTTGTACCATCTTAAAACTAAGTAGTACTTGGTTCGAGATGTAGGATTATCCTAGTTGTTTACTATTATCGTTGTTAGGATCGCTTTTGATTTCTTCGCATCTTCCATGTATTTCCACTTTTGAAAACTTATGAGTTATGGTTATGGGAACGTGCATCCTTAGTTATGATGCGGTGTTTGATTGTTTCGCTTTGGTATAGTGTTATCCCTATTGGCCTTGATTATGTATTCAGCGTTATTGACCGACCTTGGAACCCAACTCTATTTTAGAGCGTGAATTGTGAACTTATGAAACTGTTCTTCTTGCCTCGAAATGGTGGCAACAAGACGAAAACTCGCTTAGAACAACCGAGCTCCCTCGCCGTTGTTGCCCCCGTCGCGAGCAGTCGTCCGGCCCGACCGTACCACATGTTGAGAACCCGAACGTTGATAACCCAAACAGAGAGAACCCGAATGTGAACGATCAGACCGAGAATGGTCCTGCTCCACAAAACCTCCACTCGTGAACCCATTTCACATCGACCATCTAGTGTCGCAGCTGTCGCCGAATCGCTAGCCGAGGCTAATCTTTCTAACACTTCTAGTGGAACCTCAGGTCTTGAATCGAACTCGAGGTTGTACCTATAAGGAGTTCGATTATGTGGTCCCATTGATTTTGGAGGAACCGGGGAGTAGTTTACCTAACTAGTGGTTGGAGAAACCAAATCGTGTTTGCCGTGAGTAATCGTGATGAGGATTGCAAGGTCAAGTATGCAACCTTCACCTTGAAGGACGAGGCGTTGACCGTGGAACAATTACCATGCATCGGAGGGATTGATGTAGCTTATGGTATGACTTGGACTCAATTTAAGGCTCTCCCGATTAAGACCTATTGTCCTAGGAATGAAGTTAAGAAGTTAGAGAGTGAGTTCGAACCACAAAGTTAAGGTACCGACATGGCGACTTATACTCGCTGCTTCCAAGAGTTATCCTTGCTTTGCCTTGAAATGGTTCGTCTCAAGAACTTAAGATCGAAAGGTATATCGATGGATTACCTTTGGCTACTCGAAATGATGTCATCGCTGCCAAACCAGTCAATTTGCAAGAGGAAATTGTTGTGGCTCAGAGTTTGATGGATTCATATGTGCTAGAAGTAGGAAGCAAGAGTAAGAGTGATAGGAGTGATAAGAGGAAGAGGAACGAAGTTGCTAAAGGAAATGGCAACAAACGGCAAGAGAAGCCAGAGTGTTCGCCTGTGTGTGTAGTAAGCCTGTGTGTGGTTGTTGTAACCGACACCACCATGGACCGTGCCCGAATGCGTGTTGGAAGTTCTCTAAGGTAGGACATATGGCCAAAGATCGAGGTCCCACCACTTGCCGCACTCAAACCGCACAGGATCGGACCGAAAGGCCACTGCCACTGCTTTGGATGTGGAAAGAAGGGACACTTAAAGAATGAGTGCCGAGAGCCGTGAATAAGAGTAAATCCCGATAATGTAGGAGGATTTGCTAACCGAGGTGTAGGAGGTAATGGCTTAAACCCCGTGAAGCGTGAGGTTGTGGGAAACCGTGAAACCATGGTGCTAGGAATCGCAGAGAGACATGGGAACAACAAGGTGTTTACGCTTATCGGGAAGGAAGTCGACGAGGACCCTAACGTAGTTACGGGTACTTTCCTTCTCAATAATCGCTATGCTTCCATACCGCTTTGATACGTGCCGATATGAGTTTCAGATCCACCAATTTTATGTCATTACTAGGAATCTCCCAAACACCTCTAGGGTTTAGTTACGATGTGGAATTAGCGAATGGGAATAGGAGAATATAGACACCGTAGTCCAAGGTCGCACCTTAAGTTTCCTAGACCGCCCGCTTAGTATAGACCGCTGCCGCCACCTTAGGAAGTTTTGACGCCATTATCGGAATGGATTGGTTGTCGAAGAACGGTGCACACATCATTTGTGATGAGAAGATTGTGCGTTTACCGTATGGCGAGAAGGTTCTGAGCATACAAGGAGATCGGAGCGACTGTGGAAGTCCTTCCCGGTTGAGCATCATCTCTTGTATTAAGGCCCAAAAGTACATCGATAGAGGAGGTGTATGTAGTCTATGTCTAATTATTGTGTGCTCGTATGATGGTTTAAAGATGTGTTTACTTAGGTTTTATTACTCCTTAATTATCTCCTATTGATGGTTGAATTGTCACGTCCTTATTCTTAATCGCGTTATGTGTCTAAAGTCGTAGGGTATGCGTTTGTCCCTAACTCTTTGAAACTACCAAAGGGTCTCGTCTACAAGATCTCTAGGAATTATAAACTCTAACTCTAAGGTACTCTTTGGATGGTTTAGCCTACAACTACTCTAGGTGTTATAGTCTAAGGTTCACAAAGATTAATCAAGCATTAACTACACAACGAATGACCTATCGCATTATTAAGATAAGAGATAACCAATCAATATTCAATAATTAAGTTTCATATTCCCTAAGCAAACACAAAAATAAATTAGCCGGACATGGAGAACATGCAAGCATACACACAAGTAATTAAAGACATAATTGAATTAATGAAGTAAAACACTTATCTTGATGTAAGATAGGGTTTGAACCCTAAACCATCAGACAAGACAGACTTTGGTTCGGTTTAGGTTTTTACTCCAAAAGACTACACACTAAACCGAAAAATTCGGATTCTATATATAAGATTACAATCGTGACGGCCACCTTATGATTTGTGACGCCGGTCACATCATTAGGGTTTCGCTTGGCCTCGTTAGTCTTGGCGACGGCGTCACCTTATGCTTGTGACGCCGTCCCTTCGGATCTCGACCCGTCTCGATCAAATCTAGGCCGTCGAGTTACGACGACCTACTCTTTTAAAGCCCGACACCGCCACTTGAAAATAAGCAATTTGCTAATGAGCCGTCACAAAATTGATGCGACGGCGTCACAGTAACACCGACGCCGTCCCTTGTATTTCAAAGCATCCGAGTGGCTCGATTCTTGACTTTGGCCATTTTCTTCAGATATCCGCGCCTTTTGTCCAAATAAGTGCCATTCCAAGAATTTGCCTTCAAGAGACCCAAAAATGAAAAGGAACGATATTAAGTAATAACGGATACAAAAGTGATCAAATAAGGGCTTAAACGACCCTCAAAAGGTACATTTTAAAACCTTATCAAATATCTCTACACTTGGTATTTGCTTGTCCTCAAGCAAATGTGCTTTTAGCCAATTAATTTATAAGTTAGGGGTCATGAAGCATTGGTTTAAAACAATCCACAACACATATAAGCCCAAGAAAAGTCATAACAAGCACAGAATTACATACTAGCACCTCACATGGGGTGTTTGGATACTCACATCTCTCGGTGTATATGAAATATAACAAGTTGGAAATGGAAGATAAACACTCATTAACCGGTCCTAGTACATAGATTGCCATAGGCTTGAGAATAGATCAAACCTCCATCGCTTTGGCGTAAGCACCTAGGAAAGACTATCAAAGAGGTCTTTAAAGGGTTGGAATGTTAGGCTTACAAAGGGTAGTGGTGGCAAGTCAAACAAAGGGTTTGGTGGGATAGGTTATTTAGTGGTGGCAAGTCAAAATCTCTATGTTATAAGCATATATATATCGATAAGAATGTCGTATACTATAAACGTTAAAAATAAAAGCCAAGACTCCCGACACTCTAAACTCTAGATAACCATTATCGTAAACAAACAAACATAAATTTAAAGATAGATGTAGGATGGTAGCCTCGATCGATCCTGTTTTTTTTTTTTTTTTTTTTTTTTTTTTTTTGTCGTTTTTAAACATACACTTTTACTCTACCATCCTCTACGATAACATCAAAATGATAGGGATATATAGGCACATCCCTACACTTGAGTTTTATTACTCTAACACTAATTTGACTGAATTGAAAAGATCAAAACACTTGGAGTACATTATTACGCAAATAAAGGGAATTTGAATTTAACGTTCCCTTCCCATCATTTCATAAACTTTAACTTTTCCCATGAGTCCCAATCGTCCCAAAACTGTGTACAAAGGATATTACTCGACTTAGCAACTCATGCAAGCAACTAGATAATTGAACTAAGGGTTTAGTGTGATAACAATAATGCACTAAAAGTGAGTGCATACAAGGTAGGCTAAGGCTATTTGGGTGTACATTTGGGGGTGGGGTGTAAATAATGCTCTTCATTGATATTCCGGAAAAACCAAAACATCACGAGAACCGCGAAAAGGATAGGTTTTGAGGGGTTAACTAGGGGTATCGTGTACTAAAAATGAGTACAACGCAAAGGGTGTGGGGGAATTACTCAACCGATGTGGAAGAAGTAATTATATTGCGGGTATCAAACAAGGGTTATCCTAATGCCTCTTATCATTTAGTTATTCCTAACTACACAAGTGTAGTCTTACTAGCGATCTCGGGATGCATCACAAAACAAGTTCTAGAATCTAATATACTACCGGTTAACACACTAAGCATTAAAGATGAATGCTTCAATTCCTACTAATCTAAGGGCGATCCTCACATTTTGGGTGGAATTTAGGTGGTAAAGGGTTTTTGTGCTAGTCATATAACTTCCTATCCGTTAGACGCTTTTGTTAAGACTAATGGCCCACTCCTACATGTCATAAAAAAATTTAAATTTGGTGCCAAAATTACCCTAACCGAAATTTTCTCATGGTTTATTACACAAATACAATTGGACAAAGCAAATAATCAAGGATAAACATAGTTTCAAAGTTCCCGTTTTATTTTCCCTCCCTACACTTAAACCGAACATTGTCCCCAATGTTCCCCGAAAGTATCAAATTTATGATAATAGAAGGTAATGAAAACGAAAGAAACTAATACTCCCCTGATTAGCTCGGTAGGATCCGTGTAAAGTGGTGGTTAAATCCTTTCCAAGAAGAATGTATGCGTGAAAAGCTCCTTCCAATCTTATGTATCTTCTTCTTAGTAAATTAAACATGCACACTTGAAGAAAACAAACGAAACCTTCGCGTAAAATCGGCGGTAATAATATATATAAGACTCTATTAAACTAGGATATAATGCTTGTGGAATGGATGTTTACAGAATTTCTGGAAAACTAGGCGAGTACCCGTGCCTAGCGGCATCGTTTCTAGCGGCAGACAATGTCTAGTTTTCGACAATAGTTTTAAGATGCGATTAATTTTACTTCGCCAAACGGTATTTGTAGGGTTACATAATCTTGCTCGGAAAATGTTTTTTCGTGATCACGTGGTAGCGTTTAGTTATGTAACCCTAGCGGCAGCGGTGTCCAGTTTTGAAAATATTTTGGCGAGGAGCAATAATGTTAGAGAATCTTACTCGAAAAACATTTTTTTCTGATGACGTGGTTAGGTAGCGGCAATAATGTAATATTCTCAGTCAACCAGGTGTGAGTCTTTTTTCCATAAAATTATTTCAAATTGCAGTAATCAAATTGAAATTTTATTTAATAGTCGAGTACTCGTGCATAATTGCATATTCTTGAAACGCATTCTCATTTAAAAAGACGTCACTCTTTCAATGATGATATATAATTCATATTAATCATATTTGGGATGATATACAACCAACCTGGTGCACTCTCTTATATAAAATATGCAAACATTTTTATAAACTACCAACTTATGACTTCATTTAAAAAGGTAATATCATATATTTGGTAATTGGTTTATAAGTCCTCATTAAAGTTTTCGATACGTTTGAAACTTTGATACTTTATTATTTTTTTAGGGACAATCTAATCTTGCACCCCATGAAATCCTTCCCATAAACCCTAATAGACCAATCATTGGTCCCAATCATTGGGCCAATGATTGGACTTTTTTTTTCTTTTTTCTCATTTTTTTTTGTTTTATGTATTGTTTTTTATTATTTAATTGTGTAATGTTTAAGGTATATGCATATTATATTTATTTGTGTAATGTTTTTATATGTATAGTGTATTTAATTGTGTAGTGTTTTTATATAGTGATTATTTTACGTTGTTTTTTTTTTTTATTGTGTATTTGTTTCCATTTAATTAAACAATAACAATAAAACATTAGACATTAAAATATTAAACAAGTACAATATTACAACGAAATCTACTGCACTTGAAAATTATTAATGTCATCTATAAGCTTATAGAGTATTCCACTCAACTGACATGCGTGATGCTTCCAACGTCTTTATTCTTGACTTCAACAATGTATTTGTTTCCATTTATTAATGTCATCTATAAACTGGATTTCTTGTCAATTCCAGTGATGCTTCCAACGTTTTTATTCTTGACTTCAACAATGTATTTTTTTAATTTATTTTTTAAAAATGTATTTATTTAAAAAAAAAGACATGTTTTTTTTTAAAATATTTTTTACAAATGTATTTAGTTAAAAAGTCATGATTTTTTCTAAAAATATTTTTAAAAATATTTAAAAATAAAAAATAAATAAAAATGTGTTTAAAAAAAACTTGTTTTAAAAAAATATATTTTTTGAAAATTACGTTTTTTTTTAATCTGATTTTTAAAAAACTTTTTTCCGATTTAAAAAAAAAGAACGTTAAAAAAATGATGCGCAACCACTCGACTCCGCAAATACATCATATTAATAAGAGAAAAGTACAAAGATAAGCCAAAAAAATATTTTTTTAAGTACCCTTTGTGATCAAGTTTTAACCCAATGTCTAAAATGTCATGCGTAACCACTCAAATCCGCAGCTACACCCAAAAATCACCACGTGTCCAAAAGAAAGTACACTTTTTGTATTTTTTTATTATTTGTACTTTTTTTTATACTTCTCTAAATAAAGTATTTGGCTATTTGCTATTTGCTCTAAATATACGTGTCCAAATAAAAGGTACTTTTTTTTTATACTTTTTTTTATATTTTTCTCTAAATATACGTGTCCAAATAAAAGGTATTTGGCTATTTGCTCAAAAAAAATCATAAAAGGTAACATTAAAAAATATATGGTCCCACTGCAATTGTGTTGTAAGTTGGCACAGCGAATCATTTGCCCCTTTATTTGTCTTTGTCCACTGCATTTGTTGTCCATTGTCTTTGTCCACTTTTAATGTTATTTAATTTTACAAACTATTTCAAATTTTACGAAAATTCTTGAATGTATCATAAAAGGTAACATTAAAAAATAGATGGTCCCACTGCAATGGTGTTGTCAGTTGGGAGGGAATCATTTGCACCTTTATTTGTCTTTGTCCACCTTTATTAAAATTCTAAGTCACTAATTCAAATTTTTCAAAATATTTCAAATTTCAAAAAATTTTGAAATATTTCAAACCTTTAAAATTTCAAATTATTTTAAGTTTCAAAATATTTCAAATTTCTAAAAATTTCAAAATAAATTTATGATTAAAAAAATACGGATCTTTTTTTTAATCAAATAACGCATATTTATGATTAAAAAAATACGGATCCATTTTTTTTTTACCAAAAAACGCATATTTATGAAAAACAATTAGGGGTCTATTTTTTTTAGACAAAATACGCATATTTATGAAAAACAATACAGTATTTGTAGGGTTACGTAATATTACGGTTGTATATAAAAAAAAAAAAAATGGATTTGCAAATAATTATATAGATCTACGGGAAAAAAAAAAAAAAAAAAAAAACTTGGATGATTAATATACACAGATTTAAAAAGAAATAAAAAAAGTATCTCAAAGCTTGGCGCCTGTAAAAATATATTAATATGCATAGATCTAAAAATTTCGGATCTTTATAATAAAAATAGATCTAAAAAATCAATAGATATGTAAATAAAAACCATTAGATCTACAAAAAATCTCGAACTTTAAATTAAAAAAAAAAAAAAAAAACTTACGGATCTTTAAAGAATAAGTAATTAAAAAAAATACGGATTTTTAAAAAATATCCACGTAAATAATTTTGATCAAAAAAAATTAAAACGTATGGATCTTTAAAAAAAATAAAAAACGGTTTTTAAAAATAACATAAAAAATCTATCAAAAAAAATTCGGATCTTAAAGAATATCAATAGATCTACAAAAAAAACAATATATCTACTAAAAAAATTAAAAAAAGTTGCGGATATTAAATGAATTAAAATAAATACGGATTTTTTTATTAAAAAAAACAATAAAAAATACGGATCTTTATGAAAAACGAATTTAAAAAAACAATATAGATCTAAAAAAAATCAATAGAGCCAAAAAAAAACATTAGATCTACTAAAAAATTAAAAAAGTTGCGGATCTTAAAAAAATAAAATATAAATACGGATTTTAAAAAAAACTAAAAAAATTACGGATCTTTATAAAAAAGAAATCAATAAAAAATACGGATTTTAAAAACAAAATAGATCTAAAAAACCATAGATCTAACAAAAACATTAGATCTACTAAAAAATTAAAAAAGTTGCGGATCTTAAAAAAATAAAAAATATATACGGATTTAAAAAAAAAAACTAAAAAAATTTCGAAACTTTATAAAAAAGAAATCAATAAAAAAATATGGATTTTAAAAACAAAATAGATCTAAAAAACCATAGATCTAAAAAAACATTAGATCCACTAAAAAATTAAAAAAGTTGCGGATCTTTATAAAAAAGAAATCTATAAAAAAAATACGAATTTTAAAAACAAAATAGATCTAATAAAAATCAATAGATCTAAAAAAAAATTAAGAAAGTTGCGAAATCTTTTTGATAACCAATATTTATTAAAAAGCATACCAAAAACGGGCGGCGTTGGTTGTTCTTTGTGGTGGCGGACCTCGTTAGTGGCGGCGGCGATGCTTGTGATGGCGGCGAGGTATGGCAACATGGAGTAGTCAGGGCGGTCCCGTGGTGGCGGCAGAATCGGCAACAAGGGAGTAGGGTGGCGGGTGTTTTAGTAGGTGAGAGATGAGAATGTAAGATGAAGGAGGTGTGTGTATTTGTTTGGGTTTGAGTTGGGAGAGTATTTGAGTTATGGTGTGAGATGGGAGATTATAGTGTTTTTTGTGTGTGTTTTTTTAAAAGTAAATGGGATGGGAAGATGAGGATGTGTGGGGTATTTATTTGTAAGGTAGGTTTATAAGGTTTTGTTGGTTTGATAATTTTTTAGGATTGGATGTCGGTTTGGTGTGTGTAAATTTAGGCTCGGACGAAGGGTCGGATGGCTGAATCTTAAAATTGAGGCTCGGAGTTAGGATGGGGATATGCATGCTTTATAAGTAGTATAGATTAAGACCTGGAAAATTCCAAAATTTATAAGTAGCTCGAAAACGAGAAAAAAGTAATCTGTTGTTTTACTCCTTCCCGACACCGTCAGTTCGATCCGACGTCGTCGTTATCCGACAAAAAGCGGTCTGCGATTTTACAAAAAATTATGGAAAATTTACATCTTTAGAATCGGAAAAATTTCGCAAAACATCCATTATGACTCGATACAAGCATTTGACTCGAACAAACACACATATATATCTTTAATTAATTGAAATTCTCATGTTCACGTTTCTTTTGAAAACGTGTGTAATCCTCCCTACATTTATCCCTTATGTAAATTACCTTTATATGTAATTAAGACGAGGTTAAAGACAAAATAAAGCACTTTTACAAATTCAAACATGAGAATAAACAATTAATAAAAGATATACGACACACAAATGAAAATGAAAAACAAATACACATGGGTTGCCTCCTAAGAAGCGCTTGTTTTTGTTCGAGTCACGAGCCTGACTCTACCCTTATTTAACGGATAAAAGGGAGGTTTTCCCTACACTTAAGTTTAAGTGCGGGTGATAGTAGCGATACACACCTTTAGGGTGGAAATTTGCTAAGTGAGGAGAGGGTGATGGGTGATTTATATGCTCAAAGGAGTGTGCTTCATTCATTATAACCTTACTTAAGTCTATTGGTGTAGTGGGTGAATCAAATTTCTCTCCTAAAAATGGATCATCTTCTATCAACTTCAAAATATTCTTAGTTAAGGATCCATCATGACCTAATAAACCCGGTTTAAACCCATAATGTTTCTTGTTATCAACCATGAATGGGTGATATAAGTGTGTAAGGTCATGGGTTACTCCTATATTAGCTTCCACTCTACATGGCCTAGAGTCTACCACCTTTATCAAGCAACTACGGACTATTTATTTTGATGGGTGGATTGGGCCTAATTCAATTCCAATATTCACATCTAAAGACGGAAAATTGGGTAAGGTTTTGGTTGAGGCTCCGCTTTATCAAAATTAGAACTTCCCTAGGACTAAGAGAGGTCATGACAACAAGCATCTAAACCTACATTCTCTAGTGGCGTTTGGTCCAAAGGTTCTATATCAATCGGGGTTCCTATAGTCTCTTCTACTTCTCCCGGGTAAGTTATAGGCGATGTGTGTTCCTCAAGTGATGGTCGGGCTTGTGGGCTTGGAGTTTCCACCTCATTCTCCATTATATCTAGATCTCCTAAATCTTTAGTATGATCTGACCCAAATACACTCCTAAGCATCTCAAATCCTTCTTTGGCCATTTCAAATTCTTGGTCCAATTCATAAGAATTGTTCTCAAAAACTTGACTACTATGTTCTATTTGCCTAAAGGATTCCTCACGTGTGTCATATGTTTTAAAATCTATCCCACACATGCAACTAAGTATTTTAGCTTCAACCATCTCACAATCTTGTTCGGGTTTAGGTTCCATGTTCTTAAAAACTAGGTCTTTTTTATCATGATGCCTAAGGTTAGATAAATCCTCCTTATCCATTTTCTCAAGTTGTAACAACTGACGGTTTATACTTAGGAGGCTTTTCTCAAATATTTTCCAGATGGTCTTACTAAAAGGAGTTGATCCTGACAATGATCGTTGAATAGAAGTCACACAAGCACAAAATTTTTCAAATCCATCCAACCTTACACCCTTCTCCTTTTGGATATCTCTAAGTTCACTTACAAATTCATTAGAACAATAAAAACCAATCCAATTTGCGAAATTCAATTATTACTCATTTGTTAATGATTCAAATGCAACTTCACTTGCCATAGCGACAAATGAAAAGGGTTTTACGAACACAAACACAAAGAAGGGGGATAGACTACAAGGAAGCAAAAATGGGAAAAAAGCTTACTTGATAGGAATCAAGCAAGGAAACCTAAACGAGGTGGACTCCTAACTAGCTATTCTATTCCCCGGTAGCGGCGCCAAAAACTTGATAACGCTACACGCGTCGTTCGGGGTCAAAGGAACTTCCTTTTCTTCGAGCAAGTTTTATAACACCCTAGTCAGTGAACCTAATCGTTGTAGTGTAGTATTAGGGTTAGCCACAAGTATTGATATCATTCTCTAGGGGAATAGGAATGCTAGTGAGAAGTTACTACGCTAAGGTTGGGGTTGAGGAAGATTATTTTTATCTTTTATGTTTTTAGAAATTGAAAAGGTGCTTGTGACGAATCTCGGGGTTTGGATTGGGGTTGGTATTTCACCGATTACTCTACTTATCTAATTATCTAATCAAAGGTGTATGTAGTATATGTATAATTATTGTGTGCTCATATGATGGTTTAAAGATGTGTTTACTTAGGTTTTATTACTCCTTAATTATCTCCTATTGATAGTTGAATTGTCACGTCCTTATTCTTAATCGCGTTGTCTGCAAACTAAAGTCGTAGGGTATGCGCTTGTCCTAACTCTTTGAAACTACCAAAGGGTCTCGTCTACAAGATCTCTAGGAATTATAAACTCTAACTCTAAGGTTTAGCCTACAACTACTCTAGGTGTTATAGTCTAAGGTTCACAAAGATTAATCAAGCATTAACTACACAACGAATGACCTATCGCATTACAAGATCATTAACAATTAAGATAAGAGACAACCAATCAATATTCAATAATTAAGTTTCATATTCCCTAAGCAAACACAAAAATAAATTAGCCGGACATGGAGAACATGCAAGCATACACACAAGTAATTAAAGACATAATTGAATTAATGAAGTAAAACACTTATCTTGATGTAAGATAGGGTTTGGAACCCTAAAATACGGTGTGGTGATTCTATAGACCAATGACATGTGAATGAAATACTTGGTTCGGTTTAGGTTTTACTCCAAAAGTTGTTCTCGGAATAAACAGGGACCTAAGTTTCATTGAAACCCAAGAACAATAGTGGATCTTATACTTCTACATGGCACAACTCATATGATCCACAATGTGTTCAAGTCAAAATGACTGAGCCTCCATAGTACTAATTCTCTGTATATTTTTGTTGTTGTTGTAGGATCATCCCTTAAGCATAAAGATGTTGGAATTGTTGGCGATGGTTGTTCTAGAAGTATGTCGTGAAACAGGACATGATGCATAACTTTGTACCTATTGAAGGAGGAGGCAATGTAACCTTTGGAGGAAGTGATGGACGAATTCATCGAAAAGGGACCATCAAAACACCTCACCGGACTTTGAGAATGTTTATTATGTAAAGGAACTTCAACACTTTAATTTGTTTTCGCCTCACAACTGTGACACTAAGAACAAAGTACTCTTCACAGAGGATGAATGTCTCTTGTCGCCTAAAGACTTCAAACTCCCGTAAGAAACTTCAATTCTAATCAAGGTTCCTCGCAATACAATCAGATACATTCAACTTAACTAATGTCCAACCGCAGTGACTTAACATGTTTGGTGGCTAAAGCATCTGGATGAGTCCACCAAATGGCATGTAAGGATGGCCCATGTCAATTTTAAGACCATTAACCAAACTTTCAAACCTGGCCTTGTTCAAGGTCTTCCGCCAAAGTATTCACCAATGATCATAATCGGCTGGCATGCAACAAAGGAAAGCAAAGACAGAGCCTCATACAAAGGTGTTCTGTTACGCCAGTAACTATTATTTTCGAACCTCTTCACCGCTTCATATGGATCTTTGGTCCAACTAAAGTGAGAAGCATTGATCATAAATATTTTGTCTGGTGATCACCGATGGTTTTAGCAAATTTTGTTGGGTATTCTTTCTAAGGACCAAAGATGAAACATCCAAGTATTGAAAGACTTCATTACCCTTATCGAGAATCGCTTGAACAAAAGGTGAAAGGAATGTGTGATAATGGTGCTGTAGTTCAAAAATGCCATTCTAATAGAACTCGCAGTTAAAGGGAATCAAAAGGACTATAGCTCTTTGGATGGACTACACACTAAAACCGAAAAATTCGGATTCTATATATAAGATTACAATCGCGACGGTGTCACCTTATGATTTGTGACGCCGTCGGGTCGCCGTCATTGGGGTTTCGTCTTGGCCACGTTAGTCTTGCGACGGCGTCACCTTATGCTTGTGACAGTCCCCTTCGATCTCGACGCCGTCTCGATCAAATCTAGGTCGCCGCGAGTTGCGACAACCTACTCTTTTAAAGCCCGACACCGTCACTTGAAAATAAGCAATTTGGCTCTTGAGCCGTCACAAAATTGATGCGACGGCGCCAGGTAACACCGACGCCGCCCCTTGTATTTCAAAGAGATCGAGTGGCTCGATTCTTGACTTTGGCCATTTTCTTCATATATCCGCGCCTTTTCGTCCAAATAAGTGCCATTCCAGCAATTTGCCTTCAAGAGACCTAAAAAATGAAAAGGAACGATATTAAGTAATAACGGATACAAAAGTGATCAAATAAGGGCCTAAACGACCCCTCAAAAAGGTACATTTTAAAACCTTATCAATAGCTAAACCGTGACCAAACTAACACATAAGGATGTTAAGTATGAATGGGGAGAAAAGGAAGAAGAAGCATTCCGACTTCTGAAGGAGAAGTTGTGTAGTGCGCCCATCCTAGCTTTGCCTGAAGGAAGTGAAGATTTTGTCGTGTACTGCGACGCTTCGCATAAAGGCTTAGGTGTTGTTTTGATGCAACGTGAGAAGGTGATTGCTTATGCATCCCGATAACTTAAGAAGCATGAGAAAACTACACCACCCATGACCTCGAGTTAGGTCTTTGTAGTGTTTGCTCTTAGGATTTGGAGACATTACCGTATGGAACCAAGTGTGTAGTATTTACCGACCATAAGAGCTTGAAGCATATCTTAGATCGAAGGAATCGAACATGAGACAACGTCGTTGGTTGGAATTGCTTAGTGATTATGACCGTGAGATTCGTTATCATCCCGGTAAGGCTAATGTTGTGGTGATGCACTTAGTCGTAAAGAGGGCATTCCACCCCTACTTGTTAGATCCTTAGAATGACCATTGTTTCGCCTTACCATCTCAAATTTTAGCCGCCTGAGCAGAGGCATTGACGGAAGAGAACCGTCCTTATGAGAATCTTCATGGAATGGTAGAAAGTGAAAACGGCTTAAAGCGTTCCGATGGAACATTATGCTTGAGAGGAAGTTGGATACCATTTCATGGTGGAATCCGTGAGTTGATTATGCACGAGTCGCATAAATCAAAATACTCTATTCATCCCGGAGCCGATAAGATGTATCGTGATCTTAAGAAACTTTATTGGTGGCCCAATATGAAAGCCGATATAGCTTAGTATGTTAGTTGGTACCGACTTGTTCTAAAGTTAAGGCCGAACATCGAAACCATCGGGACTTTTAGTTCAACTGAACTCCGGAATGGAAATGGGAGCGAATAACCATTGACTTTATCACTAAATTACCGAGAACGCTTAGCGGCAATGACGCTATCTGGTAATAATGATCGTTTAACTAAGTCTACTCACTTCTTAGCTATTAGTGAAACCGATAGTCTTGATAAGCTTGCTCGATTGTATCTTAAGGAGATAGTATCGCGTCATGGAGTACCGATATCTATCATTTCGATAGGGATAGTCGTTTACATCCCACTTTTGGAAGTCGTTACGAAAGATTAGGAACAATTTGGATATGAGTACTACTTACCATCCACGACCGATGGTCAAAGCGAGAGAACCATTCATACTTTAGAGGACATGCTTAGAGCATGCGTTATTGATTTCGGCAAAGGCAGGGAGAGACACCTCCCTTTGGCCGAATTCTCTTACAACAATAGTTATCACTCTAGCATTAAGGCCGCTCCATTTGAGGCCCTGTATGGCCGAAAATGTCGTTCTCCTTTTTGTTGGGCAGAAGTTGGCGAAAGTCAACTTACAGGTCCCGAACTTGTCCTAGAAACCACTGAGAAGATAGTTCAGATTCGTAACCGGTTGCAAACCGCTCGTGATAGACAAAAGAGTTATGCCGATAAGAGACGTAAACCTTTAGAATTTCAGGTTGGAGATTGTGTTATGTTGAAAGTTTCTCCTTGGAAAGGAGTGATTCATTTTGGGAAACGTGGAAAACTCAATCCCCGATATATTGGTCCCTTTCCAATCCTGGAAACAATCGGACCGGTAGCATACCGCCTGGAGCTACCATCGGAACTGAGTAGTGTATACAATGTCTTTCATGTTAGTAATCTTAAGAAATGTCTTTCGGAAGAAAACATAGTGGTGCCTTTAAGAGATATTCGTGTTGATGAGAAATTGAATTTTGTTGAGGAACCGATTGAGATTATGGATCGTGAGATCAAGAGGCTGAAGAATAGCCGTATTCCGATTATTAAGGTTCGTTGGGACTCCCGGCATGGACAGGAGTTCACTTGGGAACGTGAGGACGTTTTTCGTAGGAAGTATCCTAAACTTTTCATGACATCAAGCAACTCGGAGTGAAACCTGGGACGGGTTTCTTCTGAGGCTGGGAGGCTGTGACAACTGGCAATTTAGGGAGTCTATTTTAGGTAACCGCATTACGTTAAATTAAACAGAGATTTGCCTTTATCACTATTTTTATAAACCGCGACTTGATTTTATATCGTCGATTAGTTTTTACGGTTTATTTCATTATTAAGTGAGTTATCGTATGCGTTTTAACTCTATTTGGTAGGTATTATTCGATTCGGCACTAGAAAAGCCTAAAACAAGAGTTATTATAACTTTTAGACCGTAACTCGAAAATTGGCAAATAAATAGTCAAAACTCGTAGAAAAACGTAAGTAACGATGTTGGAAAGTTAAATAAATGTCATGGGACACTCGGGGGACGATATGTGAGCTTGGGAATGGGTAAACGAGATAAATACGAAAAGTTTCAACCCGAACCCTCCCCTTTTTCTTTATACGCCGGCGCCCCCCCCTATTTAATTATTTTTGAGGTCCCTAGCTCCTATGTATAAATACCCACCCATTACCTCACTTCCACCTTTCATTTCTCTTTCTAAAACACACACACTACACCTTTCTCTCTCTTGATTCTCTCTCTAAAAACCCTAGCCGCCCCACTCATTAAATCCGGCCACTATTTCGGCCACCACGGCCGTATTCCGGTGAGTGAACATACACCTCCACCACCAAAAGATAGATCTCTTTCTCCTCTTTCCAACCATATATCATACACTCCATTTGGACTTCATTAACACCTTCAAATTCAAGAATTAAGATTCGTACTTTTAGGGTTTCAAAGGGCTTTTGCAATTGGTGATTAGATAAGGTAAATGGAACATGTTTTAAGTTTGATTGGGCAATAAAAACCCACAAATTGGTAATTAGGGTTTCGACCTAATTATATAATTTGGGGCTTTTGGGTGGAACATGAAATTAAAGCTAATTAGTGACTAAGTAAACAAGTAATTAGTGTTTGGTACATGTGTGGTGTATTAATTTGATGGGTTTGTGCATTTAGGGTTTAGTTGCATGTTCTTGATAAGAATAGTTGATGGGTTTTGTGTTTGGTTAGTGTTTGGAGCTTGAATGATTGGATTTGAGTGTTGAGGAATGGATTTGGGTAATGTTTGAGTGGTTTGGTGAGGTGTACGAGCCATCAAGGGCACGTACGAGCCCTTTGGCTTACGTACGTGACCCACTTGGGTCATGGGTCCGAGTCGGGTCAATTTGGTAGCTCGTTGGTTGATGTAGTTGAGGTTTGGATGAGACGCGTGGAGCCGAAAAGCTTCTAGAGCTTGTTTGGTTCACGTGGTCTTGACCACGACCGTGTCATGACCATTAGGGTCATAACATTGGTTTCGAGTATATTTGGTTGATTGATTGGTTGGCGAGATTGTTTTGAGTTGGTTTGGGATTGAATTGCGATATTGTGTCATTTAATTTGGAATTGATATATATTGTTGACTTTGAGCTACGTCGGGGTCACTTTAACTTTTTAGTCAATAGTTGACTCCGACAAAGCCGTAACATGGACTTTAGTATAATTTGGACAATTGATTGATTAAAAGCCGAGAAGTTATGACTCGTGCTTGTGGACTCAAAACTAATAACGATATAGATGAATAATGAATTTTAATATATATATATATATATATATATATATATATATATATATATATATATATATATATATATATATATATATATATATATATATATCTATATTCTATATAACAGAGGCATTTGGCATTAATGCCACCTCAATGCCACCTCATGCCACCTAAGCATTATATGTCCACCTAAGCAATTTAATAATTCAACTATTAATCCAACTATTTTTCCGGTTTTAATGTATAATTTATATTAATTTTAATATTATTTTTCAAATTTCGCTTTTATAAAAAATGTCATTAGTGAGATTTGAACTTGGGTTGTTTTTAAGAGTAGCATTAATAACTTGTGTGTTTACCAATTAGGCTACAAGTTATTTTGATAATTATGTTGCATTCTATAATATATAAATATTGACCATCTTAATGAGATAAGTATCAAATCTTTTACAATAATAATCTCATACAAAACATTTTATCCCTAAAAAATCCGGACGTATATTTTTTCACAAAATAAAAAAAAAACCCTAATTATCAAAATTCTCTCTAAAACTCCATCACAATTTTAAGGTTTTAATGATTTTAATGTGATTTTTGCAGGTTATAATAAAAATATCTGTTTGTTTTGCAGTTTTTGAAGCTTTGATAACGTATGTTTTTGTTTTACTGAAGCTTTGATAACATATGGCTAAGGTACGTATACCTTACAAATGCTTCATATTTGCAAAATATTTTCCTTTGTTTAAAGTTGTACACATGATACTGATAGGTAACATGTATAACTTTGAAATTTACATTACTGATATAGCGTTTCATCTATTCTTCAAAACCCTAATTTGTTTCCACAGCCATACATTCCCATTATCATATGTCATGTAATGTTCTTTGTTGATGATTTTTTGTAGGATCCAAAGGAGAAAGCCAAGTAATTTTTCTAATGGATTTTGTTGATTTTGTTTTCCAGAAAAGATGAGGACAAGTGGAAGGAAAGGTGTGTTTGCATCTTTGTTTGAAGTTGGAGCTCGTGCTTTAGTGGTTGGAGTGGTTGCGTTGTTGGTTTTGGTCCCAAAGGTCTTGCCGAGGTATTGTAACTTCGCTTGATATATATAATGATGCCGGTCTTCATAGTTTGGCAACTCAATTCTTATATTTAATCGAAGGTTGTTTTACAAAATCGTATTTCATTGCATTTATGTCTGATGCTTGCTCAGGAAACAGGATGGCTTCCACGTCACATAGTTGCACAGGATGAAGATAAGAACATCCTAGGCGTGATCCCACTATATCTTAAAAGGTTATCACATTCAATCTGCTTCAAGTCTAAAAAGCTATTTATATTTTCAATTATATCTCAATAAGAAGTCATATTATAGTATTCTAACTAATGCATTTTATATGTCAGTTTAAGGTTCTTCAGGGTGGCTATTGGTCAAAAAAAAGTTTCATTAGAGAAAATTTACAAGGGAGATATATCGGCTCTATGCTGATATGTAAACAAAAGTTATCGCGATCTAATTGCCAAACCCACCATCACCATGCATCATCTCGATTCTCAGATGATGAAAGTATCTAATCTCTGTAATCATGGTGATCTAAGTGCCAGCTTCATTTATCCTCTCAATTCTCGGATAATGTTTAAAGAGCTTGCTCACAATGTTAAAGTTAAATCACATTATGATGTGCGAAATCTTTACTCATGCTTGAAGAGCTTATCGAGGATGATGTTTCATGGAATGATGAGGAGGCTATTTCTTGGTTCAAATTTGAAGTCCATGATGCACGTGAGGTATGCACAATATCAGATTCTTATTTCTTATGTATACATAGATTGACAAATACGTACATACCTTTTCTTATGCCATCACATTTTTCCTTTAGATTTAATGTTAAAGTTATTGTATTCGATATATATGTGTTCTTAAAGGCCCTGCAATGGTGCAATCAAAATACCCTACTGCTTTTCTCTTGAAGCATCAGCAGAAGGTATAGCTTATAACCTTTATTTTACACGTGAAGTTTTTTAAATTACATCCTGATCTGCCCATGACCTAACTAATTTCAGTAACTTGATCGAGACCCAAATGCCCAATTACTTTGATCGTGCAGCATATGAGACTTGCTTTGGGTTTAGCTGAATCTGTCTCTCAATCAACAAAGAATTGCAACAAATTGCAAATGAGCTTTACAAGGTGGCTAAGTCTCATGGTTTAAAGATCCAAAGACTTCTCCACTATACGTGATTGAAGCACTTTTTTTACCCAATACCCAGCCCAAACATTTTGTCTCCTCTAATAAACTGTAATGATTTCAGGTGTAAATGCATGTACCATAACAGTGGGTAACGGCATATATATTTATAACTTTTGCAGGTTTCACGACAGAGGCCATGTCAATTGGCTTGAACGTTGTTATTGACATGGTTTTCCAGAGGTATGATGACAAATAATATGTCCAGTACCTCCTAAATCATTTATCCAAAAATCGAAGTCATTACTAATATACTAATAATATAGCTTATTTAATCATATTAATATAGTAGTCATTCGTAAAAGAAAATAAAATAGGATAAGATATGAAGCTATTAAAAGTGATATAAAGAGCTTGCGTTTCGTTCCGGTACTAGAGAAAAAGTTATAAATTGAAGCTTAGTTATTCATGTTGCTCATAAAACGTAGCACATGACTTATTATTTCAATTGTTTATGCAATACGATCTTTATTGAGTTGAATTTTCTGTGATGTTGTCCAACGACGATCTTTTAGACAAAGGACAGTGATCCTTTTGTTAGTTTTGCAATATGGTGATTAATTTGCGACACCAGCTTAGGAATGTTGTTCAACAAAGTTGATCGATCAGTCGTCCGTAAGCATGTCTGTCTGTTTATCGTTATATGATATAAAAGTTTCTATGTTTTCTTTTGTTACCAGGGAGTATATGGGTACCCGATTGAGATACAGGCTTTGTTCTTCATGGCTCTAAGATGCGTGTTGCTTCTTTTGTTACCAGGGAGCATATGAAATCATCTACTGCAGATAATGCATTTGCTAAGGTGGTGAGATTTCGAATCATACAACTTTCTATGGCTTTATCTTCTTTTTATGATTGTTTATGTATGTTTTATGTTGGATCATTTTCTTTTTGTTCATAACGAGGCATATATAATTATTTAGGTTCGACATTGGGAGTGGTTGGGTGTCAGGCTAACATGACTACTAACTAATGTAAACGACGCATATCCAACGATACATTAGCTGCAAACACTTGCATGCCTCAGCAGACACCTGAATTCCATATCACCGGTGACCGTTTTTACTGCAATTGCATATTGTTTCAGCGAAAATAAGAATACGTTGTCTCCATGTAAAATTGTCTATACTTTGCAACCATTTATGTAGGTACAGTGTTCTGGAGGTTTTTTCAGCTTATCTTTGTTAATATTTTCATTATGTGGCAGGTGATGAGTTGAGGAAACCTTGCATATCCGTATAGAGTTTTATTAATATGGGTTTTAGTATGTTAATGGTAAAGTATACTTTAATGGGCCTGTGCCTAAGTATGATATACTCTTTTTAGGTGACAAAAAAAAGTTTTTTCTCGACTATCTTTGTCACTTTACTCTTTTTAGGTGAAGGGTCATCTATAATGTAAAAATATATATATTCTGTTACGATCGAGATTTTTAAAAGATGGTGACAAGGTACTTCTATCTTCCTACAACTCCATATATAATAATTATATGTGATTATTTTTGTTCATGGTCTTTTTGGTGATTTCACAGGTTAAACTAATACTTAATATTGTTTTTAAATAGGCTTACCAGAAGCCCTCCTCTACTCGCGTTCAATGTCATCAGTGGTTGATTACATGAAGTATGCAAGTAAAGTATTACATATGCTCTTCGTTATTATTCCGGTGTTTTTTGTTTGCCAACATTTAGTATTACATAATCTTGATCCGTTTAATGTGTTGTTGGATCATAAGCGAGATGCTGAAATGATCGAGTAATGAATACGGTATAAATCCAATCACTAAAAATACAAGTAAGCTCTGTTGTAAACGTGTACTTAACAATTGCTCTTAATATTTACTTATTATTATTATGGACCATTGGGAATGGGATATCCTTCTGGAAATCCATTTAGTATTTTGTTTTCTCAAGCAGTACGCCACCTGATGAATTACAAAGAATGCTTGAAATGGCTACCTCATTCCAGGAGAATAATAACCCATTAAGCAACTCTCATCAAGGGTCGTATGCCAAATTTCACACCGACATGCTTAAAACGCAACATCGATATGATGAATAATATACCACCGAAGAGCTTCAAAACATGCTCAAGATGGCATCATCTTTAGGAGGGCAAGGTTCAACGTCAACAAATAGTGTTTTACAATCAAATGGATCTCATATTAATAAGGACTCCAATGCTCAAGGAAGACGTGAAAAATCAAGAATACATGAGGATATTGGTGAGTAGTACCTCTAGAGGTGTTCGGATTTAAGAACGCTCCTCAACCCGGCTTTCCCGGTTCAAGTCTTGATATGCGGGAACAAATTAAAACCAAATGAATAACCCAACTATGCGTGAGGTATTCTTTAATTTATCATCGTAGATTAAAGAAAAACAATTTTTCTTTCTTCGTCATCATCTCGTCAACGTTTTGTACTTTCATCCAAACCAATCTTAAAAGTTTCACCACGCCGACTCTCGCATTGTGAAGGCATTGTAATGTCATATCACATGTTATTTATGAATTCATGTTTGGTTAAACATTTTCGGATGATGTCAACGATGATGAAAAATATGAGTCCGATATGATGGCAAACATGAGTGAACAATTTGGATTTAAACTATCGCGGGAGGACGCAAAGCATTAACGCGGATGAAGTCGTTGCTTATGGTGCGGCGGTTTGGCGAAAATTTGGGTGGTATAGGGAATGAAGTTGTGCGGATTTGATACTCTTAGATGTAACCCCTCTTTCACTTGGCATTTGGAAAGCGTAGATGATTTAAGTGAAGACGATATGAGTGTCTTGATTCCCAAGCACACCCATACCCACTATTAAGGAGCGATTTATCTTACAAATGTTGACAACCAAGTAACTATGCCAATCAAAGTATATCGGGGTGAGAGTGGCAAAGCGAAGAAAACATCTTGCTTGACTCCTTCAAGCTTCATGGTATTCTCCCGCACCCCTAAACATGAACAGAAGGTAAAGGTGCGTTTGAACATAGATGCCAATGGAATCACGGAGGTTTCAAATGAGGTGATATCAACAGTGAAGAGCACTAAAACAACGATGAGAGCCAATGCATGTATTTTGTGACGGGAGCGAGAATTCAATGTTACTTAGATAGTCAGATTGAGTAGAATAAAATTACCTCATCAATAACATTGTTGATCAAGTCTGACAGTACCACCGATTGCGGTACCAGAACACGATTCGGATCATCTTCAAGAACTCGACCAAAGACAAAATATATCTCGGTCTTCAAAATATTGAAGACAAAAAATACTCAAGTCGATGTTTGGGCGTCCGCGTAGCTACCGATAAGGTCACAATATAGTTCTATTTCCATGTACAAGACAATTGTTCAAATAGAAAAATTCCGCCACCGTGAGGTCAGTGTTGCGGATCACCAATAGCCGACGCTGACGAACAATTTTAGC
The DNA here is from genome assembly GCA_022545495.1 of Chrysanthemum lavandulifolium. NCBI lineage: Eukaryota > Viridiplantae > Streptophyta > Magnoliopsida > Asterales > Asteraceae > Chrysanthemum > Chrysanthemum lavandulifolium. Next base: position 108,492,687 of record CM040244.1, read on the forward strand.
ACCACTCTTTACACATTTATCCAACTTATCATATATGATGTTCCATTCTGCGTCAACAATAGACCGATATTGCAATGGATCCGAAAGTTTATCAATAGAAAGAAACATAATGTCAAAACGTGATCAAGTCCATGAAAAATTATAATACGCAAGACAAATAATAAACTATCTACCTTATCTCGGCGTTTTTTTTCGACTTTAATTCCAGCTCAATGTTCAACAACAAGATCTTTGGATTCAAAACTTCTTGGGTTGCCGCTCAAACCCAAAGATATGATAAAGTCTTCTTAAACGCAACACAATTCACAAGAAACGAATCCTCATTGTACCACCAGAACCTAGAAAATATAAATCAACCTATTGATTAAAGATGTATAAACAGAAAGAAGTCATTGCGAGCAAAAGAGATAATGAAGCCTTGATATTTCGGATAAGTAACAAGGTCCTACTTAATTACTATTTTCAAAATAAATAATTTTGAGAACCATTGAGTGGTATTATGTTGTTTTCAAGAGTTAACAGCCCTGATAGACTGAGAAATGTTCAAAGCCAAGTGAAGTGGTCAATTGCACATGTTCGGGTGTTGGATGCTGTCAAACATCGATCCCATAGGCACTTAAATACTTCTACACTTCTGTTGGTAGTTTGCGCTATGACCATATAAATATATGGTCTTTTGATCCCTGTACGTATTCGTTTTTGGCTGAGCGAGAACGATTTACCTTTCGTGGAGTGTCAGTATACCATTTTGATTTAAGTTATGCATTTACACGAGGAGGATATGTGGATATGTAAACTAACCTATCACTTCCTCTCGGTAGTACATTAGACAGGTATATCTCATATAGCTAATGGCGTTGAGATTATCATATGTGTACTCTTGCTTCAATTGTTAACTATAGTCTCCCAACTTCAGGTATGAAGGTCTCATACTTTCGATAGGGGGAAACGTAAGGTCATATGTTTTAATTCTTGAATCTGACCCTACAGTAGACGCAAGCCAGAGCAGGGTGAGCAGTCTTCTTATCCAATTCGGATGGTTATGTTCCATTTAACAGTCTTATTATAACTTGTCTTCTTATGACAGGTGGGTATCTTACCTCGGATATTTGTCTTGCTAGGTAAGAGTACCATTTAGTTTGTTTCGAACAGTAAATCCAACTGAACCACCCATTGGATCCTTTTCATATACATATCTTGACCACACGTTTTGAACCTAGAAGACATGTATATCTCATATATAATCTGGACCAACGGTGCTTGATTTTACAGATGTTTTTGTTCGTGATTTGACTACACCTTATCCTGGACCTTGGACACATTATGTACATAACACAAGATTGGCAACAGATGGTAGTAGCTACAAAAGAAAATTAGATGGAAAATTGTTGATTCAATTATGTAATGTATGTATTTATGATCGGATGTGTATAAGTAGTAATCATATTCAATTTTTTAGTGTGTATACAATCTCAGCAAAGCGTTTCAGGTAATACCTTTTTTCCTTCATGCTCTTTGAAAAATACAAACTTATTAGGTTTCAAACACATATGTTCAGTGTTTGAGGTATGTCCTGGACTTATTAAGTTAATTCGAAATGTTAGTCAGTAAACTGAGAAACTAATTTAAGAAAGTTTATTGTTTTATAAGTTGTTTCAGGAGTACAACAATAAGCTAGCTCAATTCATGTGGAAAAGCGAAAAAAGCAAGATTTTACTTGCAAAGTTCAAGTCTCAAGAATCATTAAAAGGGTGGGAGGTTCACAAGGAACTTATTTCCGTGATGAAGCGCCGCTAAATATGATGGAGGAATAATGGATGCTAAAATTGAATTCAGTGAGAGTGAAGATGTAGTTTTTCAAGTAATCATTTCTAAACACCAAACACAACCCTACGTCTTTCCAATGGTGATTACATTTCAAAGATATACCATTTTAATATAGGTTACGATTTACTCGAGGCGGATATGTGGATCTGTCAGCTAAACTATCACTTCCTCTCGGTAGTACATTAGACAGGTATATCTCACACAATCATCTAGGATTACGCCTTTATGGAAACAGGGTTTAGATATGCTTTGCTGTGTGATTTTGTTAACCAGCTTCCGTACTTTCCTCAGGTGGCTAATGTGGATGTACCAAAAGCATCTTATTTTTTTTGAAAAGTATGACCAGATTGTGTAGGAAACTGCAGTCCAAAGAAAAGATACAAGGTTTCTTCATATCTACCATTGGTGCCCACTTAGATGATTGGTAAGGTCTTCAATTATGCTGAACCGCAATTAGCCTATTCATGTTCTTATATGCAGATTATTAGTAAATGGGGTGTTTGGATTAGCATTCTAAAGTAGAGACTCACATCAGTATGAATGAGACTTTGGGTTGATTGAGTATGTTGATCTTTGTAGGGTACCGATTTATTGCTCTTGGATGAACCTAAGAATCTAATTGATCTAGACACGATTGGCATGGCTTAAAGTTAAACCTTGTGAAGAACTTTTAAAAATGGCCTAAGTCCTTCCAATGCTTTTCTTTTGTCATGGGTTTACACCTGTAAAAAGTGAAACATACTCTCAATATGTAATTTCTTGCATGTTTTAAATTCAAAATATTCATTGATTTATTCACTAATGAAAAACCTTACAAAACACTTCCGGAGGGAGATGTATGCATCCCGATGCTTTTCTTTTGTTAATAATTCAGCATTTTCTATGACTCAAAGCTTGAATTGTGGATTAGCCGACGGCCAAAGGAAATCGGTATTTTGTTGAAGGTGGGTCAAAATTTGTCTGCGTCGAGTTGAAAGTGGGTCAAAAGTTGTTTGCGTCAAACCGCTGGGACGGGTAAAATTGTGTGGGTTACATCATTGATCTATTGTATATTATTACTAAATCAATGCTATTACAATATTAAGATAACTATTTTGTTTAATTATACGATCCACGATATTGTAATATTTTGAATTACATGTTGGACGAATTTTTACCCATTAAACTGTTCAACCAGTTTGACACGTTCAATAAAGTAGAACCTGAATTTTCCTGTTTCTATATATATTGTAAGATAACTTAGGGGCTTTTATACACGAGGAAAATGTAATATTAGATAGAATGAACCGACGAAAGTTTTGAAGTAGAAAAACTAGCTCAAACAAGACGTGAGCTTGAGGAAGTCTGTTTTGGTGGTGGAGTCACGCAAATGCTATGCGTGATTACGAGTATGCAGACTACAATAGATGAATGTAATCAATTATTTCTTAAGTTGGTGTTCATTTTCTTTTTTTCTAAAAGAAGTGTGTACTACCGGATAATAGTTGCAGCAGCATTACGATGAGTCGAGAGTATTGACAGAGACTAATTAGCAAAAGTTCTTTCAAACAATGGTGATCCTGAAGAGGAAGAATTTGAGGTAATCACTTTGTTTCTGATTTATATTTCCGCTTAATGATCCAAGTTGTCTATGTTTAAAGATAATAAAGATACCAGGTTTCCTACAACATACACCAGGTGCCCCAACAACATAAAGGAGGTGGTGGTCGTAGTGGTGGAGGCAATTCCAGTTGTGGCCATAGGTGTAGTAATGACATTGGAAGTAACTTTGGAACATCATATATCTAATGTCATCATATATGATTGCAACACAATGACGGATCGATTGATGACTTAATACCACCAATGTATTATTGCACCCTTGAAATGGTTATCTTCTTTTAAATAGATGTAAACATTGAACCGATTAAGCACACAAGAAATACATTTTCAGGTTGGACAAGGTTTGTGTTAATTGATGCTTCTATATTTCTATCTTAGTTGGGCCAATAAATATGTTCCTAGCAAATTTACAACTTGATTTCAAGTAATATTTCAAAATATAAATTTGGGTTTGAATTTTGATGAATAGATGGTTCTATATAAATCAACCATGGACTCCTCTATGCAGTGAAGGGCGTAATATGCAAATCATTATAACATCTTCCTTTAACTTTCATTGTAGCAGGCCAATGAACCATAGTTTGTAAGCTCGAAATGTTGACTATATATCAAGTCGGGTTAAGGGCTTAAGGCGAGTTTAAAAATATCAATTACATTAGTAGTATTCAAAGTTTTTAGTAACACTAACTTGGTGCATGTCTAATAAAGTATAACTCATTTTAAACATGCATTGTATGCATGCCATTTGATTAATACTGATTTGTAGACCGCGTATCTTTTCCATAACATATATACTAACTCCACTTTATCTTAATTGATTTATACCTTTCTAGAATATGTGCTTATTTTATTTCACTTTCGCAAAGGACTTCAACAAATAATACAATTGGTGGCAAAAGATGGTAGTTACATGAAGCCTTAAAGCATAAAAGTGGGTAAGGAATATTAAGCTAAAAAACTACCTGTTCTCTTTTGGTGTGTTTCTTCATGTGAACGGTGCATTTTATCGCAAGTTGGGTTGTTTCTATAAATTCCAATATTCTCACATGGACAACTTTATGTAACTGTTTAAAGAGTCAAGACGAAAGAAGTTTTGAAGATTCTTTATTGTGACAAATACGACGAATACACAAACTACACAACGAACGTTTTGTATAAAGAAGTTTTATATCGTATATGAATAAGCATCATGTAATTTATATTTTCTCATAATATTCAATGTTCTTTACGATATATTACATAAACACTTTTTTTGTTTTAGGATATTTGCCGTTTAGGAAAGGACTTTAACAATTTTTGATTATGGACATGATGAGGTGCGTTGTCGCTGAACGGAGGAATCGGAAATAGCGAAGATCACGCCATGTAATGTTTGGCGCAGAGCTTCAAACCGTAAATGGAACACCACCAGAACTGTAAAACTATTAACGCCAAAACGCAATCAACTCCTCGGTCATCTCGAGTCACAATCGATGCAATGAACTATAAAGTAAGTAATTAGAATCTCCAGCCCCTGAAGAAGCCATTAATATTGCGAAAGATGGACAGAAGGAAATGGATCCCTTGGACAAGTTTCTCCCTCCACCACTAATGAAAAAGTGCACTGATGATTTGCAAGAAAAGATCATCAAGTTTATGATGCTGAAAAAGAAAACTGGGAGAAGCTTTATTTCAAAAGTGCGCAATAGGAAAGAATATCGCTCTTTTCCTAGACTTATGGCTTATTTAAGGTCATCAACTCAACTTTATAAGATGCATATTTCAAAGTGCTTATTTTAGATGAGATTACGAAATAAGCAAAAGATACTTTTTGTGGTTTATATCCGGTTTTCTCCAGAAATCGGTTTAAAGTGATTGACTCGGGAAGCCAATGTTGGGTTCATGTCCATTAAAGTTAATAGCAGAAAAGGATTGATTTTAAACAAGAATACATCCATTTAAATTTTACATAACAACAACTCATCTATCACATTAGTTGTATCATCTTCCAAATCTATTTCGTTTTCGAATGTATATGAAGTATTACATGGTTGGTGATTAGTAAAAAATTGGTTACACGCAATAATTCACATGACCAACAAAGGTTATTATTATTATTTTCACAATGGAATTAGTCATTTAAAAGAGAGTTATAAAAAACCAATTATTACTACAGTATTCTGATAGTTTGTTATGAAGACACGAACATCAGAGACTAACTCTTAAAAAGAAACATTCAATGGAAAAGAAAGTTTCAATGCATGTAGTAGGAGACTTGAAGAAAGTTTGAACGAAAACCAATGGTTTCGTAAAACAGGCATGCGTGGGTTTGCTTTAGGTATTGTTTCTCTACTAAATATTATACATGGTTGCAAAATGCATTCGTTGTTCTTTTAGCTTCCATGAATTGCATTGTACCTATTGCACATTTATAAGTGTATAGAGTTGTGTGAAAAGTAACCTTTAAGGATCGACTTAGGTTGTGTTTCTTTTGTTCTGTATGAGAAGAGATAATGGGACCTATCAATTATGGGCCCCATACTTCTTAGCTAACTAAAAAAAAAAAAAAAAAAACGCCCCTTAGTATCCTATGTTAATATAACCTATTATTTGAAAACGATATTTATAAGGCTTGCTCGCCCATCTAATTAGCTATGCTTTGATACTTTGTTCTTGCGTACCATTTTGAAACTTTTTCTCTCATATTCGATAACTCGTTATTTCTTTTCGTTCTTAGCGTATTCAATAAAAATTTGGTACATTTATATCATATTTTTCGTTAACCTAATTTTTCAAAGCGACAATTATAAGTCATGCCCATTGGGCGACTATTATATATATATATATATATATATATATATATATATATATATATATATATATATATATATATATATATATATATATATATATATATATATATATATATATATATATATATATATATGTGTGTGTGTGTGTGAAAATGCTAATAAAACTATGAAATGTAAATAATAATGGCTTTTGTACCAAAAATATCAATAACAAGATTTATCTTGTTATTTACTATTTTAAACGGAAACTAACGACTAAATTGGAAAGGTTTTGTAATAAATAAGTAATTAAGGTTTCGAGTACACGTTTATCAATAAATGTCAATTGTGGACATTTAATATTGGATAAGTAATTATTTATTTGCGTTATGTGTGCATGTGTTACGGATAACCTAACGTTAATAGTGTTGATCCACGTAGGTAGCGGACTTATTAGGTTGACGAATCTAATAAGAGCCCGCTAGGTACGTTGGGTAACCTTATTAATGGATGAATTATCCTTATGACTCTTTAGGATACGATTGATTTATGGGATAATAAGCGACACGAATAAATGAATGAGTTTATCGAGTTGACGAATTCGATAAGGTCTACTATTTATTCCGAAACTTATTAAACTATGGAGCTTATCCTTTAGAGGTCTCATTGTGTCGCATTGAGTTATATATTGGTTGTTTGAGTGCATTCATGGCATCATATTGAGTCGATACACCCACATGAGGATACCAAACACTAGGATTAAATGGTGAAACGAGACGTTTTTGGAAATAAAAGAATGGAATATATTGGGGTAGATAACGTTGATTTTGAGGAGTATGTGTATTAAAGTTGGTTTACATTAATAGGTTGTGCCGAGTCGATAGTTGTTGTGCTGTGATATTGTTATCTGTTAGGACCGAATACTATATAGATTTATGTGGTTTGGAGGTCTTGGTTGGTGGAAGAAGATGAAGATCTTCATCCTTTTTAGTGAGAGAAAGTTAGAGAGAGGGAGGAGAAAACACAAGGTTTATTAAGAAACACACACAATACAATACACCAAATGATTCACCTCACCCCTCATGGAGAGTCATGAGGGAGAGTCATGGAGAGTCATGAGCCGAGTCGATAGTTGTTGTGCTGTGATATTGTTATCTTCTACTTGTGTTTATTTGTGTGCTGATTGCTCGAGGTGAGTTTCATAGCCCCACTTTTATCTACGTTTTAACTACGTTTTGAACTACTTTGGAGTGAGAATCATGCTGCTGTTTTTGGACCGTTAAAACTATTTGGATTTGCTTATATGCTTGACTGTTTAGATAGATGTGCGGTAGTTGTTGCCTTAGTTTAGGTTTAACCGTGCCTAACTAAGAATAGACTTCTACATCGACCTAGTCCGGGGTTGGCAATTGTTCTAGATTTTGCCACGATGGTCTTTGGACTAGAGTCGCGGGCCAGTAGTCCCTAGATGCGGACGTGTGTTATGATTGGTGATCCGGGAAGGATCGGTGTGCAAACGGTATTTATCTATCTTGGGTCTTGCATAGCAAATCAACTCTTACTGGTCCACTATGATTTTGTTGAACTTAAACCTATGAACTCATCAGCGTAAGCTGACCTTTTAGCATGATTTCTCAGGTATTTGAAAGATGTTTGGAATATGTGGATTGTGGAAGCTTGGCAAGAAGGCGGGGTTCAAGGATCATTTCTGACTCTGATAAACTATGGGGACATATTTTATTAAACTATGTTTTGGGCCTAATATTTATACTTTCGGATTAAATGTTTGAATATTTGATTTGGGATTGGTTTTAAATGGTTAAATGGTTATCTTTTATTATACTTGTGTGCGATACCAATCCAATAGTAACGCCCCGAAAACTTGATTAAGTCTTCCGTTGTACCGAGATTTGGGGGTGAAAAACCCAAACCATTAGGGTGTAGGGTTTTCGGCCGACCCTCTAAGGGGGGAGTTTGACACATAGTCAAATTCTTATTACTTGGACAAGGTTAAGGTTATTCTAGTTATTCTAGAATACTCCTTGGTAGCCTATAAATACAAAGGCTTTCTAAGGGAACCTCATAACACAATAACTATCCGTAAATCTCTCCCCTCTCATCCTCTCTTTTACGATCAGTCGACCAAAGGGATAAATCCCTTTGGACGGATTCCAAAGTCGATCTAGTCGACTTATACTAGTCGACTAGTTTACCCGGTATCGTGATCGTCAATCTTGAATCGGTTTGAGCCCTAGTTCTATATGTGAAGTATAGGTGGATACCTAACTCTCCCAGAAAAGCCAAGGAGATCGATCCAAGCAAGAGAAGAAAGAAGAAGGTGATTTCGCGCGCGCAGAATGGTCAAGAAGCTTACATAACTGCAGGAAACAAGTAAGTTTTTTATAAACGCCCTTTATACATGTTTAGTTAGGTTATATCACTGATTAGGAGATCTGGCTATTAGAGTTTTATTTGTTGGAATGATGAAGATGACAAAACACGCCTTTAAAGAACAATATAGTACAAAAATAACATATGTAGAAGATGTGATAGTAGCTTTTGTTTTGTTGGATAGTGCAATCACTTGGGGTGATAAACACAAAAAAGAAGGCGTCCTTATTTAAGCCTTCTTTTATTTATTTATTTATTTATTTATTTTATTTTTTAAAGTTATTTTCTCTATTTCTTTCTTTGTAAACAAGGTTCTTCAAGTAAAATTAATGAATTCTTGATGGACCCAAATAAAATCTCAGCCCCACCATTGCAAAAGTACCTTTTTTTTTTTTTTTTACAATGTTGTATAATTGAGTATTTACTTTTTTATATTTGTCTTCATTGCTAGAAATTTTTTACTTTTAACAAACTAACTAGGTGAACTATGTACCTTAAAGTTCGTCGACAACCTTGTTTTTTCCTTCTATTTTTGTATTGACATAAAAAGCATTTTTTTTTTGCTCCATCAAGATTTTTTTTGGCTACGCCCCTGATTATGGACCATAGTTTTTTGGATATCGATGTTATTCTTTGTTCTATCTCCATTTTTGTGTGTATTAGGTATATTTGTAAGAGAGAGAGTTAGGTAGAAAATAGATAAAATCACACGTGACTTATGTGTTTATTGATTGTCGTGATCAACGATGTAAATTCATCAAAGATGTTGCAATAAAAATCCATAATATTCAAGTATTTTCAAAAATAAATACTCTAAAATATTCTTCTAAATGATTATAGATATATCCAAGCAATCTTTGAGATATTCTAAACCGTTTTAAGTTAAGATTATAAACTTTAAGTAACATTTTATGAGAAAATTATAATCTATGTGTTTTATAATATAACTAAAATGATATAATCTATACGCTTTTATGTTCAGTGGTCCGTAAAATTATATGTACTCTATAAAATCTAACTAAAGTAACATGCATAAGTAGCCTTGTTGTATGACATTTTCTATAAAGCTATTAAAAGTTTTATATTCTTACGGTTTGAACTTTTGAGAGAAACAATATCGAAATTTCTTTTGCACGATAGGTATAAAGATGAAAATGGAAGATTTGTTGTTAGAGGATAACAAGAAATAACTAAAGGTAGGAAGGGTTTTGCCTTAGGTAAATAGAATTAAAAATAGCACAACTATATTTAAACAACCCATTTTAATAGATAAAATCACTATCATAAGCTCAAAGATCCTGTTAGAATTTGTTGGAAGTTTTAATCCACAAATCTTTTGTTATGTTATAAAGTCGCAAATGGTTCTATGTTGGGTCGAATACAACCAACCAATGACCCATAAAAACAGTTACATTAGACAGTTAGATTAAGTTAGTTTTTATTAGTTAGAATGGAAGTTACTTGGAGGGAAAATAACGGCTATGTGAACCGGTTCCTTGAACCATCACATCCCTTCAAACATACCCATTCGTCTAGTATATATACATGTATCTATATCAGTTGTAAAGTTAACCCACGTTATTCAATATATACATATTTTGTGTTTACAGAATGGGTTCAACCATTCCCCAACAATCTTCCTTGTTCTCCTTATTTGATTCTTGATTGATGTTGTCACGATGTTGTTTGATCATTGTCGATCCTGGAAACCACATTAAGAACCTGTTAACATTGGTATCAGAGCCGAAAGGATCAAACAACACCCAATTCATGTTCAATCACCAATCAAGAAGAAAAATCTGCATTTTCATATCACAGAAAAAACGCATACCATGGAAATAATGGATGCCGTTTTGAAGAGAAAAAGAAAAAGGCTTGTTGGTTTGTTCCTTTGCTTCAACCCAAAAGCCATAAAGATGTACTCAAATTGCTATTACAGCAAAGAAACGGTGTATGAAGAAGGCTAAGAAATTTACTTGCCTTGAAGTCACAAATTGAAATAGATGGACTTGTTTCAAAAGGGAAAAGAAACCGCCATGAAGATCAAGTGAAGCACCAAATATTTGAAGACATCAAGGTTAAAAGATTGATGATAACAAGAAGGCATTCAGGAACAAGAAGATTGAAGAAAACAAAATATTTATAGATTAAGGGGGAAGGTCTTGGAAGTTTTAATCCACAAATCTTTTGTTATGTTATAAAAGCTGCAAATGGTTCTATGTTGGGTCGAATACAACCAACCAATAGACCCATAAAACAATTACATTAGACAGTTAGATTAAGTTAGTTAGAATGGAAGTTACTTGGAGGAAAAATAACTGCTATGTGAACCGGTCCTTGAACCATCACATCCCTTCAAACATACCCATTCGTCTAGTATATATACATGTATCTATATCAGTTGTAAAGTTAACCTACGTTATACAATATATACATATTCTGTGTTTACATAATGGGTTCAACCATTCCCCAACAATCTTCCTTGTTCTCCTTATTTGATTCTTGATTGATGTTGTTTGATCATTGTCGATCCTGGAAACCACATTAAGAATTGAGTTGTGTTCGGAAGTGTAGTGTTCTACAAGTATAGTTGAGATTTTGAATACTTAACTAACTTTGATGTCAATAATATCGAGGTGTCACTTTAGAATTCTTATCTTTGTTCGGACTATTTAGCTCTTGTTACAGTAACCATAATAAGGAAACAGAAACCAAAATTTTTAACTAGGTTATCATCCAAACTGATTGAACAAACAAGAAATCAACACCACTAAGTCTTACAAACAGTAGAAACCCTGAAAACGACCGTGTTGTTAACAACTATTTAGTTCAGGTTTACCTCCTCAACTGATATTCAGGAGATCATTCTTTCTTCGAGGGTCGATATGCACAAGTCATGACACAAGTATTGCAGAAGCAATTTGTGTCACAAATGCTCCAAAATGAAATCGACAGGCCTCCATTTTAGCTCAAAACATTGACAGGAACAAAAGAACTAAAATTAACATCGATAGTTTAAGCGTACTTTTGATGATTGGATTTATGGTAAAATGAAGCCGCCTGCAAGTCAACAAGTAGATCGACTTCAGAATATTTATGACATAAAGCAAAATAAACCCTCATATTTGAATAAAGTGTATCTTCGAATTTTAATATACAATGTATCAACCTATTTATGAAGCATACAAATACAATAATGTGAATTTTCGGGGTTAAACAATTTAGAAGGTTGTAAGAAACTTTCACCTGAATTTTAACCCCTTTGATCCGTTTCTTTTAACAAATTTTACCCATCGAAAATAATGAGCAACCAAAATTGACCCATTGAAAAGCAAACGCACAAACCTTTCTGCTTCTATTTAAGTGTACACGCTAAAACTGAAAACTACCTACAATAAAAAACCTAAGACATGTCTGCAAGGAGCTAAGGAACTCACCACTTTTATGAGCTGAGCTTTTGTCGTATCACCTCCTCCTTCAGTAATTTTTTAAGTATGATCGATCACTGTCACTCAGTACCCTGAGTATTGTTAAGGCAAGAAAGTCATACACTCATGTCAAATGTTGCATAAACAGTCATAAAATTTACTGTAATAATTTTTAGTTGAAATTACGGAATTAAAATACAGAATTATTTTGGTTTAGACTACTTGGAGTAATCATACTCATATATGAGGCACATACAATTTTTTTGTTTTCCTCTTAAAGTAGCTTTTTCTCGTCTTTGGTTACATGCTGACATTTACTAATTAGAAATTCATTTCACCCAAATTTTAACCTCTTAGATTTATTTCTTTTTTCTTATTTTATCCATCTACGATAATAAGCAACCAAATCGACCCATTCAAAAGCAAACACACATAACTTACCACTCCATCAAAAGTTGCACACTAAAATAGAAAACTACTACCATAAAATAAAAATAAAATCACACAAGTCTGCAAGTGACCAATGCACTTACCAGTCTCCTTTAGCTGACTTTTCCTCCTTCAGAAATTCTGTCAGTATGGCACGTTCACGATCACTCAGTGCCCTGAGTATTGTTAATGCGAGAAATAGTCATATATTCATGTCACATGTTGCACAAACAGTCCTAGAATTTCAAGTCAGTATAAATAAGCCACATATTTGTTTATAGTTTCTTAAATTACTGTCCTAGAACAGGTGACAAATTCTGCTCTCTTAATAAGTAGTAGGGATGAATTTGCAGCAAATACTTGAAAATTGGTACATGCAAAAACTAGCATATGTTCACAATAGTACAGTTAGATAGTATAATAACATAACTTACAGGTTCGAATAAACTGGATACTTACGTAGGAAAATCAAAGCAGAAACGTACATACTGGTCTCCATGGGACATCATAGAACCTATCTTTGGCAAGCCTGTCATATTGACATAGGAATTATGAAAATAGTGTGTGTATGTCTAAAGAGGAACAAGAGTCCATTAAAGGTAAACTTCTTCCATAAACTATTTACCTTTGCCTCTTAGTATTGTTACGTATCCTCTTTTGCTGTTCTTAAAAAGGTTTGTTATATATCCATATTCAAAAACCCCTTTAGGAATCTGCAAAAGTATAATCAATCAATATTTAGTATAACTTTAAACAAATAAATCCAAGAATAAAAACAGTGATATCTTAATGAATCTTTTGGGATCCATAAATATCTTTAATCTTAAAAATCCAAATTATATCAGTATTAATAAGCCCCGTTTTTGTTTTTATATGAATGGCTTAAGACATGAACGGGCAACTTACTTTCCAAAACTCTTATTATGAGCAATATACTACTCTATTACACATATGACCATCAACCTAGTATCAGTTTAAGGTTACTCCACAAATATGAAATATACAAGAGACCTACTGTATAGGTTTTTCACATTAGGAAATTTGTATTTCTGAAGAGACCCTAAAAAAAGTTCTATTGTAGATAGAACATAAGTTCTCTTTTTATTTTGGTACTAGGGAAATCCCATCACAGCCACCTTTGGTGACCTAGCAGGTAAAATTGCAGACTCCACATACCACCCAGCAAGACCCATGGAGCCTAGCAAATCACTAGTCCTCCACAATTGTGGATTATATGGCTAGGGTGGGTGACCCCAAGGAGTTCGCAGCTAACGCAATTTAAACTTGAGACTTCTAACTGGGACTCCCAAGCTCTAACCACTAGACTGTCCCCTTGGGTTAGAACATATGTGCTCCCCCATTATACTAATTTTATAAAAAAGAAGCCCATAAAAATAGCACAGACAGAATATCAGATATGCAGCGCAATTTAATAATTAGTAGGGAAAGAGAAAACTCACTTCTACTTGTATCATTCCATTTAGAGTTGGTACCTCAACCTTACCTCCAATAATCGCCTGTCAATTTCCGAATTTTTTATCAATTAGATACATAGCAAAAACTATATATTGCCTGATTTTACACTATTTGCTATGCAAAACAGTTTTGCGACATGTATCACACAGAAGGAAAACAACAACACAGTGTTTACACATGCTTCAGATGACAAAATTCATAATATATGCTTCTAAACACTAGAACACTAATTGTTTTGAAACGGAAGCTTCATTTTACACAAAAATACATCAAAATGTTCATTCGTCACATGTGGTGTGTCTTCAGAGGATAAAGCAAGAACTTTCAGAATCATTCAGTTCTCACCTGAATGAAGGTAATATCTGAATCTACATACAGATCCGAATGCATTCTCTTGAAAATAGGATGTTCAGCAACCTATATGAAAGAACAATAAAAAGAAAGATGAACACTGCAAGCATCATGATAAATAAAGAAATCAAACAAAAACAAGAAAATACGTAAAGTAACTAGTATTTACCTTCAGTTTTATGTTTAAGGTGCGAGGTACCCCCTTTTTATTAATACTGCCGGCTCTCGGTATTGATATGATATGACCAGAGTCTACGCCTAATTCATGGAGAATAATAATTAAAATAGTCAACACATCATATGTTTATAAAAGATTCATCCCAAAAAAGTATATCCCTTTTAGTTTCCACAAGGATCTGCCCCTTTTAGAATTTGATTTACGAAGCTCATAATACCACCAAATTTTATAAAAATATGAAGATTATTTTTTTAAAAAATCAACCGGTAATGATTTATTAACGTTAACACAAACCTGCCGGTACTGTAACTTTAACTTTCTTGAGTCCCTCCATAATTCCTGACCCTTTGCATGAGCTGCAGTCTTCCTGTACCAAATTATATAAAAAAAAGACATTGATCTAGATTCCCTCAGTTAGAAAATATATGCTAAACCATCCAACAATTTTAAAAGTCAAACCTTTTTCACACGACCTGACCCTTTACAAATGCTGCACCTACGCTCGAAGTTAGATTTATTCTGACAAAGTCAGATACGAGCCCCAAATAATCATCCACTTGGTTAGAGATATGAAGTTTGGAATATATTGTTGATTAATAGAAAACACCTACTTTCCCATAGACGTCTTCGGATACTATCCGAAAGCCCTTACAAGTTGGACAAACTCCCTCTGTGTAACCCTTCCCATCTGTATTTAAGAAGAACCCAAAGTCTTAAAAGACAATAATACCATCCACATTCAAACAGAAACAATATTGTATTATAATAGAGGTTTAACTAATTGAAATGTGTTTTATTTACTTTAAAAAATACAATGAACAGTAGTCACATAAACTATTGAACACCATGAAACAAAACTGCATCCTCATTTAATACCAGCTAAACCTATATATATACAACATCCTCGTGTATAATAAATGATTACATTAAGAATTTCACTGTAGTAAATGTTGGCTTAAACCAAAGTCACTTTTGGCTAGCGATATAGGATAAACGAGATTGTAAATGTAAATCCTACTAAAGCAACAAGTAAGGATAATGCATAGTTTCCATAGTCACATGCTTCATAATCTATTTTAACAGCAGGTCAAATTTATTACAAAACTAATGTCAGAAACAAGGTAAAAACCTCAATTGCATAAACATGGAAACGATAACACGATTAAGTGAGCCATATTAGGTTGAATCATCCAAATCCACTTCTGCTATGAGAGACCAATATAACTACAACTAGGATATAAAGATAGGCTAGCCTGTAAAAGTGGGATAACGACTCTAAAACTGTAACTATAACTTTTTCAACAAGATACATACAATAGATTTAACAACGAACAACTCAAATTATGAGGTTTATCAGATAAGCTTGTCTTGATCATAGTTCAAACTAACTTCTAAAATATAAGATACATACTTAATTACTTTAGGAAAAAAGTTGAACTACGTATATTTTCTAATGCGAATGTTAAACTGGTAAATATCAAGTATAAACGACTCACGGCAAGCAGCACAATGGAATTTTGCTCTCAGTGATACGCCTTTTGAACAGCCTCGAGCAGCCTCCATAAAGGAAACTGAAAGCTGACACTAAAAACTCAAACAATAAAATTTTGGATGAGCTTGTCAAAAGTAATTGCATGACTAAGTTCAAAATATATATTAGATTTAATGGTCAGAAATTCAGATACAAATGCATAACCTGAGTTGCACCTGATGATATAAATCTTCCCAAGTAGTAAACTCAGAAGTTGTATGAGCATGCTCTGGTCCGTCAGCAGATCTGGAAGAGTTATAATTCGTGTTCTCCCTATGCCTGTCTCGCTGCTTCACCTTTAACTACAGAATAAGTTGCACCTTTATGTATGTGATCTTAGTGGAAAAATTCATTGTTGAGATGGTTTGTAGTTAAGAATAAACCCAAATTTATTTACCTCGTCATATTTAGCTCTCTTTTTAGAATCTTGCAGAATCTGTAATACACGGGCCACAACAGGGAATCAATAGAAAAAGGTCAGAGCTGTAGTAATTTCAGATACCTAATTGAGCATCACCATATGAAAAATAAGCAATGAAATAAAAGAGCAACAGAAACTACACCTCGTATGACTCTCTTATCTCCTGAAATTTTGTCTTTGCGAACGTTTTGTTTTCGTTTGCGTCTGGGTGATACTTCTTTGCCAGCTGCAGCAAAGAAATTAGTGAAACAAGGTACCGCAAGCAAGCACTTCATATCACACAAGTGATAACAATGATGCACTTCTTTTGTAAAACATTGTGAACAAATTATATGTAATTTAATGTCAAAGGTACATTCGAAGTTATTGTCATGAATAGTAGGATCATGACGCATAACTAAAAAGGGAATTAGTATCAGTTTGCAATGATGTGTTGTAGGAGTCCCACAAAAGCCAATTTGGAAGGAACTTCAATTTCATACTGACACAGCGATAAAAAAAAAAATACTTATTGGGTCTATCTACGCAATCAGCTACAGGTAAAGATAATCAAATTACAGAATGAGGTTATTACACCTAACCAATGCAATAAAAGCAGGCAGGTTAATTTTAACTGACTAAAATTTTAAGGCCAAACACACTCAGACTGTGAATGTTTTAGCTTCCTAATTAAAGGCATTTCATTGCACCATATATTGGACTTTCCTCATAACCTGAAGTTACATTCTACATCATACATGACAGATCCGCTATATGCCTATATGGCTATATCTATCACTTTCGTGTCCCTCACCCAATGTATCATGTACAAGTGTCATTTTCGTGTCCCTCACCCAAAATATCATGTACAAGTGTCATTTTGTCCCCAATAACACTGCCTCTCACAAGTATGCTTGTTTGGATAATATTCGATGTTTCTAGGAAATTAATTGGAATCATATGCATGTTTAAATAAATAAATAAATAAATGAACTTCAGAAAAGATACAGGAGAATCTGGTCTAGCAGTGTTTAAACAAAATTCATGCTACTCACAACATAAAAAGCCTTCTTGATCTCCTCTTTACTAGCATGTTGGGGAACACCTAGGATTTTATAGTGATCTCCTGCACTCGAGTTATAAATTCCTGTAGAGTATAAACACTATACATATTATGAAAGTGTATGCATGAGTATTGGAAAAGAGTGAAAAAATATCTTGAGACATCACCTGTCGCATGGATAGAGCGCTTCAACGTTAGCATCCTCATATTTGTATAATCTCCATGCTTTCCAGCAGATCCAATATTGTAGAAACCTGACAAATACATCACAGGAATATTCAAAGTTATTTCATGTATCCAATACCATCAGAAGTGCTGGAGTGGGCTTGAATCGTATTCGAAAGATGTTCATCTCTGCTTTGAGAAATACAAATGCCATGATCCACCAGTTTTGCGATTTATCAGAATAGCTCAACATACTCCTCACTGATTCCAACATATATCTTTACTTTCTATTTTCCCGTTTTAGCTATGTGATTCTAATACAGCGGAGACTTTCAAGAACGTAAAATTGTTTTTGGCCGTTTGGAATTGAGTGAAATGGATTGTTTCTTTTACTGGATACTAAAATAAATTCTCAAATCTGTTATTTCGTGATCAGCATCTGAGCATTTGGTTCAATACATTTCTTTTCAAAAGCAATGAGTAACAAAGCCATTATACACGTAATACAGCATACTGTCTCAACCTCCTAGTTAGAGGGTGTCTGGGAATGCTTATATTTTCTGCTTATGCTTCAGCAAAAACTTAAGAACTCATAATCAGCTTAAAATAAGTACTTGTGAAAACGGTGTTTCATTTTCTTATTTTGCAAAAGATACAAGAATACTCTAACAAGAATTATTTGTTGAAAAAACTCTATCAAATTCTTTGGTAAAAGGCTTTATAAGTTCAGCATGTTTGTAAAAAAGTAATTTTAATGTCAGCAAAAATAAACACATAAATAAGAATATCCCAATCTTATTTTACCTGAAATATGCTCAAAAAATAAGCAATCCCAAACACCCCCTTATTGGGACACTCAGCAAAGCGCAGCAGCTAATAGGGATGACGGTCATTGACTATTTTAGCAGCAGTTAATTGTTTTTGCCCTGAAATTTATATTTTTCAGATGAAAAGTGTATATGCGTTGGTCCTCGGGGGCTACTCAGTTCAGCGTTGTTAGTCATAAAGTTTTGCATAACAATGATTAAGGTGGTGTCTGGTATTCTTATTTTTTTCAACTTATGCTCAAGATTAGCTATAAGCTACATAAAAATAAGTACTTCACATGAAAATGTTTGGATTTGCTTATTTTGTAACCAATGCAATAATAATACTCGAAAGAAAAATAATAAACAGCTTGAAATAAGTACCTGCTTATAAGAAACTGCTTGTTTTACCGCAAAATAAGTATAAGCAATCCCAAACACCCCCTAGGCATTACATTGCATGCTCGAGAACAATAACAAACACGTTCCCCTCTTAAATATAAGTGACATACATAATGTAACATCCAATCATCTTATAAACATACACGGTCCAGCCACAAAATACCAATGTTCCACAAATGTCTCACTTTGATACGTGAACTAGAATGTATTTCGCTTTTGGTAATTTAAATTTTATTCCCATATGCATACACATAACATTTTTTCCCAAAAACAACAACAACAACAACAACATACCCAATCCCGCCAAGGCAGGGTATGGGGGAGGTAAAATGTAGTCAGATCCTACCCCTACACCAGGGTAAACCCGTTGGTAGAGAGACTGCTTCCAACAAGACCTCCGGCAGGTGCATGTGTGCGTGTGGGAAAAGATAGAAGGAGCTAGAGACAAAGCGAAAGCTAAAAGCAATCAAAAGGGAAGCAAGCGAACCAGGCAAACAATGCAAAAGGACCGAAGCAAAGAAACGCAACAAAAGCAAAGAGCCAAGGCACAAAAGCGTGCCAACTAAAAGGACAACACCTAGCATAGCAAAGCAACAAACGAGGCTAAGAGCAAAGGCAAAACACGAAGCACCAAAACCAAAGACCAAACGCAGGAGCAAGGCAAGGCAAGGAGACCTAGGGAGCAACAACAAAGCAAAGCAACAACGCACGGGCCTAAACTACGGCAAAGCATAGAGAGGCCACAAAACCCAAAACGCAGTGGCAAAGCAAAGGAGACTCTAAAAAGCCAAACACCCAAAACCAAACACAAAGCGCAGAGCACCTAGCAAAGACTACCCAAGAATCCTAATTCTATCCTCCACCCTTCCTATCTCGAGATCATGTCCTCGGTGAAACGAAGCTCCATCATGTCTAGCTTAAGTCTATCCTCCCACCGATATTGGGTCTACCCTCCTTCTCACTCCATCGACAACTAGCGCTTACCTTCTAATCGCACCGACCGCGGCCCTCCTCCCGACATGACCGAACCACCTCAACCTTCCTTCTCTCATTTTCGAAACAATATTCCCGACCTCAAGTTTTGCTCGGAAAACTCCGTTTGGGATCATGTCAAGCAAGGTCTTACCGCAAGTCCATCTAAGCATCCTCAGTTCTGCCACCTCTACCCTGTTAGCATGAGCCTTTGATATGGGCCAACATTCTGAGCCGTACAAAATAGCAGGTCTAATCGCCACCTTATAGAATTTACCCTTTAACTTAAGGGGGATGTTCCTGTCGCAAAGAACTCCTGACGCCGCCCTCCATCTCGCCCACCCCGCCTAATTTCATGGGTTACATCCTCATCTATCCTCCCGATTCAGTGAATTATCGATCCCGTGTATCTAAAAGACTCGCGGGGGCAGGTCTCGTCACCGATACGAATATCGATTTGTTCGTGGTGACTGCTCAATCCTCCCAAAATCACATCTCGTATTGGCCTTCTCTCTGCCACCAAGGCCATTTATGTCAAGAGCCTCCTCCAATGCTCAAGTCTAATGTTTAACCCTTCCCATGATTCGCCACCAACACAATATCATCAAGAAAGATCATGTTCCACGGGATACCTCTTGTACCCTCTCGATAACTCGCCTGAATCAAGGCGAAGAGGGGGGCTAATGGCGGATCCTCATGGAGCCCGACTTCCATGGGAAAACTACGAGATCCCCACGTGGACCGTGCAGAGTCTTAGCACCTCATACATATCCCTAATGACTCACGTATCTCTTCGGGGTTCCTTTGTCGATAAGAGTTCTCCAAATCAACTCGCGGACGCTATCATAGGCCTTTCCGGATCAAGGAACGCCATACGCAAGTCCTTCATCTTTTTCTATACTTCCACGAGACTTACGAGGAGGTGAATAGCCTCGATCGAGGACCTTCTGGCATAAAACCAAATTGGTTCTCAAAACAATTTAGTAATTTACACATGTTTAATCCATGCAATTTTATCTTACTTTTCTTCCACATTGTATCATAGACGTGATAATGCTTCTAGATAATGTTTTCATCTCCAGTTGGTTTTCCAATTACAAACCCAGTGTGCTCCTAAATGACCCATCTAACCTGTACCCATTTAGACCGAAACCACTAAGACCCATGACCCGTCCCTCATTTTGCCACCTCTAGTAAATACATAACTAAGAACCAATTGGGGATGAAAATTATACTAAGTGGACGCCAACTATAATTCAACTTAAGAGTCTCATTAACCAAAAATGACGTGGATCATGCATATGTAATTTACTTAACTGTTTTAGAAAGCAAAGTTACACTTTTTTTTTGAACGGCAATTGTGGCTACATGGCTCCTAGCCCAGAAGGCGTAGCGAGCCCACACAACGAGGTTGGGTCCAGTCTAGAAGGCAATGGCACCGTTCCCTTTACGCACACGGGAGGAAACCCTATCGTCCTAGACAAAACTCGAACTTGAGACCTTGTATAGGAGGGTAAAACCTCCATACCGCTAGACGAGAGGCCCTTTGGAAGCAAAGTTACACTTTCAAGTTCTGGTAGTCTAAGACATTTGAAAAAGTAAGTTGCTATTTAGTTTAAACCCAACGTAAAATCATACCTCGACTATGAACTATGGGACGAAAAGCCTTTGAAGCTACATGACCACATATTGGTTCAATTGACAGCAAATACTTAAGATTCTGAAAAAAAAAAAAAAAAAAAAATCAATTATATCATAATTAATGTCGTTATTAAGCACAGCAATAATAATAATAAAATAGTTTTACCTTAAAAGAATTTGGGCGACAACTGAACCCTCGCATTTGAAGAATTATTTATTCATTAGTGACAGTAATGAGTGAAACGTTGTCGTTTTATAGGTTTCGTGATTTCTTTTTGCTCACGTTTTATGTGTCTGCACAATTTAGAAAAAGTTTCACTCAATGATAAAAGACTAAAGGGTACCGCGAACGCGCATGCAGACTGGTGATTATTTTCATGAAAGTAAATATTTTCATTTTAAACATTCCTTATTTAGCATGCCTTAAATATTTTATAGCGTAATAGATATATGTTTTTCAAAAATATAACGTCTAAATTATTAATAGTGTTTTCAAATTTTAGCATTAAATTGTTGCTTATAAACAATTCTACTAAAATATATCATTATTAAAGAGATTACTACATTGTTTAAATAAGACTTGTATTTTTAAATTTTACATTAATTTTCTATCTTTTTAAGAATTTTTTGTCTTAAAATTTTAAGACTTCTTTTCCTTTTATACTAAGGCAAACGCTTATATCGTGATAATGTTGTAGCTTTTTGTATTCTTTCGTAAACTATGAGTTTTCTTTATATTAAGATTTTGTAATTGAATTTTAATGTATATTAGTAATTTTTTAGTTTTATATGTTAGAAGTGTTAGTATGGTGGTTACACATTTATTTCTCATTAAATTATTTATTTGATCATTAATATGACGATTACAACTTTTGAAGTTACAAGTATTGATCAAGTTTTGAAATCCTTCCGTTATAAGAAATGATTTTTGTCTTAATTTTTTTTGGGCGCGTTTCCTTGTCTGAAAGTTTATCTACTTTTTCGTTTTTCTTTGGGCAAAAAGTTAGAGAAAGCCAATGTTTTTTTGTGTTGCTATAAAATATTTTTAGATTAATAAGGGGTGTTTGGGATTGTTGTTTTGGATGTGCTTATGCTATGAGAAAGGATATTTATTCATATTTCATTTTCTTAATAATCATTCTACTTATAGGATCCTGTTAAGTGAAAATACTGACGATTTAAATGAGGGGAGATAATGAGTGAAATACTTGTGACTTGCGATGTGGGTTTTTGATTTTGTCAGTTTAATTGATGAATTAAAGTGTTTATTATGTTGTTTGGCATGTGTGCGCACCAAGCATTTGTCTTTATTCCACAATTGAAAAAGATGCTTATTTTTTTGGTATTTTGGTGTGTGATTTTTCACACCTACCCGAACACAAGCAATCTCCAAAAAAATTAAAAAATTCTCGTGTACTATTACTATGCCAAATGCTATTGTTTTATTTGGCATTTTGTATATTAACTTTACACAATAATGTGCTTAAGAGAGTAATCTTAAACTGAGAATCTGAAAGACTCAGTTGAGACTTCCAACCGAAGCTTATTATTTATTTTATTGTTATATATATTTGTTTAGTATTTTTTAGTGTATAATTGATCGTTTGTGTTTCAGAGTGTACTTGATTTGAAGGTATGTTCGTATATACAATGTTTTCAAACCCGAGTCGACCCGGCGGTTCAACCGGTCGGACCGGTATCCGACCACTAAACGGGTCAAAAAACCGGGTTTTAAACCGGGTCAACTCATTAGACCCGCCGGTTTTGAGTGACCGGGTCAACCCGGTCATGAAACCCTACGGGTTTGGTTTCTTTCAAATTTTTATGAAAACCGGTTGACGGGTGATCAAACCAGTTGACCGGTCGGAAAAATAAAATAATAAAAATGGAAAACTGGGTTGACCGGTGGTCGAACCGGTGTCCGGTGACTCGACCGGGTCGATTAAAAACCCGGTTTTTAAAACATTGCGTATATATATGTTCTATTCAGTTGTAATTCTATGTAAATGTGTGATCCTTTGGAACAACTTATTGCAAAAGGCTTATAATCTTTTTTTTAGTAAGAATAAGCTACTAAGTCCAATACAATAATTTGTAATTGAATATATACTTCTCTTCCATAATCCATTCGCTGCCTCTCTACACTCCTCCTAGTCGATGTTTCCTTCGCCATTGCCTTTATTAGTTTTTGAGTCGTGGTTCATTATAAACTATTGCATTCTCACATAAATTCACTCATGAACATAAGTTTATTGTGGCTCATTTGGCGCCAAGTTATCTGATACGGTTTTAGAGTGTTTAGGATTACCTATGTGAGTGGTCCCACGGATGGCGCCACGTGCTGCGCATTCTGGGGATTCGCCTCCCAAGGCGAGTCCCATTCGTGCTAACCCTCTTGCGCCAGAGAACCAAGGCGCCGATCCATTGGCATCTGGGGATATGCCAATGGACCAGCTAGTTGAGGAGCTTAGTTTAGCTGTTGCGCATCAGGCTGCATTGGTTGCGCGGCTAAAGTCATCCGTGGGACCAATCACTAAGGACTAGAATGACGAAGCAAGGAAACCTAAGCCAGCGATCGCATAGTGACCTACATGGGAAGAAGCAGCAAAGTGGATCGACTCTAAACAGCCTCGGAACAACCGGTGCTACGAAACCAAGGTCGCGCCAGATCCGGTCTTCCGACAATGGAACCACGCACGGGGACAACCCATGCCACCATAACAACCACCAGCACAGAAGATCCATTGCGCTCCCTTTTTACCACTCCCCTCCAATCGGTTGCAGAAACGGGCCTCACAAACCCGCCAGACGCACCTGACCGAAACAAGGGTCCAGTGGTGGAAACAGACACCCTCGCCCTAGAGGGAGTCACACGTCACACCTGAATTAGCGCCAAGTGACTTCGTGTCCCAAAATTACGAAACCTTGGCTGCCCTCATGCAAGAGGAAGCAAAAAAGAGGTCGGGTCGGAGCCTGCAAGCTCGACTCAATTTCGACCCAGAGTATGAGACATCTCCACCGTCCATCGAGGAGAGGCGCGGAAGGGATAATGAGCCGACCCCGGTGTTTACCGAGATTGGGAGGAGAGTTGAGAATGATGAGACGGTGACTGCAGATCCGGAAGAACACGAGGAGGACCAACGCGTACCAATGTCCACGCTAGGCTTGGTAGCCGCAAGGTCCATGATAGACTTGGACGACGGTACTCCCAGTGAAAGCCCCAAGCACGGATTCGAGGACGATCGGTATGCGCCGAAAGAGGGAAGCTCATCCTCGGTGACTCCTCGGACAACGAGGACAACGAAACAGACACTTTGAAAGTCTAGGAGAAGATATCGCGACCGTGAGGAGGAAGATATGTCTCTCCGTGGCGCGCCAAAGGTGGATGCGTTTTCACTCGGCGCGGCGATTTCTCGAAGATAAGAGAAGGCGCATGCCCGCCAATGTGAAAACCTATGATGGAACAGGTGATCCGGACGATCACTTAAAAATTTTCGAATCCGTTGCTACCATCGAAAATTGGCCACAACCTGTGTGGTGCCACATGTTCAATTCCACATTAGTGGGGAATGGCCGAAATCGGTTCGATGCTTCCACGAAGCATTGATGGCTTTGAAGAGTTGCGGGGCGTTTTGCACGAACTTCACTCAAAGAAGTGCGCCAAAAACCCGTCGAACTTGCTGTGGTAAAAAACTGGGGGAATCTCAAGCGCTTATGTGGGCGCTACAAAGATGAGTGCATACATGTCAAGGCATGCCCGAAATACTAAAGATCTCGGGGTTCATGAACGGATCAATAACCCGAGAACTCATCAAAGGTTGAACAACAAGGTCCCCAAACCTTTGATGAAATTATGAAACGCACGAGGTCCTTTATCCAAGGAGAAGCCGCAGCAGACAAAGAAGAAAGGCTACTCAAACTATAGGTCACAAGAACGACCTAGGAGACAATCCATCGACCGAGTAGCAACCATGAACAAGAACTACCATGCCGGGGAGCGGACGAGATAATGACAAATATATCCGCTAACAAAACTCCAAAGGAGATATTCGTGATGGAAGGCGCAAACTTCCCGAGACCCCACCAATGCGCACCCCAAAAGATCGGCGCGTGGGGAACGGATACTGCGACTATCATGGACAGAAGGGCCACACCACCAATGAGTGTGTCCAATTGCGCCAGCTAATTGATAAGCTAGTAAAAGAAGGAAGATTGGACCATTTGGTTAAAAACATCAAGGAGGGGAAAGATAAGCAAAAGACTGGGAACAAGAAAGAAGTACCCCAAAGATAAGGTCGATACCATCTACATGATACAATCATGGCGTAATGACTAGCGTAAGATCGACCACAAATTTTCCATGGGCGAAATCTCCTTCCCCACCTTGGTGCGGACAACGCAGTGGTAGACCCGCCACCATTGAAATCAATGCGGGGTCACGATATCCACCGCATGTATGTTGATGGAGGAGCATCCACGATATAATGTATGAACACTGCTTTCAAACGATCGCGACCGAGATACGGTCGAGTTAAGCCCGGCCATGACGTCGTTGACTAGTTTTACAGAGAAAAGATATGGCCCATGGGGCAAATACGCCTACTAGTCAATGTTGGCAATAAGGAACACTCCACGACACTGGATGAATTTTATGGTGATCAAATCCCTCGCCATACAATGGCATTATTGGAAGACCGAGGATTTCACCATACGCTGCAGATCCGCCTACAAAGACATGGGATGCTCAAATTCCCGGTGGAGGAGGCATTGTTACTCTCACAATACCACTGTACCACACGGAGAATGTAACACATTTACATGTGAGACGCACACATTCCGAGCAGTAGCGCAACTAAAGTGCCAACCGAGGGTTGCAATTCATCCCGATTACCAGAGCAAGAAGTATCGATCGGGGATCGCTATCCGATAACGGCAGGGGCAACCGTGCGCGACTCTTGCAAAAGAACACGGATATCTTTGCATGGGAACCAAAGCACACGACCGGTGTACCACGCTCGATTCTGTAACAAGTTGAGAATCGACAAGGATACCCCCATCTGACGATGAAGCGCGGCCGGGCTCCGCGGCGCACAAGCAGTCCGCGTATACATAAACTTGTGGATGCGGTATCATGCGAGAAGTCTATTACCATGACCGGTTTCCAACCCATGATGGTCAAGAAGAGCGACGGTAGTTGGCGGATGTGAGTGGACTTCACGGATCTCAACAAAGCATGTCCACAAGATCGCTACCACTACCGAGATAGACGGAAGATAGAATTTTGTGTGGATACCCACTTAAATGCTTTTTGACGCATACAAAGGATACCACCAAATCCGGATGGCTAAAGAAGATGAAGAAAAATGGCCTTCCATATAAGCCAAGGCGTATTGTTATACTAAGATGCCCTTTGGCTTGAAGAACGCAGCGCCACCTACCAGCGATTGGAGGACAACGCATTTGAAAAATAGGTGGGCCGCAACCTAGAGGTTTATGTTGATGACCTTGTCATAAAATCCATACGGAGGATGAATTGGTGCGCGACATTGAGGAAACATTTAAGACACTAAAAGATCAATATGAAGCTAAATCCCGTAAATGCACTTTTGGCGCTCTGTAGGCATGTTCCTCGGATATTTGATAGAGCCCGATGGCATCAAACCGTGTCTAGAAAAAACGAAGGATGTCATCCAACTTCCTTCACCACGCACGTTGAAAGAAGTCCAATCTCTAAATTTGAAACTGGCCGGTTTGAATAGATTCTTGTCCAAATCAGCAGACAAGTCACTCACTCTCTTCAAAACACTCAAGAAGTGTACAAAAAAGGGAGACTTTCGGACTACGAAGCGTAAGAAGCTTTCATAAACAAAGACTTAGCGGCAGCTCCCACACTAGTCGCGCCCGCCCGTGGGAAAAATTAATTATGTACTTATGCGACTAATGGAGCGACAACATGATACTCTCTTGTGACGAATTCAAGACAAACACCGTATACTTTGTAAGCAAAGCACTCAAGAAAATGGTGGTTAACTATAGCGCAATGGAGAAGTTGGTCCTAGCATTAGTATTCGCCGCCAAAAGATGCGCAGTACTTCCAAGTGCACCTAATAGGGTGATCATGCACCAACCTATCAAGCAAATCATCTCCAAACCCGATGCATCGGGACGACTACGTAGTGGAGTGTGTTGCTAGGTGAGCATAACATCTCCTACAAACCACGTCTCGCGGTTAAGGCGCGATACTAGCGAGACTTCATCATCGAAAAATCGGACATCGATGACGCGCCTTCACAAAGCAAGGTGTAACTACAAGAACCATGGATCCTATTTACGGATGGATCTTCATGCGTGGGCGGGTCAGCGCAGCCTTATCCTCACGAGTCTAGAAGGAATGGAATTCACTTACGCACTGCGCTTTGAATTCACACCACAAACAACGAGGCGCAGTATGAAGCCACGATTGCTTTGGACTACATTTGCAGCTCGAATGGGCATACGCAACCTAGAAGCAAATGTGGATTCCGCTTGGTAGCCAACCATGTGCTAGGCGGTATGTGGCTAAAGAGGAAAACATGATTCAATACCTCGATAAGACCAAGTCCCTAATCCGTGGCTTTGACGGGTTTACCATCAAACAAGTTCCTAGAGGGGAAAAGCGAAGGCGGATGCACCGAGCAAGATTGCATCCACAAACTTTGCTTTTGTCAAAACAAGTATTGGTGGAAACTCTAAAGAGCAAGTCCATCTCGGAGATGGAGATATCCACGGTGATAGAGGAACAAGGTCCTACATGGATGACTCCAATTGTCGAGTTTATAAGCAAGGGCGTATTACCCCAAGAGCAAAAGGATGCCCGACGAGTACGGCGCACATCACAGAGGTTTGAACTTCGGGACGGTATACTATATCGGCGTTCATTTCTACAACCATGGCTTTGATGTGTCGGACCCCTTCAAGCGATTACGTACTCAGAGATCCACACCGGTTCATGTAGTATGCACTCGGGACCACGGTCCGTTGTGGCGCGCTTACGGTCGTGATACTACCGCCTCACGATGCCCGTGACGCGGGACTTAATATGAAAGTGTGGCGATCGCCAAGTTCACGCACAATTCCACGCCAACCACAACAGAGCTAACACCTATTACGTCGCCATGGCCATTCTATAAATGGGGTATCGACATTGCAGGCCCTTCCATTGCGGCGGGGGATTGAAATTCCTTATCTTGGCTATAGACTATTTCACTAAATGGATTGAGGAAAAGTCGGTCGCGACAATCACGGTAACCGTGTAAAACAATTTGTTTGGGAAAATATCGTATGCCGCTTTGGATTACCCGGGAAATCATCTCGAACAATGGAAAACAATTACGTGACAACCCTTACAAGGAATGGTGCGAGAAATCAATATTGCACAACACTTGCGTCGGTTAAACACCCACAAACCAATGGTTTGGTCGAGCGGCAAATCGTAGTCTAGGTGAAGGAATTAAAGAACGCTAGACAAACACAAAAGAAGGTGGGTGGAGGAATTATCGCATGTTTTGTGGGCGCACCGCACTTCAATCAAAATTAGCACGGAGACACTCCCTTTCTCTTGTCTATGGGATGAAGCCATACCGGCCAAAATTGGGATGCCAATTATTCGCCTTGCCAAGTTAATGTTACAACCAATGACGATGAACGGCGATTGACTTTGACTGTTGGAAGAAAGGCGCGCGCTGACTATATGTGAAGCGAGCTAAGTCAAAATGAAGGGATACTACGATGCTAAAGTTCAAGCGTCTCATTCGACCAGAGACTTCAGATATCGCGCCAATGATGCGAGCCACGCAAGATACAAGAAAACTTGGACCGAAGTGGGAAGGACCTTATGAGGTCATTGAAGCATTAGGAAAGGGCGCTGCATAAGTCTGCGTGACATGGATGGTCGTGAACTACCACGCACATGGAACATTTGCAATCTCAAGCGATGTTATCTCTAGGAACGGCTACGGCCCAACGCACGGACATCCCCGCACTTTAATAAAGTGCTCAATAAATATCTGTGTATTTACATTTTGTTTTACTTAGGCAAATGTCTTTCTTTTTCTTTTTACAAAAACTTGCAAGTATTAATAAAACGTAGCGGTTTCTAGCTAACTCCGCGACACATTTTAATTTATTATTTACATATTATTCATATCCCAACATTGTTGTTATATTATCTTTTGCCTACATGGCGTGCATGCACTTACTAAGCCCATGATGGTGCAAAGGATGAGTAAACCTACTAAATAACTCGTTGAGTCAGAGGGTTGCAAACCCATCAACATTGGATCATGCATCCTTGTTAAACACCTTATTTTCAAGACGTTATAATAAGTTCAATACGCATTCCACGATGGATGCGCAACAATGCATAATGTGCGCATTTAACAAACTAGGAATCAAGACTCTTGACTCCTTAATATGATATTCTGATGACGCGCATATCAAACCATACACGATTATGATACAAGTACTTAGACATTATGTTTCAAGTATGTGTAGAAAACTAGAAGGGGTTGAATAGTTTACCAATTAAAACTTTGTTTTGAAACTTATTGAAAAGATCAATTGATATTGATCTTAGATATGTTAATGAAATATGCAAGCAATATGTAAAGAGTAAATAAGGAAAGAAATGATCAAACCACAACAAGTTGTTTATAGTGGTTCGGTCTACAAGGACTCTTTTCCTTGCCTACTCCACTCCCGAGTCTCACACTCGAGAGTTTAACTTCACTAGTCAACAAGCTCCTTTCACCGTGGAGAAAACCTTTACACTTCGCTTACACTATTTCCGACACTAAGCTAGATGTCGAGTTCTTTCCAAGGGTACAACTACTCCCACACACAATGTATTTTGAGGACTAAAATACTAACCACTCACACTCACAAGATTATGATGGTTTAATACAACAATGAAGTATGAATCAACACTAGATCATACAACACTAAACAAACAAGACTTCCAACTTCTCGTTTGAAGCTTGAATGTGACTTGATCTTCTTTGCTACAAAAGAGATCACTAATATGATATGAAACCGAGTTAGAAAGGTTAGAGAAGATATGTATGAGAGTATGATAGAAAGGGATGAAAAACTACTTGGTTTGGCATTGCTATTTATAGCCAAAATGGACAGGAGCGTCCACGGACCACGGAACCCTCAAAAGGGTTCCGCCCGTGTACCATTTTGGTACCGTGGTCGACAACAAGATTACCAAAATCTTACCAAAGTCAACCATATCTATCTAAGATTGTGCAAGATATGAAGAGTACAAATCCACAAAAATATCTAATGAAATCTTTCAATGATTTCCATGATGCATCACATGATGTCATATGTTGTATTTCTATTTTAGAAATATGCAAGTACTTAAGTAGTGTTTGGTTTTAAGAACCTAACACATTCTAAAACTACTATCATACATAATGATTAGAGTCATATTAAGATATAACTAATCATAAATGTAAATGCTTGAATGATGAATATATTGTTTGAAAAAGCTTGTTTTAATATCTATTAAACTTGACAAGCTTTAAGCTTTTATACAAATTAAATTTACTTTTGTCGTTAACAAAACTTAGGTAAAGATCAAAAATATAAATAACGTTTAATGACGATATTTGTATTAACAATCTCCCTTTTGTTGAGGACAAAATATAAATTTTATTTTATAAAAGATACAAAGTTTGTGCAAGAGTTATAAAATATTAGTTTTAGAACTTGAAAAGGAAATGATAATGCAAGTGTATGATGTTTGACTTTTCGAGAAAGTCAAAGTATTCACTAGTTGATGCATGATGTTGACTTTTCGTAAAGTCAAAGTATGCGATTGACTTTTTAAGAAAAGTCAAGTATTACCAATGAAGTACCATGTTTGACTTTTTCACAACAAAGTCAATGTATGCGCTTTGAAAAAAGTCAAATATAACCAAGTTCTATATTTTCTCCCCTTTTGTCTCAACAAAAGAAGAGGCGATCGGAATGTAATGAGCGAGCCATTATCTCCCCTTGATCAAAGCTCCCCTAAATTGGGTGCTTAATGGGAAGATACATGGATTGTGAAAATAAAGCTACAAAAAATGTTAGTAATAATGATCATTCACAAGCATTTCCAAACACTATGTAATGGCACCAACAATATAATAAACATCATTCATTAGTTAAAATTTTTCATGAATAAAGATCATGAAAAGAGAACACAATGATGTGTTTTTAGTACAAGAAAATAAAGATAATCCTAAGAAAAGAAAAACTAGAAATGCTAGTCTATGACCATCCTAATGAGATGGTGGATGAGAAAGAGCGTTGAGGCGCTCAAGGATGTGATTGAGGATGAACCTCATTTCCTCTTGAAAGTCATGGACCATAACCCGGTCCTTTCAGCGGTTTGGGCCATTTGCTCACAAATTGAGCAACCATGCCTAGGAGGATAGTATGTTTGGGAAGGTTGTGGTGGTGGAATGGTAGATGTGTTGGTGGTGTTGGGGATGTTTGGGGTGGTCATGATGGAGGCTAGCAAAGCATTTTGCATTTGCATAGTCTCACTAAGGTGAGAATCCACCATGCCTTTGAATTGGTGGAGGTTGTGGAGTTCCGCTTGAATCTCCTCTCTAGTGGGATTGGCATCCCACATGCACTCCTCAATGTCCTCAAGATGAGGGGACATTGATGTTGGGAGTGGATGGTCCCCATACAAAGGACCATGAATGTCTTTGTGAATGGGGTGGAAGAGAAGAGGTTTTGGCCCTAGTGGGGCGTTTGGGTCAAAAGATGACCTTGGTGATTCATGAGCTATTTGCTCAATTGTGCCAAAGGATGGCAATGGTGGTGGATGATTTGGCCTAGGAGGCAAGTCATCCAAGTCCTCCAAGAAAGGATTTGGTGAAGTTGGTGGAGTGGAAAATAACTCCATAGGAATGAGAGTTGGAGACCTTGGTGGTGAAGGTGGTGAGGTGTTTTGGATGTTTGGATGGGTGCGGTGGAGGTGAAGTTGGTGTTTTGTAGGTGGTGGAGTGGTGATCACAATGTGTGATTGAGTAGGTGTAGCCAAGGTAAGGCTTGTATCATCTCGGATGGGAGATGAGATAGTGAGTGGAGAAGACTCGGATGAGGAGCTAAGGTTAACAAAGCAACAAGGCCTCACACTAATTCTAGCGGTTTTCTTGCAAGGTTTAGGAGAGGATTTTGTCATTTTGACTTGGGTTTTCTTTGCTAGATAATGGTAAGAATGAAGAAGGTGTGAGGATGATCATGGTAAAACCTCTCAATTTATAGAAGTGAAAATTATGGAGAAATGTGTTTGATTTGATGTTAAACCATTGAAGAGATGAGGTTCCTAATGATTTGGAAGTGGGTTGAATGCTAGTCATATCACCCAAGTCAATCCATACAAGAGAGATGGAGTGAAGAAGAAAAGATTTGCAATAAATGTGTTCTAATGAGTGGAATTGCCTAACAATCGATTACCACGGTTTGAAGGTACCAAAATTTGGTTCCTTCCTTTATGCCAAAGGGCTCCTTGGGTGGATTTTTCAAATTTTGAATTTTGGTGGAAATGGATTTCTTATATACCTAAGTGAATTATACTAGTTCTAATAAGAGTATAAACTAGTTAAGATTGATTTATAAGTGATGGATGGTAATTTGGAATCACGAAGAGTCGAAATTGAAAAATTACCGGAGGATCCACGACACCAAAATGTACACGGCCGGAACCCTAAAAGGGTGCCGTCTGTCCCTTTGTCAGTGTATGGCGGTACCAATTCACATAACAGACGGTACCAAATCGTTGGTGCCGTCGATCCGTGTAGTCGTGAAAAAGTAGATGCAGTATGTTTTTAGGTGTCGGGGACTTTTCCGAAACACGAAATTTTTCTCAAAAGTTGTTACACTAAACATTTCTAGTTAGGAAAAGTAAATAACACATGTATAAACATAGTGGAGCATAGATTTTGAGCAAGGCTTATTGATTTTCACATTATAGTGAAAATGGGTAAAATTGATAGCATACTTGTGCTATCCCCGCATGAGATTGTTAGCATACAACATTGTTTCAAGTTATATTATCATCCTACATAATAAAAACAACTAAATAGTATCAAACATTAACGATAATGTATTGTTCCAAACACTCCTTAAAGTACCCTCATTTGTCCAACTTCTTGTAAATCTTGTTCATCATCCTACCAAGGCACTTGAACATTCCCTTAGTTTGCTTGAATTCACGATTCATTTTTTATCTCGGAAAGAGACGCATAATACTCATGAGGTGGAAGATGAGAGCTTGGAAGACCATCCTCGGAGCTATTTGATGATGATGATGATGGAGTTGGAGGTTTTGCTCTCTTGCCCTTTGTCTTAGCAACTCGTTCATCACTCAAAGGTACAAAGATGTGAGGGATGAGTTCATAGTGAAGGTGCATCCCTTTTGGGGTTGGTGGAATTGGTGCAAAGTTTCTATAGAGACGGGTGAGAAGCATCCCGTATGGAAGAGCAACCGATCCTTGAGTTGGAATATCAATCATTCTCCTAGCGATGTAGTAGGCTAAATTGAATGGTTGTCGGGTGGACAAGTTGTAGAGCATGTGACAAAGGCAGCGTTTATGTGATCCCTATTTCCTATGGTGCTAATGACGTTGGCTCTAAGTAGTTCCTCCCATTTCTTAAATTCGGGCTTAAGTTCATTTAGCTCCATTCCATATGGATCTCGGTTTACCTCTTTTCCCTTTCGGGTAACTCGGGTTGTATCACCCTTTGGGTTAAAAAGGTGTTCACGGATAACATCCTTATCGGCCAAACGGGTTTGGTAGGGAAGAGTGCGGTCATTGATTGCATCAAGAACGGTGAGTGACCATTTATCCGAGTAGACACAAGTCCCTCGGTTGGGAATTCCTAGCACTTGAGCAAAGTTGGCTAAGGTGATGGTGTAGTCGTTTTGATTGATTTTAAACCTAAGACAAAATTCATCATCGTCTTCATCACTAAAGCCGGTCACACTAGCATAGAATTCTAACACAAACCTAGGACAAATTGGTTCATCGATGTCAAGAAGACAATCGAATTGAATGGCGGCTAGTTCTTCACGGAGATTGGTATTTTCAAGGAAGGATGAGTGAATGGTTCTACCTCATGGAAATACCTTGATTCTAGACCCTAAATATTTCTACTTGTTCCTTGGTAAGTCCTTTGGTTTTGTGGTGTTTGGGAATGTAGTTAAGGGTGTCTTTGTGATCATAGAATCTTGCGGCTACCATGGTTATTCCTAAGGACAAGAATTGATATGTTAAAATGAGAATAAACTTTAACGTTTTGGTTCTAGTGTGTGCCTATATGAAAACAATTTGGAGTTGCGGTTATCTCGACTCATTTTATGCACAAAATGGTTTTAGTGGGGTGTTTGGCAAATACCATGAGATAACCCAAATGCTCCTAATTCAATGTGGCTTCATTTGAATATACCCGGAATGCATATTAGTTATGCAATACCTTTAGTATTCAAGAGCATGCAAGTGATGAAAATCTAACGTTTCTATTTGTATTAACAATGAAAAGAATTGTTTTCCTACAAGTGAGAAGCTTTTCAAAATTTTGACATGGGGTGTTTGGTTATTTGAATAAGGCCTTATATTCATTATCTATTGATTAGTGGGAAACATGATTTGTTTATGCAATATGATAATGTAGTACCTAATTTCAATGACTAGTTATGCATTTTGCCAATTGAATTCATATTTGGTATAAAAGCATACATAAAACCCCATGTAATGATTTGTGATAGTTTTGTGCATAAATAAGAATCCTAGACTCAGAATTAAGAGATAAAATGTAGTTAGGATACTTACAATGATGTTATCTTGATGATTAGTGAGTGGGAAGATGTCAATAATGAGCTTGGTTTAATGTTTACGTTTTGGTAAAGTGGGTTTTGAGGAAGAAGATGTTTTGTAGGTAGCGTTTTGCTACAGAGACACCACGGACGAGACGGTACCAAAATATTGGTTCCGTCCGTGTTATCGTTTGGTGTCGTAGCTACGATGCGATACAAGACAAAATTGTTTTGTTTTGACTATTCTAATGTTTTGGGCTATGTTTATCCTACATGTTTGGTTCCATTAACCCTAAACCAAGTCTAAGAAGATTAAAGGTTCTCGTTTAAGAGGCTTAGTTAAGATGTCGGCAATGTTGTCTTGGAGGATACTTTCTCGATTGAGATGTTTCCTTTTGAACATTGTCGCGAAGAAAGTGATGACGATTTCAATATGCTTTGTGCGGGCATGTTGAGCGGGATTCTTCTTGAGATCGATGGCTCCTTTGTTGTCGCAAAAAGTCACAATGTCGTTGAGATGAATTCGTAATCTCGAGAGCTTGCTTCATCCAAAGAGCTTGTTGACATGCTTTTCCGGTGAGACGTACTCGGCTTGATGGTTGAGATGGCTAAGGCCGTTTGCTTCTTTGCAAACCATGAGGTGAGACAATGTCCAACAAAAGTGCAAATACCACTTGTACTTTTCTATCGACATAATCACCGGCATGATCCGAGTCGGCATACACTATGGTTTCTACACCGTTCCTTTGGGATACCATAATCCTAAACACGTTGTTCCCTTAATGTATCTAAAATCCTTTTAAGGCTTCTAAGTGTGATGCCTTTGGGTTTTCTTGAAAGCGAGCACATAGACAAACACTAAACATAATGTCGGGTCTACTAGCCGTAAGATAGAGTAGGCTACCAATCATTCCTCTATATTTAGTGTTATCTACGGATTCACCTTCTTCGTCCTTGGTGAGTTTGGTGTCCGAGGACATGGGTGTTTTAGTTGGTTTGGAATCTTCAAGACCAAATTTCTTAAGCATGTCTTTTATATATTTAGATTGGTTAAAAAATATGCCATCTTCTAGTTGTTTAATTTGAAGTCCTAGAAAGAAATTTAACTCACCCATCATACTCATTTCAAACTCGTCATGCATGATTTTGGAGAAATCATCACATAGCTCTTGACAAGTTGATCCGAATATAATGTCATCAACGTATATTTGAACAATGATAATATGTGATTCCTTTTTCTTGGTAAAAAGAGTATTATCTACTAATCCCATAGAGTATTTGTTATCAATAAGAAAAGTCTTAAGTCGGTCGTACCAAGCTTTTGGTGCTTGCTTAAGACCATACAATGCTTTCTTGAGTTTGAAGACATGATGTGGTTTCTCAAAGTCGGTGAAACCGGGAGGTTGAGCAACATACACTTCTTCGTTAATAAACCCATTAAGAAAAGCACTTTTAACATCCATTTGAAATAATTTAAAGTCATAAGCACATGCATAAGCAAGTAATATTCTAATAGATTCAAGTCTAGCTACCGGTGCATAAGTTTCATCATAGTCAATCCCCTCTTGTTGATTATAACCTTGTGCAACAAGCCTAGCTTTGTTTCTAGATACTACACCATTTTCGTCCATTTTATTCTGAAAGACCCATTTTGTTCCAATTATAGTTTGATCA
The DNA here is from genome assembly GCA_022545495.1 of Chrysanthemum lavandulifolium. Classification (NCBI taxonomy): domain Eukaryota; kingdom Viridiplantae; phylum Streptophyta; class Magnoliopsida; order Asterales; family Asteraceae; genus Chrysanthemum; species Chrysanthemum lavandulifolium. The sequence continues at coordinate 108,529,652 of CM040244.1, forward strand.
TTAGGTTTTGGAACTAATTTCCAAACATCATTTCTAACAAATTGGTTTAATTCTTCTTGCATGGCAATTACCCATGATTCATCTTTTATTGCTTCATTTATGTTTTTTGGTTCAATGGTGGATACAAAGCAAAAATAATTACTTTGATTTTGGGCTTGTGACCTTAAGGTTCTTTGATTAAGTTGTCCTATGACCTTTTCTAAAGGATGACTTTTAGATTCTTTGATGTTTACAATTTCCTTATTTAATGGTTCATCTTCCTTGTTATCATTAATTTGACTTTCTATTATTTGACTTTCAACTAAGTCATCATCTACCAAAGGTGATGTCTTAGAGGGAGGTGGACTTTCGTCAAATGTTATGTTCAACGATTCCTCGACTATCATTGTTTCTTTGTTAAGGACAATATAAGCTTTGCTAGTTTGAGAATAACCAAGAAATACACCTTCATAAGACTTTGGGTCAAACTTGGTGAGATAGTCTTTAGTATTAAGAATGAAGCATTTACAACCAAAGACTCTAAAATATCCTAAAGTTGGCTTTTTACCTTTGTAAAGCTCATATGGTGTTTTGTTTAAGAAAGGACGTATTAAGACTCTATTCAAAATATATGTAGAAGTGTCAATGGCGTTGCACCAAAACTTTTGAGGAATGTTTTGTTCATTAAGCATTGTTCTACTCATTTCTTGAATTGTTCTATTTTTACGTTCTACTACTCCATTTGATTGAGGTGTTCTTGGAGCGGAAAAGTTATGTGTTATACCATTTGTATTACAAAAGTTTCCAAATTGAGTTTCGTTGTCAAATTCACGACCATGATCCGTTCGGATCGACACAATTTTAACACCTAGTAGATTTTGAATTTTCTTGCTAAGAATTTCAAATTTATCAAAAGCTTCATTTTTGGTTTTCAAAAACAACGTCCAAGTAAACCTTGAGTAATCATCTACTATGACCAAAGTGTATAAGTTGCCTCCGTAGCTTCTTATAGCGGATGGTCCAAACAAGTCCATATGTAATAATTCTAGACACTTAGATGTGGACACCATATTTTTAGATTTATGACTACTATGGGTTTGTTTACCAATTTTGCAAGCGTCGCAAAAGTGTTGGTCATATTTTAGTTTAGGTAAATTCCTAACTAGCTCTTTTGAAGATAGGTTTTGTATAAGTCTCATATTAGCGTGACCTAAGCGTCTATGCCAAAGAGATGAGCTATCATCTAATGTTGTTAGACAAAGTTTGTTGTTATATGTTTTATCTATCTTCATGACGTATATGTTATTTTTCCTAACTCCTTTAGCTATGGTGATACCATCTTTTAGTATTTTACTACCATTTTCATCAAATAGTACTTTATACTTTTTATCACATAATTGGCTAATACTAAGTAGATTAAATCCTAACCTATCCACATGAGCAACATTTTCAATAGTTAGGGAGTTATGAGCGATCGTACCTTTGCCAATGATTTTGCTTTTGAGATTACTACCAAAAGTGACATTACCTCCGTCATACTCTTGGTATGATGAGAAGAGACTTTGTTGCCGTCATATGCCGTGAGCATCCACTATCTTTTATCCATTCATCAGGTTCCAATCCAACTTTCAAGCATACCTAAGAAGTAAATAACTCAAGCATTTGGTCCCCAATATCTCATGGGTCCGTTTGGGTTAAACATACCATTTATTTGATTCATGTATGGAAATGATGGGAAAGAGTTCCATGACATGTAATCTGGAGTTTGATATGGTCTAGGAAAGTTTTGATTCCAACCATTGTGTTGGTAGTTGGGTTGAACGTTGTGGTTGCTCTTAGGAAAGGGGCGTTTGGCAAAAGGTGCTTTATATCGTTGTTGAGTAGTTTTTGATCTAAATTCATTTTAGCAAGTCCTACTCCGATGTAACAACCGGTTTTAGTTTAACACTATCCTTGGTTTTCTTTGTTACTTTGACAAATTCAAGACGGTCCAGTATTACGAACATTACATCTCTTTGAAGTACCCACGGCACCATTTGTTTCAACGGACGGAACCCTTATTTTGGTTCCGTCGGTCCCGTCTTATCTTCAGCAGCTTTTGATGATTGTTCGTCCTTTTCGCCGTTTGTTTTGACTCTTTGGAATTAATACTTCATTAAATCCTAGCCCATTCATGTCTCCCGGTGTTTTATGGATTTTAACTATTTCATCGGCAAGAGCGATGTTTTGTTAAACCTTTTAAATTTAGAATTATTTTCGATTAAAACATCTTGTGTGAGCTTTAGTTTTCTATTTCAAGATTAAGCTCTTGACATGATTTACAACCATCGTCATTTGCCTTTCCCTTTTCAAGTCGTTTTGCTTTTCTTTTAACTCATAAACTTCATTTTCCAAAATTCCTTTTGGTTTTAAAAATTTATTTTTAGTTATGATTTTTAGACTTAGCTCACACAATTGATTATATTGTTTTTTCAAAGTGTCATCATCAATAGAAGAGTAAGAAGAGTCGGAAAGTACCTCATTTGACTCATGTGCCATTAGAGCGATCTCTTCCTTGCTTGATTCTTCATCGTCTTCACTATCACTCCAAGCACCACTTACAAAAGCTCGTTGAGTTTTGCTTTTAGGTGGCTTGGGACATTCTCTATGAGATGATTTGCATCACCACATCTAAAACACTTTCTTTCACCTTTACCCTTTTGTCATCCCGATCTTTTCGAATGGCTTCTTTTCTTCTCGAGGTTGTCTTACTGAACTTTCCTCTTCTTCTAAAGAACTTCTTAAAATCTCTAACGGCCATGGCATATTCCTCATCTTCACTACCGAGCAAGATTCGTCATCATCACTTGATTCCGCCTTTGCTTTTAGAGCAACGGATTTGATCTTCTCCTTCTTCCTTTGATGATCTCCGAATCTTTCTCCATCACCATTTCGTGTACTTTGAGGTTACCGATTAGCTCGTCTAGTGACATTTTGAGAGATCTTTTGATTCTTCAATAGCGGTCACTTTAGCTCTCCATTTGGGATGGAGTGCTCTAAGAAATTTCGACAAAGTTCTTACTACGAAAAGATTCATCAAGTGCTTTAAGTGATGTAATAATAGTATTAAAGCGAGCAAAGCCACAATCAATGGTTTCATCTTCGAGGATAACAAATTGTTCATATTGTTGAACAAGAAGATCAATTTTGTTATCCTTGACTTGTGAATTACCTTGATGTGTAACAATCAAAGATTCCCAAATATCTTTGGCGGTTTCACACATAAAAATTCTTTCATATTCTTTTCTAGGTAAAGCATTGTAAAGCATCATTTTAGCTTCATTATTTTTAGCAACTAATTTCTTTTGTTCATCAACGAAATGTCCTTTGTTGTAGAACTAAAATCCCTTTAACAATAATAAACCAAAGATCTATATCTTTTGACTTTACATATGTTTCAAAACGGTTTTCCAATAGATAAATCCATTGGTTTCAAAGAGTGGTGGTCTTTGCATAGATTGCCCTTCTTTAAAGTTTTCGAAATCCATGGATCGTTTCAAGTTTATAAAATACAAATTATTTTAGAAATTCTTGAGCAACGAGGCTCGGTACCAATTGTAGAAAACTAGAAGGGGTTGAATAGTTTACCAATTAAAAACTTTGTTTTGAAACTTATTGAAAAGATCAATTGATATTGATCTTAGATATGTTAATGAAATATGCAAGCAATATGTAAAGAGTAAATAAGGAAAGAAATGATCAAACCACAACAAGTTGTTTATAGTGGTTCGGTCTACAAGGACTCTTTTTCCTTGCCTACTCCACTCCCGAGTCTCACACTCGAGAGTTTAACTTCACTAGTCAACAAGCTCCTTTCACCGCGGGAGAAAACCTTTACACTTCGCTACACTATTTCCGACACTAAGCTAGATGTCGAGTTCTTTCCAAGGGTACAACTACTCCCACACACAATGTATTTTGAGGACTAAAATACTAACCACTCACACTCACAAGATTATGATGGTTTAATACAACAATGAAGTATGAATCAACACTAGATCATACAACACTAAACAAACAAGACTTCCAACTTCTCGTTTGAAGCTTGAATGTGACTTGATCTTCTTTGCTACAAAGAGATCACTAATATGATATGAAACCGAGTTAGAAAGGTTAGAGAGAAGATATGTATGAGAGTATGATAGAAAGGGATGAAAAACTACTTGGTTTGGCATTGCTATTTATAGCCAAAATGGACGAGGAGCGTCCACGGACCACGGAACCCTTAAAGGGTTCCGCCTGTACCATTTTGGTACCGCTAGGTCTCGACAACCAAGATTATCAAAATCTTACCAAAGTCAACCATATCCATCTAAGATTGTGTAAGATATGAAGAGTACAAATCCACACAAAATATCTAATGAAATCTTTCAATGATTTCCATGATGCATTACATGATGTCATATGTTGTATTTCTATTTTTAGAAATATGCAAGTACTTAAGTAGTGTTTGGTTTTAAGAACCTAAACACATTCTAAAAACTACTATCATACATAATGATTAGAGTCATATTAAGATATAACTAATCATAAATGTAAATGCTTGAATGATGAAGATATTGTTTGAAAAAGCTTGTTTTAATATCTATTAAACTTGACAAGCTTTAAGCTTTTATATAAATTAAATTTACTTTTGTCGTTAACAAAACTTAGGCAAAGATCAAAAATATAAATAACGTTTAATGACGATATTTGTATTAACATCCCGCCTCCTCGGCTCTATCACGAGGTCCTCCACGCTCTCCGACGTGCGTGCGTGAGAGCTCGCTCAGGAATGTACCACAGGTGGGCACACTTGCACGGGGGTCGCCTCAAGAAATGGGGAGCCACTCCGGTCCTCGAACCATCTCCATGGTGCGCCTCGCGGTAGCATCCGAATGGGGATTTCTCTTTCTCTCGGGCGCACCCCACGTAACTTGGCGGGCTTTGCCAAATGGACAACGCCGAACAAATCCATCTCTGCAAGAAGAAACAAACAAAAACAAATGTTATATAAATTACAAAGGTGAAAAGAAAGGCTCACATTAATAAATCAAAGGAGTAGGAAGGACGAGCACCCACCCTGGTAATCCGTGCCTAAGAAGGTTGGCACCTCGTCAGGACTATCAAAATAGTTGCGACTGATGCCCATGTGTACCAAAAATTCCTCAGGATAGGAACTGATGGGAATACGATTGGCGTTTATCGTTTCCGCATCATCTGCGTTGTATGTTCCAGGGAGAGGGCGCTCATCCTTCGGCAGCGAACTTTAGGTGTAGAAGGCGAAGCGCCATGGGAACAACGCCTCATCAACCCAGAAGAATTTCTCTCTAGTTCCTAAGTGCGTCTAGTTTTTCCGTGTAACATTCTAGCCGACCTGCGCGCTTAGCGAATGAAACCCATCCGTTTGACCACGTTGTATGGTAAAACGTGCGGAAGAGATAGATAGTGGGTTAATCGCCAACAAACGAAGAATTAATCTCGAAGTTTGTTATTTTCACCGCACCTATACGGTCTGGGTGGGATATGTGGGCGGTAGTAATTTAATCGTCGCACAAGAATAAGGAGATGGGCACGTTGATTCGCAAATTCGAAAAACGCGTATACCCGTACTTTCCTTTGGGAAATCCGCTATTGACGCATGCGCAGCCGGAACTACCGTATGCAGCGCCATCGGGATATAATAGTCCGAGTTGAACTCACGCAGTTCATCCTCGGACATATCGGATGCAAAGTCAGTCAATCCACGAACCATGATAAGGTTTAGAATCTTGTGCGTACTGTTACCTTTGAAAGTTTAACGGTTTCTTGGTTGATACTTCAAGTTTTCAACAATGGTGGAAATGCTTTTACTGTGATAAACACAGTAAAAGTGAGGCGGTAGTTTAAGTAGGGTTCTACATCCATGCGATGCTTGACACATGGACCCCACTTGCTCCAAACGTGTGGATAGGAGTTGCTGACGTGGCACACTTTCCACTTACTTTCCCACATTTTCCGAGGGATGTATTTGACATTTTTTGACTAGATTCACCGTATCTTCTTTAAGGCGGGAAATCTTTGAAGCTTCTCCGCTACGCCTTGAGGAGTATATGGGCCACAGTTATTATTCTAGCATCCGCGGGTTTCACCCTGCGCATACTAGACTGGGGGGACATGATGACGTATAGTCCACATTCGGGTCGTGAACCCGACCAATGAACGCTACTAGCAATCGGGCCCGGTACGAACGGGCTAACCCGGTAACGATTTGGGCTCACGAAGGCCCAAACCCGGAGTTATTTATGGCTTTGGATATCAGATATCTCTTACTTATGAGATATGCATTAAACTGACCGACTTAGGCGGGATACGCCGAAGGTTGGGGAACACGAAACCAACAAGGACTTCGTGTGTATATAAAGGGCATCTCAAGCCTCATTAAAGGTATGATCTAAAACCCTAACTCTCCATTAAACCCTAAAACCGATTACTTACTCTCACGCCGGAGGATAATCGTGGGAGACAATCCCACGATAAGCCTAACGGTGTTTTCTGTTTACTTAGTGCGCAGGTCTCAAGCATCAAGATCTAATTGATACGAGAACCGGAGTCCAAACAAGGAACGCCCAACTTTTGTATCAACACCTATGTACTTAAAAATGCTATATCGTAGAAGCACTATAATAAGCGGTATTAGTAATTATACAACTATATCTTCTTTTAATTAAGCGGATAGAGAACTATGTATGAAGGCTTATTTGACATCACATTATTAAGGTCTAAGTTTTAGTTTTTTAATAGATATACAATGTTTAATGCATGTATAAATTATATTTATTAGGCTTGGAGTTCTCAAGGAACATGACCTGAAATCAAAGTGGGTATTTTGGTGTAGTGTATAAGATAATTGTCGATGCTATAATCCGATTGCAAATTCATTTTTCCGTTACGTGCTGATTTTGGCTCCCTTGAACTTTCACCTGTTGATGGAAGAACATTGACAAATTTCATGCACACAAGGGGTTTATGGATGTGCTCCTTAGGCTGCCTGGTAATTTATTTTCTCAGAACCGGAGTTACATTGGCTCAATTGACTTGAAGTAAAAATTGTGTCATCTTTTCTTTTCTATTGTGTCAGGTTGAACTTGCAGACAAGCTTCCACATATTCAATCACTATTTATTCATGATATGATTTTTAAACTTCAAGCGATCAATTGTAGTAGTTGTTGATAATGTTCTTGATTTAAGCGGTTCAATACATCATGCTTAAATGTTTTGCTAGGAAGTAATGATAATGCCTAACAATGGAAGTGGTTTGAATGCCTTTTGTCTAAAATATTTACATGGCGATGAAATAACGAATGTCACTCTAATCTTCTTAAGTATTTTATTCTCCAACGAATTTGACACAAGGTATGACAAAACCATTGAGAGTTAATTAATCATATCTTCTACCTTATATCTTTTGTCACATGATGCAAAATGGACGGGTTGGGTAATGGGTCAGGTCCAAATGGGTTGGATTGACTAAAAAGTCATAGCACTTTTTGTCTTATTTTTTAATTTTTTTTAATCATAATAACACAATATGAATGTAGTTTACTCTGAATTTACTTTCAAGACAGTAACGGTTCATTTTTTTCTTGGCTGTTTATTTGGTGATCTTGGCACCAATAGGGTCTTTTTTTGTCCATGCCTTTGATCACACCAATAACAACTGTCTGGCACCTTATGGCAAAAGCACCTAGAGGAGGATATCAGACAATGTCTCGATCGCCATGGGCTTAGTTCAAGAGTTCAACAAACTTGACGACAAATGCGGGAAGTATGGAAATCGAGCACAGTCACGGTGCATATCCATTACGCTAAAAGAAGGTAAGAAGTTCTGTTGTAAATATTTTGTTGCTTAAATTGCATCTTTTAAAACTTGTATGCCAATAAAACTTATGTCAAAATTTGAAGTTGATCAAGTCTTTATGAACCCCAATATATCTAATGGTTGGTGGAACTATATCGATCGGCTCTCTCGAGCTCGGTTGTGATGGAAGTATATAAGCGGACTACCAACATGGAATTAATCAAAGAAAGCGCTCCGCTTTGGTCAAATAACATGAGTTTTGGAGTTCGGTAGCTTCAAATTGTTATTATAGGTTCTTTATTTCCTGTTGTACAATCACATACTTGCAACATAGAGACAGGTTTTGTAACTATCTCAAGAAACTGGGTGTGTTTAGGGAGGCTCATATGGTAAATTTAGACAACGATTTGTATTTTAATTTATATTATGAATGTAGGATCATCTGGTTATACTAATCAAGTGTCGTTTATTTTAATATTGTAGAAAGTGAATATGAAGCTGGGAAAAAGATCGATGATTTGGATTTTTATGAAATTGAAGGCGGTGAAAGAAAGTCTGAAGTTCTTAAGGATCTTTTTCTGAAATTCAAGGTTTCATGTGTAAAATCCCCCATTTGCTAAGGTAAGTAGTTTTGTGAGGTTATTTAATGTGCGTCTAACAATGTTTGTTTTCTTGCTTATAAAACATGAGACACTTTTTCTTCTATCATGATTGTGTAAACAAAACAAGGTAGGGGGTAGTTGTGGGTGTTGTGACAACAGTGCATATATTATTTTTTAACATTGTGTGCGATTCTTTAAATATAGGTTTAGCTATGGGCAAGACCCATTGAGAGAGAGGAAATCGAGTTTGTGAAAGTGAGGAACGATTTATTTGGTGGAATGGGTATGGAGTTTGATGTTATAGAGATGTGAAGAATGTTGTTTCTTGGTTTGGTGTGTTTGCCTCTTGACCCGATAGTTCAACCTCTATGCAAAATGTGGTTCAAATGCTTGCGGTGAGGCGGATGTGCTTGTGGTACCAAAGGGCTAAACCATCATTTGGTTTTAAAACTTTGCATTTGTTATCGACTTTGCAAGATAGTGTGTCTGATCTCAATGGTCAATTACCATTTCAACTTATTCATGAGAAGATAGTTTAATGGTGGTGCATTGTACTTGGCATGATATATATGGATTGACCTAACGTAGTTGATCTGGATTTAGTTATGAAAGAAATATATTCATTGTAGACTTTATAATTGACATGATTTGCTTATTCATATTGTAATAAATGATGCAAATAACAATGACTTAAAAAGAGCTATGACAAGCTGTGAAGAGAAGGAATGTATGTTAACTATTCAATTGCAAAAGATTTCATAAAGCACGACTAATATATTGATGGTATGTACAATGGGACTAATATATTGATGGTATGTATGTATGCAATGTGCTCTCCTAATAATAATCCGACTATTTAACATGTATTGAAAATACAAATCAAAGGCATACATGCTTCATTTATTTGGTTTAAATAAAAATGATTGCTAGATTGTATAGTTTGTCATTCGAGGTTTAAAGTGGTGCATGATTACATTATTTTCAATACCATATAAAAAGATAGAACGTTTTCAATGATTGTTAGCCGCATGTGTTTGTAATTAATGATTTATTTTGTAATTATTCCTAAAATTTTATAACACTTATATCTAATCTACTAGAAAATACTACAAGATAACAATAAATAACTAAAAGTTATTTAAAATGAAACATGTGCAAACCTCGTACGTGCACGAGTATTATAACTAGTTTATTCATATTTCATTTTCCTACTAATCATTCTACTTACAGGATCCTGATAAGTGGAAACACTGACTGTTTAAATAAGGGGAAATAATGAGTGAAATACACATGTCAGATTTTTATATGAGTAGGATGATATGTAGGCAAAAGATGTAGGAGGATATAGCAATGTTGTTATGTCATTTCTAACCATGTTCTTCATAAATTATTAATTTGAAGGATGAAAGAGCATTTTAATTACATTCATCCTTCAAAATAATTTATCTCCAACCATGTCCTCTCGAACTTCAACTTGAAACATATCGGTTAATAGCAACATAATTTCTTATTTGTTTACATATCGATAAGAACTTAAAAATATCACAATACTCATCCAACTTTCAAATTTTGTTTCATTATCATACTTTTAGAGTCATTTCTTTGCACCGTTAGTCCTTTTGACTAACGACCGTTTATAATTAACTCAAAATATGTTTTCTTTTTCATATTAAATGTTTTAGTCCATTTTATATGTTTTCGTCCATTTTATACGTTTTAGTCCGCTTTATATCGTTTTCATCCGTCTTTTCACATTATGTTTCCGTCCGTCTTTACGAAAAATGTATAAAAGCGGACGAAAACATATAAACGGACTAAAACATTTAATGTGAAAAGAAAACATATTTTGAGTTAATTAGAAATTGTCGTTAGTCAAAAGGACTAACGATGCAAAGAAATGACTCTAAAATATGATAATGAAATAAAATTTTAAAGTTGGATGGTATTGTGGTATTTTTTTTTAGGTTCAGATATCGATATATGAACAAATGAGAAAGTACATTGTTATTGCATGCCATTAACCCTAAACATATTTATAGAGTTAATTGAAAAAATATAAACTAATGGTTCAATAAGAAATCAGAGCATATTGGTTTTCATAAACACAAAATCACAAACACAAGTATTCGAATGAATGAGTTTCTAGAGAGAGAAAGTGGAGAAATGGGAACTTCTAATAAGAGAAAGAAAATGAATTATGAAGCTTCAACCTTTGCCTTGCTAGGCAAAGGGTATTTATAGTGTCTTACAATATACGCCACCTACAGTGTGGATCGGGCATACGGTGGGTAAAGACCCGTCCATCCTCCACGGTGTTACTTAACTAACTACTAACTATAACTAAATGACTATGACTACGAGCTTTCTAATGATTACATATAATTGAGGCGACCGAGTCTTTAACTACTGGATTTTATAACTCCAACAATCTCCTCCTAAGGGAGGTCACCTCAATTACAAACATATATTGCATTTTGTATGTTCTTGGATTCTTGATTAAGTTCTTTGCTCTGTAGCTCGTAATCTTTGATTCTTCATAATCCGCATGTTTTGTACTTCAAGTGGAGGTCTTTAACTGATCCACGGATTGGTTATTCGTTGAGCCATCTTAGAGATCGTCGACCACATAAATCTCTTGACTCATCCTTAATTGTGTTTCCTTTATATGATGTTTGTGACTTTGGACCGACATGCTCACATTATTGGATCATGATATCATTTCATCGAGTTGTGGAAGCTTCGTTGGATCATGATATTTGCATTAGCGTGGCGAAGCATAGCATGATGGTATCGAGTGAAAGCAAACGTCTCATGATGATATCGAGCAAAAGAGTGTAGACGTGCACTTGTCATGATTTCTTTAAGCGTGGGTGTGATGTGTGAGCATGCGGTTATAGATTGACTTCTTAATTATGATCAACAGCAACCGTCCGATGTTCCCAAAAAAACAGTTAGCAATAAAACACACGAAAGTGTCTTTGTTCACTTTCGTTGAATCGTTTGCAAGAACCACGGTTCCCCATTGATCAAGATAAATCGCTGTGATAAGGTAGAATTCTAAGAATCTCCTTGACAGGTTTCGCAGACTTGATCTAGCCGTTCTCAAACCAGGCGTCCCAAAGTAGACAACACGGAGTGAGTGAATCAACAATTGAGATTCACCGATTGATGAAAAATTGCTTAAGAGAAAGAGTTTTGCAATACGACGAAGGTTTTATGAGAAAGATCAATTTTCAATCATAAATACCCTTTTATTTTGGAAAATTAATACACATTCGATGCGCTAGAGAAAAGAATTGTTGAGCACATCGAATGATTTTTCAAAGGTATCCGTCAAACCATTTCCTGGACCAAGGTTGATTCAAGAGTGAATCACCCCATCGTTTCTATCAAGTTGTCACAAGTTTGATTCGTGAAGAATCTCACATGTCACCCACCAAGAGCTTGTTTGATGTTGGCTCTAGAAGGATTTTCATCTTCATCGTGAATACTTTACATATCACTCGGATGTTCTGGCAATTACCACAAGGATAATGCGTAGGACTCTCAGTATGTATTTTTCTTACTTTCCACATTGTGTGGAACAACAATTCTTCATTAATAGTGTGTCCTAATGAGATTTTATGGATGATCTCTTGGCTCTAGACTCAATTGTGCCTTTTGGTTTCCTAATCGGAGACTAGGGAGGGTCTCTTCTTCAATATCAACCATCTCTAAGAGAAAGTCGATAGATTATGTAGGTTCCTCGTGAGAATGAAACAAGTCCTTTTAAGAGAACTTGAGTGGCTTGGGAGGTTTAGTGCGGTGCGTCATTGTGTCCATGACGTCTTGTCTTCAATACCGGCGTACCATAGTAACCACCAGTAGCATATGTATTGAACCCGGTTTCTGTCCTAAGGTTGAATTATTAGAGGGCTATTTCTTTTCACACTTTTCACTTTTCATTTCTTTTTCATTCTTCAACCCCTTCAGTGCTTACCGAGACTTCACTAGTAGAACCTTGTTGGGTTTATTCCAGTTCTAGCTCTATCTCAGTCGGCGCTTTTCCTTTATTCTCACTTTTCTTATTTTTTCATCATACCTAAGGACTTCTACACTATCTAATGAATTGTATTTGGGTAGATCCCTCCGGCTCTGGCGGGATCGTGGGAACTAATACCTAACCTTACCATCCTTATAACTCCAATGCATAAAGTAAAGTGGTCGGTCTTTTTGGTACAGTTCTTTTCCACTTCGAAACCAAATGAAAACCATTTGAAAATCAATCAAGGTACTTGTGATATAAAATCAAAGCGTTTTGTACCGTAATTGTTTTTGATCTTTTAGAAATGCTCCCCCTCAAAATATGCATTGTGTATTAGAAATCGTTTGGCACATGGAGGAAGAATCCAATAAGCCTTGTTTCACGGTTTATTCTTGATTTTGTTTTCTAAAATGATCACCATCTCTCCCCCGATCGAATCTAGTATTTAAATACTTTAGATAAAACATTTTGGAGAAGGATGTGGTTTTCTTTTACTTGCTCCCCTCAATATGTGCATTGAAATTCGAAAGAGTTTTGCACATATTAGAGAAAGCGCACTTGGATGTCATCGTCCCTACTTTGAGTCAAATCTTGGTTTTAGATAAATGCTCCCCTTAACATGTGCATGGAAAATTTGAAATCGTTTGGCACATGTAGGAAGGAGTGCCTTTATTATATTTCTAAAACACTCACCAATTTATCGATTTATTTTCGATTTAAATCACAAACTCTCCTCGATCACAATTTTCAAATCCTTTGAGATTTGGGATCCCAATTGATGTAAATTATGTTAGAAAACTTTTGAGGAATGATATGACTTTGTTTTAAGAACTCATGACCGATAACGATAGATTTTAAAACTTTAATCTCCATTGATATAATATGCTCGGTACCAAATGTAAAATGTTCAGATTTTGTACCATTTCTATGAAAACTCAAAGCTAGCATGCTCTTGATCCAATTGTGGACAAAGTGTTCTTTTTTATTCAAAAATATAGAACATGCTCCTTTTGATGCCAATTGTTTGAAAATATCCTTTTTGAAATGTTTGAAATCATTTTCCCCCTCAATCAATGACCAAAGTTGTTGATTGAGTGACAGAGATTTTGACAAAACAAAAGTCCCTTAAAAATTAAGTCCGAGTTATTTTCAAAGCAATTTTCTTTTCATTTGAAGACAAATATTTTTCAGAAGAATCTTTAGAATGAAAAACATTTGTGAAGAAACATTCGTCTTTTAGGTGACAAATGTTCCTTATGAACTTTTGTTTTTAGGATCAGAGCTTGATATTTTAAAGTCGATTTAGCATAGCATTGTCCTTTCTTTAAAAGCGGTTACTGATCGAAATAACTGCAAGCCATCATTTTAAGCCCGGGTTACTGCATGAAATGACAGTAAGCCATTAATTTTGAGACATGTTTTAGAAAATATTTACACCTTCTGCTCGAACTTCATCTAAAGTCTCGTGCCATTGTTGAATGACATTTCTAAGACCGTAGATGTTATCTATACCAGAAGACATGCCTTGAGAAAACAATATTTTTGGAATTTTCCGAATTTTTCAAATTTTTATGGGTTTTTGAAAATTTTATAGTTTTCTATTTTCTTTTTGTTGGTTTTATATTTTTGTATTTTGCTTTTTTGATAAAATATTTACCAAGAATAGATGAAGAAAATCCTTTTACTCCTCATCTTCCTCCTAAAGACGTTTGAGAGTTTCCGGCTGCAGACTCTTTAACCCAAGTCGTGGGAGGATAAACTCAAAATGGTCTCTAGAAAGAGCTTTTGTGAAGATGTCTGCCAGCTGATACCCAGTCCTTACGAAATATAGTTCAGCCACACCTTTCTCAACTTTTTCCTTGATGAAATGATGTCGAATGTCAATTTGTTTTGCTCATGAGTGTTGGACATTGTTGCAGTAGAGAGCAATGACACTTTCGTTATCACAATACACAGGGATTTTATTGAATACAAAGCCATAGTCAGATAATTGGGATCTCATCCATACGATTTGAGCACAACATGATGACATGGCTATGTATTGAGCATCTGTAGAGGATATGGAAGTACTCATTTGTTTCTTTGAAGACCAGCTCACTAATTTGTCACCCAAAAACTGAGCACCTCCTGAAGTACTTCGACGAGTATCTTGACACCCTGCATGGTCAGCATCTGCATAGGCTGTTAGTGACATACCGGTGTCCTTCGAATACCAAAGTCCCATGTTAATGGTTCCTTGGAGGTACCGAAAGACCCGTTTAATCGCTTCAAGGTGCTTTTTAGTAGGCTTAGCCTGGTAGCGAGCACACATGCATACATCGAACATGATATCAGGTCTACTGGCAGTGAGATACATCAAGGATCCAATCATACTACGATATTTAGTTTGATCAACCGGGATCCCCGAGTGGTCCTCATCCAGTTTTGTTCGTTCCACCATAGGAGTGTCAACAGGGTCACAAGAATCAAATACAAATTTATTTAAAATTTCATTTGCATATTTAGATTGACTAATGAAAATGCCTCCGGGACGTTGTGAAATTTGTAATGCCAAGAAAATGACATTTGTCCCATCATTTACATTTGAAATTTAGAGCCCATCTCATTTGAAAATCGGTCACATTCATTAGGGTCGGTCGAGGCAAATATAATATCATCAACATATATTTGAACATGAATTAAATGTTTGTCTGACTTTCTGGTGAACAATGTAGGATCAACAGCTCCTTTGTAGAATCCATTTGCCAAAAGGAACCCTGACAAAGTATCATACCATGCCCCAGTAGGAGCTTGCTTCAAACCGTAGAGGGCCTTCTTCGAGCGGTAGACATGGGTAGGATGCTCAAGATCCACAAAACCTTCGGGTTGACTAACATAGACCACTTCTTTGAGATCTCCATTAAGAAAAGCAGTCTTTACATGCATCTGATAAACTACCATATTCTTTCTAGCAGCGTTAGCCAGGAAGATTCTTATAGCCTCAATTCGTGCAACCGGAGCAAATGATTCCTCAAAGTCAATACCCTCCTCTTGTTGATATCCTTTAGCCACAAACCTTGCCGTATTTTTCAGAACATCACCATGCTCATCAAGCTTTACTTTGAAGATCCACTTGAGAGCAATAATCATAGCACAATCTGGAGCAGGCACCAATTCCCATACATCAAGACGATCGAACTCATGGATTTCATCTTGCATTGCATTGAACAGGCTGTCCTCAGACATTGCTGTTTTGACATCTTTTGGTTCGATCTTTGATAGTACAGAGTTGAAGAAGCACCATAAGGCGTCAGTGGCAAGTTGTTTTCGAGTAGATACAGGACGAGAAGGATTCCCAGTGATATTATCCAATGGATGATCATGTGTCCATTTTCTGAGATGTTCATGTGGTTGTTGGTAAGGAACTGAAGTAGCAGAGTTAGGATCCCCTGGTGAAGATGTTTCAGGAGTGGGTTCAGGGACAAATATATTTTCAAACGGAGCATCTTCGGGAGTTGCAAAAGGGTTATCTTCAAAAGAATTAGCAGCTGTATTTCCTTGGTACACAGAAGATGATTGAGGATTTGAAGATGATGATGAATGATCGGTAAATGACGCTTTTTGAGATAAAGACATTGAAACAGATGAGCCATTTGCATTGGTTGGAGTGTGAGCTGCTACAGTTGGTGGTGCAGAATTATCATCAGCTCGAGGCTCATAATTATTCACTATATTAAAATTATGTCAACACTCTGTTAGTGTGAGTTTATTGTATTGCAAGTTAATTTAAAACGAGAACAATATTATTTCATGACATTTTGCTTGAACAGGGAAACATAATTTGTGATTCAAAATTATTATTTAAAAGCAATAAATTATTTAAAAACATATATACATGAGAGTTTCTTTTTTAATCGAACGAGAAAAACTATTTAAAACACGCTAATTTGTTTATATTCTAATTGATAATGATACATAAATAACAATTTTAGAAAAAAAACTCGTGTGTGCGCGTATTACGACCAGTTCTTTGAGTAAAAATAATGTGAATTTGAACTGAGGTGCCAACCAAGGATTGGGTAGGAGCATACCTCAATATATATATCTAGCACCTTGGAAGCTCGTGGAACAACTTCATCCCAAAAATCAGCTGTCTATGGCATGATCGTCTCACCACTCAGACTCGCTGCAACTTGGAAGCTCGTGGGACCGATCTACAAACGATTGAGTTGATGTCTATTTTGTGACGAAGAGATTGAAACTGCACAATACTTGGTTGTGGACTGTCCCACTGCTACTGATCCATGATCCGACTATGGTAGATGAGTATCCAAAGGACCTTCCTAGTCTAATCCGATGGGGGAACGTGACAAACTTTAGCAGCTACATGAAGCTTTTGTTTCACAACAGTAATCCAAACAGCTTTGTGGACCTTATAAAGATATCGAAACAGAATCTGTTTCGACTTGCAAGCGCCAAGAAAGGATACCTTAGCCATTAATAAGATTGCTCAATTTTGTAAAGGAATAGAAGATGCAAATCAATCTGGTTTGATTGGATTCATGATCCAAAGGACGCTCGTACTCTAGCTTCTTGCTTGATTCTTCTAATAAAAAGGCCGTTAAAAAAAACTACAAGCAAATAAAGGGGAGGAAAATAAACCAAAAAATGTATAACCTTGGTTTAATTAGCGAATTTTGATTTTGTGTAATTTTGACAACTACATAAAGGAAAAACAAAAAATTGCAGAAAAGCGCAGTATGCGTACACTCATTCTGAACATTACACATAGACTTCTATACAGATTTTACAAAATTTTACAGCTTAAGTCTTGAAATATAGTAATCTTGATTTATATTATATTATACTGAGTTCTGAATGAGAAGTTAGTCAGTGTAAGTAATCAATACCTTGCAAACAGCATGGATCCATTTCCACATGCATGGAGTTTGCAACACAAAGGCAATCGTTTAGTTAACCTACGCCTCACCCTTATTGGCGGGGTGGGGCTCTGTCTCCGAAGTGTAGGCTTACTACCTCATATAGCTTCGCCAAAACCAACAGGAAGTTTAGGAGAGATGAAGAGAGCCATCACCTGACCGTAGTGGACAGGATAAGTTTCCATTTCGTAAGCTTATCCCTCCCAAAATATCGACCCAATAACGATTCTGTTTTCTCTATTCCATCCAATCGCATTTCGGGACAGGGCGCGGTTAATATTAATATAATAAGATTTAACGTCTATCTCTTGTCTGAGGATCTTACAGTTTGATTTTCTTGTTAGAAGTACCTGAGTTTTCTCGTCCTGAAATACATGTTTACATATACTAATCAGCCGAAAGCTGTGTAAATTCAAGAGTTTTAATTCAAATAATAAGGTTTTTCATTGTTAGGGTCGTAACCCCATTGAACCTGTAACATTCCAAATATGCCGGTTCTAGTGTCCCTTTCCTATACGTCTCAAATCAGCAAGAGACTTAAAACCTACTCAGTGGCCCCCCATTTCTTTTTGCTAGTCACATTGAAATAGATATCTAGAGCACAAAGACGAGTTTCGTAAAAGTATGTTTATTAGCGGTACAATTAAGTTTCACGTATAATATTGGAAAAATATTATTAACTAGTAACAAAAATATATACTACCATATGATTGCTAGAGGACAGTCCAATAATATAAGTAAAATTCAACAGAAAATGAATACTTACCTAGTGTAATCATAGCAGAAACGTACATACTGGTCTCCACGTAACATAGAAAAACATTTCTTTGGCAAGCCTGTCATATTAATATAGGAATTAAATGTGTAAGAGTGGGGTGTGTGTCTGCGCATACTTGTATCTTTGTGTGTGTAATAAGAGTAAGAAGAATCTTTAGTAACACAAAATCTGTACCTTTTCCTCTTAGTATTGAAACCTGTCCCGGTTTAACCCCTTTAGGTATCTGCAGAAGTATTATAAATCAGTATATTAGTTTAAGCAAATGAAATCCAATAATAGTCTTGAAGTTTATTTGAAACTCTTAATTAGGATCCGAAAACATCTTCAAGTTTTATATTTCTGAACATACATTGGTAATTCGGTATTATTTTGACCCATAACTGGCCCTGCGTTTCTTTGTACAACGAAACGCTTTATGGTCTATAAGTTTTCACATAGGAAGTATGTAAGGTATGAAGATATAATAAAAAAGTTCTATCGATGATAGACCATATGCTCTCCGGTACAGAATAGGTGTTGGGAAATTTCTTTTGGAAGCAAGCCCATACGCTTAAAATCAATTTGTGCATGACAATTAGATACTTTAGAGAGACAAACTCACTTCTACTTCTGTGTTTCCACTTAAGGTTGGTACCTCAACCTTACCGCCCATAATCGCCTGTCAAGTTTTGAGAACTTTATCAATTATTAAAAACATAGCAAAAACTAAATATTAATTACTCCATACATAATTATTTCAACATGTTGTGCATGACGCAAACGGTTTACAAACATCCATATATCACACAGAATCAAGCACCAACATGGCAACAGTGTTAAAAGATGCTTCAAGATATAAAAATTCTAAGATAACAAAACTATTTCAAACATTCCAGTCTTAAGTGACGGAAATATAACAAAAGTTTGCGGGAAATGATATATGCTCCTATCATTATCTTAACGATCTTCCTAATGTCACATGTCACATTTTTACCGCAGAAAGAAAGTGACCTACTTTTTCACTATACAATG
This sequence comes from Chrysanthemum lavandulifolium, assembly GCA_022545495.1. NCBI lineage: Eukaryota > Viridiplantae > Streptophyta > Magnoliopsida > Asterales > Asteraceae > Chrysanthemum > Chrysanthemum lavandulifolium. Next base: position 108,548,824 of record CM040244.1, read on the forward strand.
AATTCATTACATGTGGAAACAGGAAGATTGTTAAGATTATTATTAGGAGGATATATCATTTTCAGTAGGTACAATAGTTAACATATTATATAAAAGACATATGTTTACATAAGAGGATCTCAATCCTTTATAAATATTGTTTCAGTTATGTCACTTGCTACATTCCAAAGGTAATTAAAGATTCTTATTATGAACAGGAATTTTTTTTAACATGATTTTTTTTTAACATAGTTTTAACTTTTAATATAATGTTCATTCGTCAAATGTATTTGTGTGGGCGTAGGAACTTTTAGAATCATTCAGTTCTTACCTGACTATAACTAATTTTTGAATCTACATAAAGATTTGAACCCTCTCTTTTGAAAACAGGGTCTTCAGCAACCTAAATGAAACAACAATAAAATGTAAGATTAGCCTGCAAGCATAGTAGATTAGACAACCGGAAAATAGTTAATCAAATATTAAATCAAACTAAAAACATAGCTAAAATAGACAATATTTACCTTCAGTTTTAGTTTTAAGGTGCGAGGTTTACCTCGTATTCCAACACTGCCAGCTCCTGGAATAGATATGATATCGCCAGTGTCTATGCCTAATTTACAGAGAATGAAAATGAGAACTAGTCAATACAGTCTCGTTGTTATGACATATAAATAGAAAGATTCAGATAACGATATTCTTAATAAAAATGCATGATAAAAAGGTGCATTATAGCCTTATAGTTTTGATATATTTGTCCTCTACAAATGATTTGAGTTACAGAGTTCATAATGGCATAATGCCATCAATTTTTTTATGAAGTTCATCTACAAATCAGCTCACAGCGAGTAATATAGGCCAATACTAACCCGCTGGTATTGTAACATTAACCTCCTTGAGTACCTTCACTCTCCCTGATCCTCCACATGTTCTGCAGGAACTTTTCTCCTACGCCAGATGAATTAAAACAATTGATCAATTTTTGGCTGATTATAAGTTTTAGCTATAGCTTACACCAATCTCAGAAGTCAGACCTTATTTATGTAGCCTAACCCTTTACAAGTGCTGCATCTACTCCCAAAATCAGACTTCATCTAAAAATAATCACGGTAAGAACCATAATAATCGACTAAGTAAGGGATAATTTTCAATATATTATTAATCATAGAAACATCTAGGATCCTTCAGATCTCTTTGGTTACCTTGGCAGCTCCCTTACAGTTTGTACAAACTTCCCAGGCGCAACCATGCCCATCTGCATCACAAATTGGACACAAGCTGGAAGTTGTAGTAGATCGATAATAAATCACCGTTCAAACAAAAAATTTACCATCCACTTTAGAATAGATCAATCTTGTCCCATAAAATATTTTTAAATAGTTAGAATGTTATAAGAAAACCATTAGCTAGTACGCCTGTCCAACATCAAAACATTTGCAGTTTAAAATTACAAAAGCTATAGAATACTATCAAACACACAACTATGTTCTAATTTAGCCAGCAAGCATTAAAGGTTTGATTCTATGTGAGCTGAAATTGAACAAAATCATCATGTATAATGTAGTATTAAGTTAAAACTTTCATTGTAGTAAATGCTTGTGTAAATAAAGAGTCTTTAGCTTAGACGTATCAACTTGGTTCACGGATTAAGTACACACAAGAAAAAGGTTTAAGGTTTAGGGAATAAGTGTATGAGATTTCCAGAACATTTCCAGCGTAAAAACTACCACGTTCTAATGCTATACAGCAGTATACATAGGCAATATTATTCATGTCAAATCATGAAAATTTTAGCCTATCTTGTCATGATCTAAGTTAAGTTCAACTCATTTCTTCAGTATGAGTTACATACTTTAGAAATATGTAGAACCATGAAAAACTTCAGTTGGGTCTTTTAACTAGTAAAATTTAAAAGATAAAGAACTAACGGCAGGAATCACAAAGGCTTTTAGCAGAAAATGATATGTCTTTTGAACAGCCACGGGAAGCCTCCATAAAAGAAATTGACAACACAGCCTGAAATATTCAAAACAACAAAAGTATGGACGAGCTTGAAAAAATAAATTCATGTACATATAACAATTCTCATGTAAAAAACCTGACATGCTTCCGTCTCTCTTTTAATCTGCAAGATATCCAAAACACATGGTTTAGTGAATGTCAGAAATGTCAATACTCAAACAAATGTTTATACACTGACGATATAAACAGGGTTACCGCAGAAAATAAATCTTGGAAAGAAGAATACTCAAAATCCCAGCTACCGTGTATTTCATGTTCGAATCCGCCAGTATATCTGGAAGAATTACAACTCATATTTTCCGTATGCCTGGATTCATGCTTCACCTGTCTCTACAGATTAGGTATCTAATATTTTAGTGGGAAAATGCTTAGTTGATCTTGTTTGCAACTATAAGCACATACAGTTAAAATTAATCCCAAAATAATGTTACCTTGTCATATTCAGCTCTCCTTTCAGAATCTTGCAAAATCTATAGTTCACCATCCACAACAGGAGAATCAGAAAATTTAGAACTAAAGAATGATCTTCTTAAGAAATTAAATAAAAGACCAACAAAAAGTACACCTCGTAAGACTCTCTTATCTCTTGAAATTTTATCTTTGCTAAGGTTTTGTTTTCATTCGCATCCGGGTGATACTTCTTTGCCATCTGCAAAGCAGTTGGTGAAAACGATAAGAAATCAGTCGCCCAAGCAGGAGGCAAGGTACCAGAAACTAGCATTTCATATTACACAAGTGTTTAGAATGATGAACATCTCTTGCAAAACACTGTGAACAAATATTTATGTATTCTAATATATATGCGTCAATGCAGGGCCGGCTCTTGGGGTAGGCAAGGCAAGGCCTAGGCCCAACTTATATAGTAAAAAATTGATTATTGATTTTGGTGAAATTTTGACTGCAAGAGAACTTGAGGTCCAAATTTTCTTAGAATATTACTTAAAGCAAGATGAGCGTTAAAACATTGATATTAAATGAATGACACCATACGCTATACTGATAACAATTTTTATTGGTGTATGCTTGAATTTTGGGGGCCTATTTTTTTCCATTTGCCTCGGGCCTCGTCTTTTTTAGGCATTCTCGGAGACGGCCCTGCGTCAATGGCGTTACACTCGTTATTGCCATGAATATATAGAAAATCATATGCACTTACAATTAAATGTAATTATGAGGGAATTAATAATCCATAAGTTTGCAACCATGATGTGTTATAGAATAGGTTTTATCATTAAAGTATATTTGGGAGGAACTTAAATATTAGATAAATACAGAAATGCTATAATTTCTGATCTAATAGCAATTAACCAGCAGATCCAGTATACTAATTGGTGGTCAACTGCCAAACACAAAAGTGCTGTGAGAAAACATAAAATAAATACAATTAGTAAAACCAACAAAAAGAATCTATCAGCTCATTAAGTATCCAAGTATGCCATAAAACATATTTTAAGGTACTAAGCTAGCCATCGATATTTATTTTCTCGTCTCGATCTTTCTTTCTTTGTGTGTGTGTATGTTTCACGTGAGCTGACAAATAATGAATTGAAGGGAGGATTTGCCAATAGCATAGAGGATATATGTAGTCAGTTCTCCTTCACTTTCATCTCCCATTTTACCGTTATAGCTCCTAAACTATAAACCAGTTTAGTTAAACAAAGAGTAACATTGCAATTTGCATACCACAGTGGAATTTGATATAGATTGTTTTTGCAAAAGCCTAATAGCCAATACTGGTATTTTGTTAAGAATATATGCAACCCTTTTTTTATTGAGAGATTAAATTTTTTTCAAATCAATATTAATGGTTGAAGGTCTTAATGTGTGACAAACTAAGAAAAACAGGGATCATACATTTTAATACATATGTTTACCAATTACATAGATAACAGACCTTTCTAAAAAAGATTGGTTACAGCGTATTTTACTGTTTAAATGGTAGTACTTTGCAAGTTGCACAGATATGAATCTACAAAGGTGAAGATTGCGCAACTTTTAAACTTCATACAATACTTTTTCACCTATTGATTCCTTTAAAGAGTAATGACAGTATAAGCTATGACATTCCTCATTTTGGTCAGTTATTAGATCTTTAATTGCTTTACTAGGAAGTTAAGGTTAAAGCACTCAGATTGCAAATGCTTTTCCTGCAAAAATTATTGGCATTTTACTACTATTATAGACTTCCCTCATAACCAAAAATATATATTCAGCGTGGTACATCCAATCTATATCTATCTATATCTATACTACTTTATAATGTATTTAGGCCTTCTAAAATTAGAAGGCTTAAAATCGATTTTTTACTTTCTTATTATAGAAAGAGTTTTTCTAACAAAAATTAAGATAAGGAGCTCCAATCGTGAGATGACGTGTGTCACTTAACAAACCCAAGTTCTAACTTAACAAACTCCAAACCTAACTCCTAACCACTAAAATTAAAGATAAAGAGCCAATTATAAAATGATATGTATCATTTCTCAACTAAAATTCATCTTTATTTTTAAATTAACATATCTTTTATCTACTTATTTTTTTATAATCTAATTTCACCATATTTTCTAAAATTTTATGCTCTTTAATTCAACATCCATTTTCATATATTTTATGAGTTTTAGTTTTATATTTTTAATGGGTTTATTTTATTTTAATTCAAATTTTTACAACTTTAACCTTTATTTCATTTATTTCAATCAATATAATCTTGATCGTCAAAATCATATACTTTTGGGGTAGTGTTTGACACGTAAGAGATTGCGAGGTATTTCTATCTGCTGGAATAATGATGTCATGAAAGCTACGGGAAAGTTACGGGTAACCCAAACAAACACTTACAACTAACACATATACATTCGTGTGTGTGAAACGAATTCACTAAACGGGTAAGCAAACACATATAACTATACTTATCGCCACCGCAGTGCATTCGGCTAGTATTTCTATCATTTGGGTGTCCCTTACAAATCAATGTATCGTTTACATGTCTCATTGTGTTCCCACTAAGAATACGCCACTTGCCAGTATGCTATATTTGGAAAAAATCGATGCTTATAAGAAGTTCAAACCAAATGCATGTTTCCTAAAAAATATATATTAAGTTCAGAAAATATACAGGGAAAACTGCGCAGGCCGGATAGTAAAAATATACATAAATCGAGCTACTTACCACATGAAAAGCCTTCTTGATATCATCATTGCTAGCATTGTAGGGAACACCTAGAATTTGGTAGTGATCTCCTTCACTCGAGTTACGAAATCCTGTACAGTTTCGAAATTTGTAGTTCTAAGAACAATTAAACCATACACATTATGGAAGTGTACGTATGAGTACTGTAAAAAGGGTGCAATAATATCTTGATACAACACCTGTAGCATGGATACAGCGCTTTAATAGTACCATCCTCATGGTTTCAAAATTTATACACTTTCCAGCACATCGGATATTGTAAAAAGCTGACAAATAAATCAAGAAATTGTTTCATTCATCCACACACCAAAAGTGTTACAGTGTGTCACTTAAAACTTACACGATATAACAACAAAATTGGTTTCAATTCTTTTACTCCGGATATCATATCAATTTTCAACGGTTCAATAGCTTTCATTGGTTATTTTGTGATAAACATCAGCACATTGAGCATTTTTTATTTTTTATTTTTTGGTGAAAAGGTTAATAACTTAATATATTACTCCAGCCAACATGTGCATAACAGCAGGCCAAACATGATGTGAATGGACATGTGCAGAAACATAAAACAATAAGGTTGGCCACAATGGGCTCGGTCATCATCGGTTGAGGTCATCGGTTGAGGCCGGTTGCCCCATTGTGGGGTGGCCGGTCGAGCAAGGTTAAGGGGAGAGAAATCCAAAACTCGGTTGCCTCCTCAACCGAGTGTTTAAGCCACAAAATCCAAACCAATTTCAAAAATCCAACCGTTTGTATAAAAAAAAAAAAAAAAAAATTTAAAATTAAAAACTTTACGACTTTTACAACATTATAAATACCAACCTCAAACACATTTTTAAACACACAATTCAAACTTCTCATCAATATTCATCATGTCACAAAGAAAAACTCCCAACTCAAAAAACCGACGATCACGACTTCCCCAAAATTCCCCGAACTTGAATTTCTCACCGGATCCACCGTTTGAATTAACCGGTGTAACACCACCACAAAATCAGGGTATTCGTTTTCGAGCACCCGGTTTTGATTATGAAACACGACTACCACAACCCAACCACAATCAAAACCCATTTTACGTCAATCGTCCATATTTCCCACCGGGTCGTCCGAGTATCAATCAAAACCAAGCACCAAGCGGGTCGTCATATCATCCTAACATGGATTTCTCCCAATCTTCCCAACCTAATCAATCGTTTTCACCGCTTCATGGTGTTAATCTTGATATGGATTTTGAGCAATTTATGGAATTCCCTCCTGCTCAATGCTACACATCTCAAGAATACCCGACTCAAGATGCTTCGATGGGACAAGGTTCAGGGCACGGTTCTATTCGTATTGAAGATGCTGTCGAAGAGACGTCACCCGTCAAATCAAAGAAGGGTTCAAAACGGGCTACAAAGGGGAAGGGCAAGAATGTTGCAACCGAAAAGGTCAAACCATGGACAAAAGCGGAAAAGGTCGCGCTTTGTAAAGCTTGGATACATGTGTCGGAAAATTCGGAAAGAGGGAACGCCATCAACCGGAGTGGGTTTTGGGATAAGGTGATAGCGTACTTTGAAAATGAAACTGGTTCAACAAGAACCTACGACTCCATAACGACCAAATGGAAGGGTAGGATTCGTTCTAGGGTTGGTTTCTTTTGTGCAATTACGGATAATATCAAGAATAATCACGAGGCGGTGAGAATGACGAAGCGACTATGAAAAGGCTTGTAACGAATACCGTGTGCTTCACAAGCATGAGTTTACATTGAAGGAGTGTTGGAAAGTTTTGAGAGGGCATTCTCGCTTGGAAAATCTGTTGAGATGCTCTTTCACCACGACTAGTCGGAAGAAATCCAAGACTTGAAACCACCCTGGGTCAACAAAGGTCCTTTTCATCCCCAAGACGTGGATGATTCGAAGAAAAGAGACTCGAGAATCACGACCAAAAGGTCGTGACGCAACCAAGAAGAAAGCACACGAGCCACCAACATCATTTGTTACTAATATGGCCAAGAACTTTTCAAGTTCAAAAGTTCAAGTAAGGAAAAAACAAGAATATGGAAGAGGAATACATAAAGTTGAAGCAAAAGAGATGGAGCTTGCAGAGGCAAGGGCAAGGCGAGCCGAGAAGTTCAAAGGAGAAACTTGAGCTCCAACGTCGTTGACTTGCATTGGCGGCTAATCAAACCGGACGCAAGATTTAATTTTCTACAACACACCCTCGACACAAATATGCCCGCACGACAACTATAAGAACTTGAACAACTTAAGGCGAAGAATCAAAGAACGTTACAACTTATATTATTAAGTTGCGGTTTTAATAAGTATTATAACGTCTACGTTTTATTAGTTTAAGTTTTTAATTATTGTTGTAATGTTAATTATTTTTATTAATGAAGTTTAATTTTGTTTTAAAAATATTTGAATTAAAAAAAAAAAAAAAAAAAAAAAAAATCTCGTGTCACCACTGTGGCAACTAGGTCGTCGTCGGTCGTCGGAGAGAAAAAGGCGATGTGGCATGCAGACGAACTAGGTTGCCACTGTGTTCAGCCTAAATGAACATACAAAGATAATACTTGTCTCAAGCTATACTCACACAAAACGAATAAGGGTGCAGGAACATGAAGGCATTATCCAATGCTCAAGGTCACTTAAAGGTAGCTGAATCCAGGCCGGCTACATTTCCATAGACTGGCCCTATATCCCCATATTTGCTGCAGCTAGCATCCTCATAGAAACATAGAGACTAGAAACCAGACCAGGCATCACCATTCCTCTAAGCTCTAATCAGAATCACCCAAACTCTATAGATATCTCACTACAACAAAAAGAAGGACGGCGACCAACTTTTGGGGGGGCGCCCTTGTCCCCGCCAAAAGTCGCTAAACGACAAAGTTTTACTAGATCAAAGATATGCCACGCTGGACAACATTTGACCAGATCAAAGGCTGCGGGTCCCACTTGTCCCCGCCAAAAGACGAAATCGTCCCGGCCAAAACGTTCAACGACTAGGTGTTAGCGGGGACATTTTGGCGGAGACTTGTCCCCGCCGAGATTTTTTTGCGGGGACATGTCCCCGCCGAAAGGGCCAAAAAGTCCCCTTCAAAAGGGGTATCTTTTGTAGTGTCTCCAATGTCCTGACTACATTTCCTTCACTAAAGTAACCACCATATAGCTACAGTGCAGCAAGCAGCCTCACACCAGCCAATAGCAATATATCAGCTTCACTTAGGAAGACATCATCAAAACATCAAGATCACATAAAGCTGGAAGCATCATCATATCAACCATGAATACAACTGCCAATACACTTCAATCAGCACATAGAGCATTTGGCTGGCACTTGTTGAGTTAAAATGCATGAAATTAGGGATTGATGGCGCTCGTTGCTTTAAAAATATACTAGAAGTTATTTTTTATGAATGATATGATGCATGGATTTAATATTGTGTAGTTGTAGCTTCAAGTCCCAACCGTTAATGAGGTGAAAAGTAGTCTGATGCTCAAAAGAATTTCAAAAACGATTCCAAAATCGCAGCAGCAAGTTTAAATACAGAATTTTACTAATGCTTAGTCATTGTAACACCCTGGCTATTGATTGCTTTGTTCTTGGAGACCATGTGAGGACTGCCCACTACTCTACATGCTTAATTACAGAGTTCTCTCGTGAATTATGCTATGTTTGTGGCCCTAAAATGTGTTCTGCGTGTTTGGTAAGTCGAAAACCAACTTATTAACCTATGATCTACAGCCATTATTGGGATTCGCACACAATGCAACATGCATGCTCTAAGAACAATAACAATTAATCAAGCTCAAAAACAACATCATATATATCATAGATAATTCACATATATAATATAACTTTCAACTTCATATAAACAGAAACTCATACCTCGACTATGAATGATTGGACGTAAAGCCTTTGAAGCTACATGACCACATACTGGTTCAACTGACAACAAATGCCGAAGATTCTGAAACATTTTATATAATTATTCAAAACCCTACATAAATCCACTGTCTTTACTAAGAAAGCATAATACTTAGTAAATATTTACCAGAAAGTTATGAGAAAATGATTTTGGGCCACAACTAAATCGTCTCATTTGAAGAAGACGTGCAATTTAAAACTCGGACAAATATCGTTATAGGTTTAATGGTTTCTTTGTGCTCACCTAATGTGTCTGAAAATGGAGTCAAAGACAAATTATGTAAAGGATGTACATATTTCCTAAATAATTCTTATAGTTACTATTTTCTTGGGGCACACTCAAATCTTTTGCTATCTATATCTATCTATATCTATATCTATACTATATAAAAACTAAAAAAAAATCAAAGTGAAAAATGTTGAAAACATGGTCAATGGAGAGAGAGAAATACATAATATAATTAATACTCTTATTAAAACATCTCATTACTTAAAAGTACAATAATTTATTCACATTGTACAACCAATTAAAAGTACATGTACCAAATTAAAAACAACCAATTAATACACCCCTTACTAAAAAGTACAATAAAATTTTCATAACGTACAATTTAAAGAAGCTACAACATAATACAAAATATAAAATAATTAAACACTAATTAATGTTATTTTTTAAACACACTAAAATTAAAAGTAAATATTATTATACACATTGTACATATTAATAAAACACGCAAAGCTTTATATAAGCTAAAATTTGATGATACATATAGTTTTGAAAATCGGACGAGGCCGGACCAACGTGTTCAACGGGAACCGGTGTCACCACCGATTCGGCTAACCAATTAAAGTCATCCGAACGAACCGAGAGGACCGTTGAAACCGATACCGGGTTGACCGAGACGCTCAACCCGTGGTGACCGGTTTAATCGACTGTTTTTACCCAACCTATCGGCTTGACTCGGTTTAAATCGACATGTTTTTATCGAAGCAGTTCAATGGTTGAACCACTCGGGTCAAATCGGGTTTCAAATTTGACAAAATTATATGAGAAATGATGAAGTAGTTGTGAACCCGTGACAATTTTTTTTTAAATGAGAGACCAAGTAATTGTAGTTTTTTGTTTATTTTGCTTTGACACATGTAATTTGTCATTTGTATAATGTTATTTTAAAAAATGTTGCTCTTGCATCACTTAAGGGACTAGCATATATATATATATATATATATCGTCTTTTAAAAGTTAATATATACCAAGGTTGCAAAAATCGCTAGGCGGTAGTTGGGCGGCTGGGTAGGGCCTAGCGATTAATCGATTAGGCGGGGATTAATCGAGGATTAATCGGATTGGATTTTATATATAAAATTATAAAAATTTGAAACTATATGCCCGATTTGGCCGATCTAGTCGATTTTTTTCGATTTGGCGATTTTTCCGATTTTGCCGATTTTACCGTGGCGATTTTTCCGATTTTCTACGATTTGGCGATTAATCGGCCGCCTAGGCCGATTAATCCGATTTTTATCCGATTTTTGTCAAGAATCGATTAATAAGACCGATTAATGAAAATCGAACGGCTAATCACCGCCTAGCGATTAATCGGCCGCCTAGACCGATTTTTGCAACAAAGATATATACTATATAACCATTTGTCCAGTATATCAATAATGTTATGTAAGTTTATTAAAATCACAAAAATTTTATCTTTAGCGATAATTATTTGTATCTCAAACAAATAGTTTTGAACAATGCATAAATATCTATGCAAATTGATAGTACAAAATAATCTTAGGATGGTGATATCAAATTTGCAAAGTTACAATTTTAAAAACCACACACCAAATGATAAACGCTATACATGTAAAAAAATAGTTATCACCGCCTAAATTATCGAATAAAACAAGAAAAAGCGGTCACATATTGGCTTATACTCTAAACTACAATATAATATTGCCAACTACATAATCTGTTGTTTTTGTAATGCTTGAATCTATTATTACTAAAATCAATAACTTAAAACCTTATTAGAAAATATACTCCCATACTTAGATCGACTCACATAATTTTTAAAACTATATATTTTTCTTTTATGCAACCACGCATCGTAATTGTAATTATTCGAAAATGATTCTCTAATGTTACAAATCTGTTTATTAAAAGAAACTTATGAGTCGTCGGAGTTTTCTGAAACTAGATATCATTACCGCATTAGTATGGTACTGCCTAGTATATATTATATATCGTAAATACTCAGAAAAGAAAAGGTAAACATAGATTCAAATTTGACCATAGAGGTGTGAAAGTTCATTCTTTAGTAAATTAATGTTTATATTTTGACAAATAATGAGTGATATCTTTAGACTATTATTATTATTATTATTATTATTATTATTATTATTTTATTCTTTTTTTTATTTATTATAAACATCACTTTCATTAAACAAAACCAATGGATTCTGAGAATTAGTGGGAGCCTCAAACAATCCGGGCTCCCACACCTTTAGATATAGCAAAACTAATCCTCATCAAGATATGAGCGCCAAGGCCTCAATGTCTTGAGTTATAGAGAACTTCCGGATCCGCTTAAGTAAGGTCACCGTCGACCTCAAGTTCTCCTAAGGAGGAAAATGAGAAAGGGTGAACCCATATCCAATGTCAGACATTTGGCTCCGTATTTGGTGCGCTTACGTTTTGCTTGACAATCACCAACACGACCGGCACAAAATCCATCATACTAGTTTGTGTGAGGGGACGACCGGTCAAATCGACACATCGCCCCGCCTCCATCCCAAGAATAGATCAAGATATCTGGCGGCCGTAAGACTTGCTCCTTTCTCCACCCAATCCGATGTCAACCTTATTATTATTATTATTATTATTATTATTATTATTATTATTATTATTATTATTATTATTATTATTATTATTATTATTATTATTATTATTATTATTATTATTATTATTATTATTATTATTATTATTATTATTATTTTTTCCAAACCATGTTTATGATAAATGTTTCATATAAAATGTATGAAAGTTGAATATGCATTCGACGAGTGACGATATGCATATGAACCAATAATAGTCATTCATTTTTTGAAAAAAATAAACTTTCACCTTTTTTAAAAATAAATATCATCGTACCGTTACTTGTTAAGCGATAAAAAGCGTACCATCGCGGCGAGAATTAAATTATCTTTCTATAGATATGCACTACTATATATTTTTAACGATTTTTTTTTTTCAAAATTTCGGCACAGAAAATCATATATGATTTGTGAAAATCATATATGATTCGATTTTTACAAATCATATCTGATTTGTAAACATCATATATGATTTGTGATAATCATATATGATTCGATTATCATACATGATTTTTCTGGTCGGAATTTTGGAAAAAAAAAATTGTCGAAAATATAGAAAAGTGCATATTAATAGAAAGATAATTTAATTCTCGTCGCGATGGTGTATTTTTTATAGTTTGAAGATTTATCGTTTGCAAAATATGTTGTTTAAAAAAAAGGTGAAAAATGGTTTTTTATTAACTTTGATTAAAAATGGATGGCTAAAATTGATTTATTGAATATATGGTACTCTACTTTCGTCAAATTTTTTTTTTGGTTAATCATTTAATAAAGTTGCGAAAAATAATAGGAACAAGTGATGACGTAATAATCTATTTATTTAATTTATATAATTACCTATTAAACAAACGATGTTAAAAGTACATGCAGAATATATTTTAAGTTAATTTAAGTGCCTATCGTATATTTTTAGAAACAATTACAATAAGAGAAGAAATCATTTATATATCAAAAGTTTTGGACAAATATCAACCACTCATTTTTCAATGTATAAAAGTTCAAGATTAATTAATATTTTAACTTAAAATGCAATTATACTCATCTTTTTATAATTTAAAGAGTAAATTACAGAAATGGTCCTTATGGTTTGCTCAAATTGCACGTTTAGTCCATGGTCTTTTGAAATTGCAGGCGGCATCCCTGTGGGGAAACGTTGGTTCCGTTGCGGTCTATGACTCAAGACCCATTGTATGACATCATGCATGAAGTCATGTTGAGTATTATCCATGATCCATTACCCAAGACTCATGACCCAATGTCTAGATACATTGCATCTTGTATAACCCATTGTTCATAACCCATAACCAATAACCCGGTTTGCAACCCAAAATCCGGACTTACCCTGACCCAGCGGCCGGATCCCTTGGATTGCACTAGCCGGATCCCTTTGGGGAGGGATCCTTGGGAACCAGGGAATAGTAGAGAAAATTGCCTATAAATAGTGAGTCATTTCTCTCTTGCAACTCATCCTTTTTACATATACTCTCTCTTAGTATTGTAAACTCTCTAACCTCAGATCCAAAGGATCTTTCTATGTAGTTTTGTGTTTGCGTGATTCTCTAGGTTCCTCTTAAAGGCGAGATCACCACCTCTTGAAGTTGAGCAAGCTCAAGTCCATGAGTTGCCAAGCTTCGTCATCCTCCTTATTGATAGTTCTTTTCTCCCTCCTTAGAAGTGTTGTATTGAAGGCATTAGTGAAAGGTGTTGAAGGATCGTGTCAAAGGCATTAGTGAAAGGTGCCAAAGAGTCTGTAACACCCCCAAAATCACAATGTGACAGCGGAAGACTATTTGGGGTATTACTTAGAGGATCATAGTCATGAGTTATAGAAAACGACTCTAAAGAGACGTTTTTAATAGAAGTTGTTACCATTTCATAAAACTCAGTGTTTTGGAAACACAGAGGAAATACCACATGTTTTGAAATTACATGAAAGATAGTTTAAACGTTTACGAAATGATAACTTTAATTGAAAACAACACCACTTCAAGCGTCCCATGACGTCCACTCCACGCCTTCATGATATTCTAATTAGTACCTGAGATAAGCATGCTTAAAAGATCAACAAAATGTTGAGTGATATTCATAGGTTTAAATAATTAGTTGAACACAAGTAAGAGATGATAATTGCTTGAATACAATCACCATGGAAAACATAGATTATTATTATGCGCTAAGCTCATGACACCAAACTAATCGCATACACCTAATTATGGTGTAAGTAATAATATTGCCCTCGTGAGATGGAATTGCCAATTCCATAGTTAACCAATATAGTGCGCCCGGTTATTTCCGATAACCGAGTCGGGGTCGTTAATTCCATAGTACTATCCACAATATTCGCGTTCACCGCAAGTGATTAATGGTTCATGATGTAAGGGACTTATGGCGGTGCAACTTAGGCTATAATAATAATGATCGAGCAAGCATACAGCTTTAAGAAAAGACTTGTGTTCTAGTTTATAGCATGCATCTCCTCGGGTTTGAAAGAAATAAGTAAAGGCGAGGCTATGAACTCACCTTAGCAAAGCAGTATCCGAGTAGTAAAAGAGTCAAGTAAATGATGCACCGAGTACCGTCACGCGACCTATAATTTGTATACCAATACTTTAATTAATACGTTTGTATTTTGACTTGATAATATTTATATACACCAAAAATTTAAGTTATTTATGTGTATCGTTTATTATTGAACATGATTAACTTTGGCTCATGGAAGTGCTTAGACACACACAAAAATATTAAAACGAGTGAGTCTTGGGTTCGTCGTAACCGAATGATGATGTACGGAAAATATCGCAAACAAATAGTAAACGTATTATAAAAATGTCGCTTAAAATATGAGTATATATATATATAAAGAAGTAACAATTTTAACGGTTAAAATAAATATATTTGGCTTATAAGTCATAATAGTCTTTTAGAAGGATAGGTCTTGTTTATTTAGCGACTAAGTGTAGATAACTATTATTGAATCTCATTTTACTATATTTTTGTTCACATAGATGTACGTGGACTAATGGAAGATATATGTAGTTTATAAAAGTATGGGTACGATGTAAACACGATGGCGTTATATTTTGAGAAAAACCGGCATGATCTCGTTTCTCCTTTTTAAATGTAGTTTTTAAAATAAGGTGTCATCATGAAGAGACTAATAGTTTTGTTTATGTAAGACTTATGTAATGTTTTGTTTGAAAACTATGTGTTATTTGTAGCAATAATAGTGAATTTAATTTATAAAGTTGTCAAAGAAATAATTGTAAACACAAGTCTTTTGTAAAACTATCGTTAATAATTACAAAACGTAGTTTAGTGTATAAAAGTCGCCGTTTCAAAAGGATAGTGACTAACAAAATTTTATGACATGTTTCATTATTTAAAATGGTGTTTGATATATTTACATTTTCATGATTATAAGTCGATAGTTTAAAGTCTAGTTTATCACCTCGACAAGTCGGTCCTACTCGGAGATTTTTGCGTAGCCGTGAGAAGTGGTAGCGAAGGAGGGGGAAATAGCTGGGCTTGGCATGGGCTGAAAGGGCAGTAACAGGAGATGGGCTTCGGCCTAGTAGATAAAAGTTAAACAAGGCCCAATCTTTTGGGCGTGGTTGAGGCCCAAATGACCAAACCAGACGCACCATTATGCAGGGAAAATGGTACAGGTTTTAAATGTAATTTGGCAATAGAAACTGAATTGTAAAATGTTGGACGAGTAGCACTTAGTTCACAACGAAAATCATTTCTAGCTTTTACTTAGTCAAAGAGGAAAGTTTGGTCTTTCACTTGAGTCTAGCAAGGACAAATATACCAAAACAAGGAAACAAGAGAAAACGCAAATAAGAAGACTTAACCGTGTTACGAGGTCATACTAGTAGTAGGTTCGAGGGTTTCGATGGATGCTTCTATCGCACTATAATGACGATACAATAAGGGAAAAGATTTTAACACTTATTTACTCGTGTCGGGTTTACCAAAGAAAAAGGAAATCTAAAATTTGGTACATGAGACTAATGTCCAAACTAAAAAGAAGGCACACTCTTTTCATTTTATTTTGTACAGATAACAACTAGTAGTTTTTGACCCATGCTTTCAAAACCCATTTAGACAACAATTTACATGATTGGTTTCCAGCAATTTTCATTACTTACGTTAAGAGGTGTGGTAGCAAAATGAGCCATTGTTAAACACCTACTGTGACCCAAAAACAAGCTTCAATACCATACATATTTGACCACTTAGTTTCAAGGTTAAGGTTTCGCCAAAGTTTAGACCAAACACAAGTCCTAATAATCGAAACAACCCAAGAAGTTGTCGTGCAAGTAAATATCAATGCGCCTAAATAGTTTTGACAACATAAACGACGCACTCCTATTGTGGTGGGTCACGGCTTAGACTCAAGATTAACCCAAATTCACACCAACGAGTTATTAGTAACTAGTTAAACATTACTTCCATAAGCCAAAGATTAAACCATACAAGTTCTTATATTATCGAATCTCAAAGGAAGAATTTAGCAAGGGTCGATCAATATATGTAAATACCATAACTACTTCACTTTATAAGATTAAACTACCAAATCTTAACAAGACTTACAACAATATTATTCAAGCAAGAATCAATGAAAATCTTACAACAATGAGGGTCGATCGGAAAAACAACAAACTAGGATGAACCCGCCAAGCCGAATCCACAGGAACCACTAAACACTTCAAGCACTCGTTTTAGTTTTTCTTTTGATTTGAAAGTTGTGGTATCAACTGTGGATTCGATGGGGGTATTTAAAGGAATAAAGATGGTTTGTTTGACTTGATCATTCGATGGTGGGGATAGCTTAAGAGTCTTCTTTGGGTAATGATACCAGTAGCTTGCAGGTCTTCACGTGGTTTTCTTGATGGTATCCTCCAGTCGTGGTCCAAAGAGGACAAGGGGTCCTTGGTTTTGTCGATTTGCTTCCATGGGGAAAAGCCAAATAGGTATTCATTCTTGGATTGAAGTTAACTTCTGATGTTGGGAAAAGGGTTTGGAGGTTTTCTATTAATGGAGGAGCGTTTATGGTGAGGGTAGGGTAGAGGAAGAGAGACGAAAATGGAGGTGAGGAAGTGAGTAGCAGGTTTTCAGAAGTCAAAGAAAGAAAAGGGAGTGGCGTGGGTTAGTCAGGGATAAGGTGGGATTTTTGACTTTTATTTTTATTTAGTAAATGTTGTAAGTATTTATTAGTTGGGTATATATATTGTACATAATGTATTTCGTGCTTCACTGTTTGGTTCGCAACTGTATACTGCCTAATGTAAAAATTATAATACTCATACTTTCGGACACATTTTAAATAAACTGTTACGATGACGTAATTTTTGATTTTTATTAGTTCGTTTTTACTTTCTCGCTTTTTTTTTTATTTTATTTTTGGTACGCGTGCGGACTCATAAGACAAGAAAATCCTTCTTGTGAGACTGATTTAAAAATCAGTAAATATTAGGCATAATTAAATAAGACTACTCGGATAGGCATAAATTTTTATGCAAGAAAATGAAATGTACATGCTAAAATGCTCAATTTAGATCAAATAAATTTTGATAAACAGTCTAGTTCATAAATATGAAGATTTAAGATAGTGAAATTTTTCAGGTGACTACAGTACCTACCCCTTAAGAGGATTCCGTCCCGGAATTCTAGTTTACGGTGGTTGTCGGAGTTGGATTTGTGAACAAATGTGGGTACTTAACACGCATGGTGTCTTCGCGCTCCCACGTGTACTCCGGTCCTCTCTTGGAGTTCCATCTAATCTCGACGATAGGGATGCGACTTTGCTTAAGTCGCTTGACTTCCCTATCCATGATTTCAATTGGTTCTTCGACAAAGTTGAGCTTGTCATCGAGCTTAATTTCTTTTAGTGAAACAACAAGAGATTCATCCGACAAGCATTTCTTCAGATTTGAGACGTGAAAGGTAGGGTGTACTCTACTAAGTTCTTCCGGGAGATCAAGCTTGTAAGCAACCGGGCCGATTCTTTCGAGAATTTTGAAAGGGCCAATGTATCGAGGATTTAGCTTTCCTCATTTTCCAGATCGAACCTTTCCTTTCCAAGGTGATACTTTCAACATAACTCGATCGCCAACTTGAAATTCCATGGGCTTCCTTCTAACATCGGCGTAACTCTTTTGTCGATCTCTAGCAGCTTGAAGTCGTTGAGGAATTTGTACAATCTTCTCGGTTGTTTCTTGGACAAGTTCAGGTCCAGTGAGTTGGGCATCTCCAACTTCGGCCCAACGAACGGGTGATCGACACTTTCGACCATAAAGTGCCTCGAATGGAGCTGCCTTGATGCTCGCGTGATAACTATTGTTGTAGGAGAATTCCGCCAACGGCAAGTGTTTTTCCCAACCTTTTCCAAAGTCGATCACGCATGCTCGAAGCATGTCTTCCAAGGTTTGGATAGTCCTTTCACTTTGGCCATCGGTTTGCGGATGATATGCGGTACTCATATCCAAACGAGTGCCTAAAGCCTTTTGAAGAGATTTCGAAGTGTGAAGTAAAGCGATCGTCACGATCGAAATGATGGAAATTGGTACTCCATGACGGATACAATTTCCTTGGTATAGTTGAGCAAGGATTTCCATTTCATCATTTTCCTTGATGGGTAGGAAATGAGCGGATTTGGTAAGGCGATCAATGATAACCCAAATAGTGTCGTAACCTCTAGCAGTCTTTGGTAGTTTGGTTATGAAGTCCATGGTGATTCTCTCCCACTTCCAAACTGGGAGTTCAGGTTGAGTTAACAATCCAGAAGGTTTTTGACATTCGGCTTTGACTCGAGAACAGGTGAGAAATTTCCCAACGTATGTTGCAATTTTAGCTTTCATGTTCGGCCACCAATAAAGCTTCTTGAGATCTTGGTACATTTTGTCGGATCCCGGGTGAATGGAATATTTAGACTTGTGAGACTCATGCATAATGAGTTCCCGCATTCCTCCACAAAGTGGTATCCAACTTCTATCGCCAAAACATAAGGTTCTATCCGATCTTTGCGCAAAACCGTTCTCGTTTTCCGGCATTCCAAAGATTCTCTCGTTGGGACGGTTTTCAGGTTTGAGAGCTTCAGCTTGAGCTTCAAGGATTTTTGATGGAAGGTGTGACTTAATTGTCATTCCCAAGGATCTTACTCGAAGAGGTTTAGGTCGATCCTTTCGACTAAGAGCATCGACTCGACATTTGCTTTTCCGGTGGTAACGGATTTCACAAATCGTAATCACTAAGCAATTCTAGCCATCGGCGTTGTCGCATGTTTAGCTCCTTTTGATCGAGAATGTGTTGGAGACTTTTATGGTCGGTAAACACCGTACACTTGGTTCCATATAGGTAATGTCTCCATATTTTGAGAGCGAAACCACGGCTCCCAATTCCAAGTCATGGGTAGTGTAGTTCTTCTCATGAGTTTTGAGTTGTCGCGAAGCATAGCGATCACCTTGTTTCTTTGCATCGATCGCACCTAACCCTAGGTGTGATGCATCACAATGAGACCATAAAATCTTCCACTCCATCGGGTAAGGCTAAGATAGGAGCTTCACAAAGCTTTTGTTTCAAGAGTTGAAAGGCTAACTCTTGTTTCTCTCCCACTCAAAGTTCTTCTTTTTAGGGTTAGCTCCATTAGAGGTTTAGCGATTTTCAAAATCCTTGATAAATCTTCGATAATAACCCGCAAGACCCAAAATTGACGTATCTCGGTAGGAGTAGTAGGGGTGACCAATCTTTGTGACTTCGATTTTGAAGGATCAACATGAAGACCATTACTATCTATCACGTGACCAAGGAATTGAACTTTTGAATCGAGTCGCACTTGGAAAATTTAGCATACAATTCTTCTTTCTTGGCAGCTCTAGGATGGCTTTCAAATGTTCCGCATGCTCTTCCTTGTTGCGGAATAGATGAGAATGTCGTCAATGAACACAATCACAAATTTGTCCAAGTAGGGTTTACACACTCGGTTCATCAGGTCCATAAATACTGCCGGTTCATTTGTCAAACCAAATGGCATCACTTGGAACTCGTAGTGGCCGTAACGTGTTCGAAAAGCAGTTTTCGGAATATCCTCCTCCCTAACTCGTAGTTGATGATACCCAGATCTTAGATCAATCTTTGAGTAGACACTTGACCCTTGCAGTTGGTCAAACAGATCATCAATCCTAGGCAATGGATAGCGATTTTTCACTGTTAGTTTGTTCAACTCTCGGTAATCAATACACATACGGAAAGATCCGTCCTTCTTTTGACAAATAAGACCGGAGCTCCCAAGGCGAAGAACTCGGTCGAATAAATCCTTTTTCGACGAGTTCTTGAAGTTGGTCGACAACTCTTGTAGTTCGGAAGGTGCCAATCTATAAGGTGCTCGTGCCGGGTGCCGCTCCGACTAGCTCGATTTGAATTCTACTTGCCGACTTGGAGGAAGGCGGGCAAGTCTTCAGGAAATACTTCGGGAAAGTCTCTAGCCACGGGGACGTCTTTTAGTTGTTTCTCATCCGCTTTCTCCTTCTCCGTTACTTGTGCTAGAAAAATGTGGCATCCTTTTTCTATGTACTTCGCCGTTTTAACGCACGAGATGATGTTCAATCGGGTCTTACTACGATTACCCCGAATGATTAGAGTTTCGCCATCGAGAGGAATGTGAACGGCTTTCTCGTCACAGATGATTCTTGCACGATTCTTGGATAGCCAATCCATGCCAATGACAACATCGAAGCTACCAAGTTGGATAGGCATAAGGTCTATATCGAGCGGGTGATTTGATAAGGATAGGTTGCAACCTCGAAGGATAGTGTTAGTTCCTACTATTTTTCCATCGGCTAGCTCTACTTCATAGGTGGTATCTAGGCGCGGTTGGGGTGACTTTTAACAAAGGTGCAAACTTAGAAGACACAAAGCTTTTGTCGGCTCGAGAATCAAATAACACTTTAGCTAAATGATGGTTGAGTGAAAACGCATCAATAACGACATCCGGGTTCTCTTGTGCATCTCCATCTCCTAGCACATAAGCTCTTGCTCTAGCAGGGTTGTTGTTGTTATTGTTGTTGTTCCCGTACACCTTTGGGCATCTACTCTTGACATGTCCAACTTCTCCACATCCAAAGCAAGTTATTCCCATGGGTTGAAGGTTACTTCCAGTAGCAGGGCTTCGGCAATCCTTGTGGGTATGGCCCACCTTGTTACACTTCCCACACTTGATAGTACAACGTCCCACATGATTCAGGTTGCATCGAGTGCACAAAGGGTGTGGTCCAGCATAGCCTCTTCCAGTGGCGGGGGTAGCAGCATAAGCCCGCGCAACTTCTTGCCTACGGTTTTGTTGATTGTGGTGGTTGTTTCGGTTTTGGTAGTATGAGTTGGGATTGTTGTTGCGGTGTTGAGTGTGATTGTTGCGGCCTTGGTTGTTGTTGTTACGGTTATTGTTGTGATGGAAAGAGTTGTTGTGATGGAAGTTGTTTGAAGTGTTGCCTCGGCGGTCATCAAATTTCCTTTTGTTGTCATTGTTGCTTTGCACGGATCCATGTTTCAAGACTTGATCCATGAGTTGGTAGGAAATTGTGATCACTTCCTCCACGGTCTTGGGCTTTGATGCAGTAACATTGCCCTCAATGTTTCGGGGTAATCCCCCAATGAGATTTTCCAGCAACTTAACATTATCAGAAACCATGGAAGGGCATAGAGCTTTCAATTCTTGGAAGCGCTTGAAGTAGGTCTTGAGATCATTGTCCTTAGTAGTCAGATGATAGAACTCATCTTCCAGCTTCTTGATCTCGGTCCTTGGACAATATTGCTTCATCATCAATTGCTTTAGTTCAGTCCAAGTGGTTTTGTAGGCTTCTTCCATGCCAATAGGTTGGGCATGAGCCTTCCACCAAGACAATGCATCTTCCAGCAGAGTACCAGTAGCAAATTTCACTTTGCAATCTTCCGAGCAATCACTTAGAAGAAACACAGTTTCAGATCTTTCAAACCAATGGATAAGGCCATGGCGCCTTGGTTCCTTTGAAGAAAGTAGGTTTGCAATTCACGAACTCCTTATATCCACATTTGCGATTCACCACGACTTCATTCGGTTGGCTTGATTTGGGGCTTCATTTGTTCGAGCTGCCTCGGTGGTCTTGCGACAAAGCAGCACCAATTTCATTAGTAACCAGCCTCCGAATTGCTTCAGGGGTCATCTCGGGAGTTTGAGTAGGGGTAGAGGTAGTTCTTGTTCTTGCCATTTTTCTAAAGACATACACTCAGATTTCAGAATCATTCAACATAATTGTGAATTATTATAAAAATGGTTTCATAATAGTCAAGATCATCACATTATATCAATAGCGTATAATCATCATAAGAAAGAATCACAATATGTTAGAACCACACAAGAGAATATATAAAAATGATCACTTCGATTCACATAAACCGGCAAATAAGAAGATCATCATACATAAGAATATCAAGAAACAACAACCATAATGCCATAGGTTCACCATCCATACATGGTGATACAATACCATACAATGTCATATAAATAGCTTGTTCGATAGTTTACAAAACATGCGAATACAGAGCCTTTATTAGTGCCACATGCGGCAGGCTAAAGTACCAAAAAACTAAATAGATGAATCACCAATCTAGAGGTCGTCGGTGTGCCCCTCAATCGTTATTTGTGGGTCACGGACTAGCTCCGCCAGGTCATCCACCTCTCTATCTCGTGCCTCCAATCTCTGCTCCAGAGCAGTAGCACGAGTCTCCATGATCATCATCCTCTCAGACGGTCGTCGCACAACTCCCTCCAACATCTCAGCTCTGTCCAGCAGTCCTAATCTATCTGACTCCATCCTCCTCTCCAACACTGTAATTGCTCCGCTAGCTCTCTCACTCTGGGCACCAATCCTATCAAGCGCTCTCTCCATCGTGATCCTCCCGTTAAGGAGCTCTCCAACCTCATCCTCAATGTTCTCGATACGTACCAACGGAACCTCATCAACAAATGCCACAACATCCTCAGTGATCCTCATTTCGCGGACTCAGGCGACTAACAATGGAATGGTATGATGAAGGGTTCTCCGTGACGAGGAGAGTCTCGGAACAAGAAGATGCTCTCCAAGCTCCATAGCGCTAGGTGCACCCTCCTCCGACCTCCATCGACTAATGACCGGCATCATGAAGGACCAACGTCTAGCATCGACCCTCCTATGGGCTCCCGGCTCAGAGGTACCAAACACAACATGGTGATATGGGTCTGAATGTGCGGGTGAGAAATGGACTCTCTCTCTAAGAGATATCACCGGCTCAGTGTGCATCACCAAGGGTGATGATGCACGGGGTGGGGACAAAACCGGTACAGTGGTGGTCTGATAAATGAATGTGGTAGGTGGTGGTAGTGGTGAAATAGGTATGAGTGGTGGTGCAGGTGCAGCTGATGGTGGAAAAGCAGAGGATGATGGTATGTCAGAAGGTGGAATGAAAGTGATGGGTGCCCTCACTCGTTTCCGAGCGGTATGTATAAAAGTAGCACCATCCTCACGGTATTGGAATGGCTGACCGAATGGCGCAGGCTCGTAGGGTTTGAGAACCCTAGCTCGCCTTCGCCTTCGGCGAACAGGTAGTGGTGATGGGCGAGAAGTAGAAGACACGGAATCAGTGTGTGAGTGTGTCTGGGATACAATGTCAGAAGGTGATAGCCACTGCTGTGACTCTAGATATCGGTCATTAGTGGGGGGACCAAAAACGGGCAGGTGCTCGGGTATGGTCAAAGCAGGTGGGGTGACGGCGACTTCACCCTCCTCAAAGGGCTCAGTCTCAGAGGACACGGGTGCAATGAGGCCGGTGCCAAGAGAGTAGAGGCGAGGACATAGTATCCTCCATCTCACCGCTTGAGGTCAAGTCGATAGGATGAGTAGCGATCGACATGGTAATTGTAACAACCCAAAAGAAAATGTGCACTTATAAGTAAATAATGTCATGCAGTAAATAAGTTTTAGTTAGTCGCGCATAATCTGCCACGCAAATCTAAATGCCTAACTAAATGAAAGCTAGCATTATAAGTTTTGTCATGCAATTTACTAGTTATGTAATATCCGCTAAGCGAATCTCATACGTGCAATCGGTACGAAGTAGGCGTGAAGGACGTGAAGTGGTGGTGTAAAACGGTCCATTTGAAAACGTGGTTATAGTCCAATTTGTTTTGAAAATACAAGTTGGTTCTCTATAACGACGACTGATACTGTCAGAACACCCCAAAATCACAATGTGACGGAAGACTATTTGGGGTATTACTTAGAGGATCATAGTCATGAGTTATAGAAAACGACTCTAAAGAGACGTTTTAATAAGAAGTTGTTACCATTTTGTCACACCCCAATTTACTTGCTTTGCGGAATGGAATTCTGGCGATTGATCGTCATAGCATCACGATTCTGAGATATATTGAGCGACCTAAAGTTTCGTTTGGAAAATACATCGTTTGATTTAATAAAACAATCGAGTTTACAAAGTATAGGTCCCATAAGAAAATCAACTTGTGCGGAAATAAGTTTGTTACAATTCAAACGATGTTTTAAAGTGCAAAATCCCAGTGAGACGCGTCGTCACCGCGACTCTATGATGTGTCCACATGCATGCCATGAAGTGTATGCCATAGAAACACGAGATAAAACATGCTAAAGTGTCAACACAAAGGTTGAGTGAGTTCATAGAGTTTATGTTGAAATGTAAAGCCTTTCAAAATCGTTTATGCAAAGAAAGGCATTGTAAATCCACTCGGTTCAAGTTCCGCCCATACAAAACTTGCAACTGTGTATTCACAACCCATTGCCAAAATGTGATATAGTTTATGCTCAAGCGCATGATGTCAAATGAATTCACATAATAGTGCATAACTTAATGTATCCACAGTTACTTAATATAACACATAATTCGTACGGTTTCAAATTGTTCCATGACCATTAGTGCAGGATTGTACCAAGACCATTAGTTCAATGATTCTACCAAGACCATTAGTTCACTGATTATACCAAGACCATCAGTTCACTGATTCTACCAAGACCATTAGTTCACTGATTCTACCAAGACCATTAGTTCACTGATTCTACCAAGACCATTAGTTCACTGATTATGATATGGAAATTCTAAGTATGGCAAAACTGTTACTTCGTATGACTAAACATTCAGTTCAGATAAATATATAGTTTGCAAATAATCATGATTGTCATAGAAATAGTTGAGCATGTATCTCCCCCAAAAGTAATTCAAAACAATTAAAAGAGTAGGGGCTATGACTCACAGTAATCCTTAAATGTTTAGAGTAACTATGAAAGTAAATGAAAATAGTTGAGCATGTATCTCCCCCAAAAGTGTTATGAAAGCAAGTAAAAGTAGGGGCTATGAAAACTCACTTGGTAAAATGAGGCGATGACAAAAGTGAGTACACTGAAATGTAGCGTGAATCTCGAAAATGACCTATTATGAATGATATGATATGTAATGAGTTATGATATAATGTTATGCATGCATTTCGTATGTTATTTATACCATTTATGGGTTTTGAAAATAATACTAATCGTCGAAAAATACTCTTTTGACGTCTTGACCAATCTTAAATCACTTTACAAGTTTTACGTCAAAATATCATCCTACAATGGTTTCGTAATAATTTATGGTGAAATTTTCACTTTTAAGTAAATAAAATAAAGTCGTCGGAAATTTCATGAAATTGACAAAATGGCTTCAAAAACTAGTCGTAAAATGGTATCGTCGATCGTTAGGAAACGAACTCGGCAGTTTTAGAAAGTTTGTATCAAAATCTAAAAGTTTCATTCGGAGTTTTCGACATAAAGGTCTCGAACACAAAGATAATAAGGGTTAAAGATGGTGGTTTTGTCTAATTGTTGTGTAAAAAGTGAGTTTCGGCAAAGTTTAAGCAACCGTAAATAATTTATTACAACTCCGCTATACAAACGGTTGGTCGTTTTGAAAAATATGCTTGGAAATCTTGATTTTACTAGAAGACATTTCGTTCCAAAAAGTTCTACATCATCGTTAAAAACAGCCTCCAACATGGTCGTTTTAGTTACCGTAACACTTGTCTCGTAAAAATAATATAGTTTTTCTGAAAATAATAGTTACGGCAATTTTATGAAAACGTATATCTTAGTCGTTTCAAATCCGTTTTCTTACGTATAATACGTCCTTAGCTTCGTATCAAAGTATACTAATATATTTTGATAAGTCGAAATAATTTGTAAAGCTTAGGACTCGTTTTGGCTCATACAACCCAAAAATAGGTTGTTGAATTTTCTAAAAAATATATATTTCGTCGTCAAACTTGTAAAATCCATAACTTCTTCGTTATAACTCCGTTTTAATCCATTCAAGCGCCACGGATTCGTTTTAAAGTATATTTTCTAAATATCAAGGCCAAAATTTCGTGCTCTTGTCGGATTTTCCAGAAAAACAAAACAAGGACAGAACACTTTTTATACTTATCGAAAATAGTTTTTCTCGTACTAAACCTATTCTAATCCCTTCAAATCAACTCCAAAGCTAATCTAATCCTACCATACACCTTCTTAGGGTTTCATGGGTTCCTAGACATCATCAAGACCAACATATACCAAGGGGATAATTATAGGATGACCTTTATATATATATCTCTAAAATCAATGGAAAAATGGTATAAACAACACAAGTCTTGCATGTTTGCTCCAAAAATGAAGAGATACTTATGAAATGATAAGGAAAAATGAAAGATGTAAATGATATGCTTACAAGTATTATGATGAGGTGCAAAGAACAAGGTTTAGCCTAAACACTCTAGGTTTTATTTCAAAACCTTATTAAGAGTATTATCTAGATTGTTATACTTGATCTTGGAAAGTTTTGATGTTTTCTTCTTGAATCACCATAGTGGCGGTTCTAGAGAGCAAGAAAAGAAAGAAATGTTTTTGGTTTTTCACCTTGACTTATGTGTTTGTATGTGTAAGTAACCAATATCTATTAAATGTATATCTATACTTGAATGATTAAAGATCTCAATAATATCATCAAGAGGGTGTTTGTTCGGCTGATTTAGGGGGAAAAAGAGGGGAGTCATGGTGTAATAAATTCTCTTGTCCCCTTGTTTGAAAACATCTATAATATGTATACATATATGTGTAATAATATAGGTTTTATTAATTGGTTATTGAATTGGCTACAAATAAATTTTAGTGGAATAAAATAAAGTGTAATGAAGTCATAAAATTATAAAATGTATTTCTCACAAGTATTTTGTGAGTAAATATTTATCGTGTAGTTTTTACGAAACCGTCGTAATAATATAAATTTAACGATTTTTACACAAAATAAATTTAGAACACTAGGTAAACTCAAAATATTGTTTTATAACTAAATGTAAGTATAAAAATATATCGGGATCATTTTTGAGAAACATCGGATTAAATGTTCAAAATAATAATTTACGCGATAACGTTTATTTAATATAAAATTTTACGCGTTTAAGGTGAAATGCAAAGTCATGAATGAACTAATATGATGCAAATGACGCTAATGAAATGTAGACTAAACTTAGTCCATATGAAATGTTCGTGATGATATGATCATGAATTCGCCGCTAAACCATTAAGGTTACGCGAATTTGAAACACGTAAACCTAGTTTACGATAAGTGATGAAATAGTGAAACTTGAGAAATGACTTGAAATTACGAGTTGTCACATTCGCCCAACCAAAAAGGAATTCATCCACGAATTGATTCGTGTTGGTCTCTCGTGGTTAGGGTTTGATGAGGCAAGCCTTCCATTCTCGAGCAAAACCCTCAAAGACTTTTGGTAACCGATTTTACTTAATCTCACAACTCATCAAACAAGAACTGTCATGAGATTAGGCTAAATCGGTTCGAGTAACGGTCTTTTGAAAATTTGGCTCGATCGTAGAATTACACACATATAAGCCTCACTACTCCTTCATTGCATGATTCTTCCCGAATTAGACATAGGTGATCACGCTATGTATAATTTAGGAGTAACTATGCAATGCTTGGACTAATCGACTCATATGATGTTTGGTGTTAAGTCAACTTGGTGAAAAAAAATTTTTTGATAGGGAATGACAGGGCATTCACCACATTGGAGTATGAAGAAAGAATAATGGAATGGGCATTTAAAGGCATCCATGTGACAATCGATATGAAATGAAAGTAATTAACTCGAAAAATGTACGTATAAATCGCATGCAAAGTGAACATGCACTTATGATGAAATGATGAGATGCTATGATGATGTAGTTATAGTCTAGGGTCAATGATGCAACCTAGTTCTCTATAACCAAGCTCGATACCAATCACACACCCCAATTTACATTTTGCGGTGGAATGGAATTCACGGGATTGATGTCATAGCATCACGATTCTGAGATATATTGAACGACCTAAAGTGTCGTTTGGAAAATACATCGTTTGATTTAATAAAACAATCGAGTTTACAAAGTATAGGTCCCATAAGAAAATCAACTTGTGCGGAAATAAGTTTGTTACAATTCAAGCGATGTTTTAAAGTGCAAAATCCCAAGTGAGACGCGTCGTCACCGCGACTCTATGATGTGTCCACATGCATGCCATGAAGTGTATGCCATAGAAACACGAGATAAAACATGCTAAAGTGTCAACACAAAGGTTGAGTGAGTTCATAGAGTTTATGTTGAAATGTAAAGCCTTTCAAAATCGTTTATGCGAAGAAGGCATTGTAAATCCACTCGGTTCAAGTTCCGCCCATACAAAACTTGCAACCTCGTGTATTCACAACCCATTGCCAAAATGTGATATAGTTTATGCTCAAGCGCATGATGTCAAATGAATTCACATAATAGTGCATAACTTAATGTATCCACAGTTACTTAATATAACACATAATTAAATGCGGTTTCAAATTGTTCCATGACCATTAGTTCGAGATTGTACCAAGACCATTAGTTCAATGATTCTACCAAGACCATTAATTCACCGATTATACCAAGACCATCGGTTCATGATTCTACCAAGACCATTAGTTCACCGATTCTACCAAGACCATTAGTTCATGATTCTACCAAGACCATTAGTTCACCGATTATGATATGGAAATTCTAAGTATGGCAAAGCTGTTGCCCATTATGACTAAACATTCGATTCGGATAAATATATAGTTTGCAAATAATCATGATTGTCATAGAAATAGTTGAGCATGTATCTCCCCAAAAGTAATTCAAAACAATTAAAGAGTAGGGCTATGACTCACGAGAATCCTTAAATGTTTAGAGTAACTATGAAAGTAAATGAAAATAGTTGAGCATGTATCTCCCCCAAAAGTGTTATGAAAGCAAGTAAAAGTAGGGGCTATGAAAACTCACTTGGTAAAATGAGGCGATGACAAAAGTGAGTACACTGAAATGTAGCGTGAATCTCGAAAATGACCTATTATGAATGATATGATATGTAATGAGTTATGATATAATGTTATGCATGCATTTCGTATGTTATTTATACCATTTGCGGGTTTTGAAAATAATACTAATCGTCGAAAAATACTCTTTTGACGTCTTGACCAATCTTAAATCACTTTACAAGTTTTTACGTCAAAATGTCATCCTACAATGG
Source organism: Chrysanthemum lavandulifolium (assembly GCA_022545495.1). Lineage (NCBI taxonomy): Eukaryota > Viridiplantae > Streptophyta > Magnoliopsida > Asterales > Asteraceae > Chrysanthemum > Chrysanthemum lavandulifolium. The sequence goes on from CM040244.1 coordinate 108,578,444, forward strand.
TTTCGTAATAATTTATGGTGAAATTTTCACTTTTCGTCCGTAAAATAAAGTCGTCGGAAATTTCATGAAATTGACAAAATGGCTTCAAAAACTAGTCGTAAAATGGTATCGTCGATCATTAGGAAACGAACTCGACGGTTTTAGAAAGTTTGTATCAAAATATAAAAGTTTCGATTCGGGAGTTTTCGACATAAAGGTCTCGAACATAAAGATAATAAGGGTTAAAGATGGTGGTTTTGTCTAATTGTTGTGTAAAAGTGAGTTTCGGCAAAGTTTAAGCAACCGTAAATAATTTATTACAACTCCGCTATACAAACGGTTGGTCGTTTTGAAAAATATGCTTGGAAATCTTGATTTTACTAGAAGACATTTCGTTCCAAAAATTTCCACATCATCGTTAAAAACAGCCTCCAACATGGTCGTTTTAGTTACCGTAACACTTGTCTCGTAAAAATAATATAGTTTTTCTGAAAATAATAGTTACGGCAATTTTATGAAAACGTGTATATCTTAGTCGTTTCAAATCCGTTTTCTACGTATAATACGTCCTTAGCTTCGTATCAAAGTATACTAATATATTTTTGATAAGTCGAAATAATTTGTAAAGCTTAGGACTCGTTTTTGGCTCGTACAACCCAAAAATAGGTTGCTGAATTTTCTGAAAAATATATATTTCGTCGTCAAACTTGTAAAATCCATAACTTCTTCGTTATAACTCCGTTTTAATCCATTCAAGCGGCCACGGATTCGTTTTAAAGTATATTTTCTAAATATCAAGGCCAAAAATTCGTGCCTACTGTCGGATTTTCGGAAAAACAAAACAAGGACAGAACACTTTTATACTTATCGAAAATAGTTTTTCTCGTACTAAACCTATTCTAATCCCTTCAAATCAACTCCAAAGCTAATCTAATCCTACCATACACCTTCTTAGGGTTACATGGGTTCCTAGACATCATCAAGACCAACATATACCAAGGGGATAATTATAGGATGACCTTTATATATATATATCTCTAAAATCAATGGAAAAATGGTATAAACAACACAAGTCTTGCATGTTTGCTCCAAAAATGAAGAGATACTTATGAAATGATAAGGAAAAATGAAAGATGTAAATGATATGCTTACAAGTATTATGATGAGGTGCAAAGAACAAGGTTTAGCCTAAACACTCTAGGTTTTTATTTCAAAACCTTATTAAGAGTATTATCTAGATTGTTATACTTGATCTTGGAAAGTTTTTGATGTTTTCTTCTTGAATCACCATAGTGGCCGGTTCTAGAGAGCAAGAAAAAGAGAGAAATGTTTTGGTTTTCACCTTGACTTATGTGTTTGTATGTGTAAGTAACCAATATCTATTAAATGTATATCTATACTTGAATGATTAAAGATCTCAATAATATCATCAAGAGGGTGTTTGTTCGGCTGATTTAGGGAAAAAGAAGTCATGGTGTAATAAATTCTCTTGTCCCTTGTTTGAAAACATCTATAATATGTATACATATATGTGTAATAATATAGGTTTTATTAATTGGTTATTGAATTGGCTAAAAATAAATTTTAGTGGAATAAAATAAAGTGTAATGAAGTCATAATAATTATAAAAATGTATTTCTCACAAGTATTTTGTGAATAAATATTTATCGTGTAGTTTTTACGAAAACTGTCGTAATAATATAAATTTAACGATTTTTACACAAAATAAATTTAGAACACTAGGTAAACTCAAAATATTGTTTTTATAACTAAATGTAAGTATAAAAATATATCGGGATCATTTTTGAGAAACATCGGATTAAATGTTCAAAATAATAATTTACGCGATAACGTTTATTTAATATAAAATTTTACGCGTTTAAGGTGAAATGCAAAGTCATGAATGAACTAATATGATGCAAATGACGCTAATGAAATGTAGACTAAACTTAGTCCATATGAAATGTTCGTGATGATATGATCATGAATTCGCCGCTAAACCATTAAGGTTACGCGAATTTGAAACACGTAAACCTAGTTTACGATAAGTGATGAAATAGTGAAACTTGAGAAATGACTTGAAATTACGAGTTGTCACACATTTCATAAAACTCAGTGTTTTGGAAACACAGAGGAAATACCACATGTTTTGAAATTACATGAAAGATAGTTTAAACGTTTATGAAATGATAACTTTAATTGAAAACAACACCACTTCAAGCGTCCCATGACGTCCACTCCACGCCTTCATGATATTCTAATTAGTACCTAAGATAAGCATGTTAAAAAGATCAACAAAAATGTTGAGTGATATTCATAGGTTTAAATAATTAGTTGAACACAAGTAAGAGATGATAATTGCTTGAATACAATCACCATGGAAAACATAGATTATTATTATCGCTAAGCTCATGACACCAAACTAATCGCATACACCTAATTCTGGTGTAAGTAATAATATTGCCCTCGAGAGATGGAATTGCCAATTCCATAGTTAACCAAATATAATGCGCCCGGTTATTTCCGATAACCGAGTCGGGTCGTTAATTCCCATAGTACTATCCACAATATTCGCGTTCACTCGTAAGTGATTAATGGTTCATGATGTAAGGGACTTATGGCGGGCAACTTAGGCTATAATAATAATGATCGAGCAAGCATACGGTTTAAGAAAAGACTTGTGTTCTAGTTTATAGCATGCATCTCCCTCGCGGGTTTGAAAGAAATAAGTAAAGGCGAGGCTATGAACTCACCTTAGCAAAGCGATATCCGAGTAGTAAAAGAGTCAAGTAAATGATGCACCGAGTACCGTCCGCGACCTATAATTTGTATACCAATACTTTAATTAATACGTTTGTATTTTGACTTGATAATATTTATATACACCAAAAGTTTAAGTTATTTATGTGTATCGTTTATTATTGAACATGATTAACTTTGGCTCATGGAAGTGCTTAGACACACACAAAAATATTAAAACGAGTGAGTATTGGGTTTGTCGTAACCGAATGATGATGTACGGAAAATATCGCAAACAAATAGTAAACATATTATAAAAATGTCGCTTAAAATATGAGTATATATATAAAGAAGTAACAATTTTAACGGTTAAAATAAATATATTTGGCTTATAAGTCATAATAGTCTTTTAAAAGGATAGGTCTTGTTTATTTAGCGACTAAGTGTAGAGAACTATTATTGAATCTCATTTTACTATATTTTTGTTCACATAGATGTACGTGGACTAATAGAAGATATATGTAGTTTATAAAAGTATGGAGTGCGATGTAAACACGATGGCGTTATATTTTGAGAAAAACCGGCATGATCTCGTTTCTCCTTTTTAAATGTAGTTTTTAAAATAAGGTGTCATCATGAAGAGACTAATAGTTTTGTTTATGTAAGACTTATGTAATGTTTTGTTTGAAAACTATGTGTTATTTGTAGCAATAATAGTGAATTTAATTTATAAAGTTGTCAAAGAAATAATTGTAAACATAAGTCTTCTGTAAAACTATCGTTAATAATTACAAAACGTAGTTTAGTGTATAAAAGTCGCCGTTTCAAAAGGATAGTGACTAACGAAATTTTATGACATGTTTCATTATTTAAAATGGTGTTTGATATATTTACATTTTCATGATTATAAGTCGATAGTTTAAAGTCTAGTTTATCACCTCGACAAGTCGGTCCTACTCGGAGATTTTTGCGTAGCCGTGAGAAGTGGTAGCGAAGGAGGGGGAAATAGCTGGGCTTGGCGTGGGCTGAAAGGGCAGTAACAGGAGATGGGCTTCGGCCTAGTAGATAAAAGTTAAACAAGGCCCAATCTTTTGGGCGTGGTTGAGGCCCAAATGACCAAACCAGACGCACCATTATGCGGGAAAAGGCATGGGTTTTAAATGCAATTTGGCAATAGAAACCGAATTGTAAAATGTTGGACGAGTAGCACTTAGTTCTCAACGAAAATCATTTCTAGCTTTTACTTAGTCAAAGAGGAAAGTTTGGTCTTTCACTTGAGTCTAGCAAGGACAAATATACCAAAACAAGGAAACAAGAGAAAACGCAAATAAGAAGACTTAACCGTGTTACGAGGTCATACTAGTAGTAGGTTCGAGGGTTTTGATGGATGCTTCTATCGCACTATAATGACGATACAATAAGGGAAAAGATTTTAATACTTATTTACTCGTGTCGGGTTTACCAAAGAAAAAGGAAATCTAAAATTTGGTACCTGAGACTAATGTCCAAACTAAAAAGAAGGCACACTCTTTTCATTTTATTTTGTACAGATAACAACTAGTAGTTTTTGACCCATGCTTTCAAAACCCATTTAGACAACAATTTACATGATTGGTTTCAAGAATTTTCATTACTTACGTTAAGAGGTGTGGTAGCAAATGAGCCATTGTTAAACACCCATCGTGACCCAAAACAAGCTTCAATACCACACATATTTGACCACTTAGTTTCAAGGCTAAAGTTTCGCCAAAGTTTTAGACCAAACACAAGTCCTAATAATCGAAGCAAACCAAGGAGTTGTCGTGTAAGTAGAATACCAACGCGCCTAAATAGTTTTGACAACATAACGACGCACTCCTATTGTGGTGGGTCGCGGCTTAGACTCAAGATTAACCCAAATTCACACCAACGAGCTATTAGTAACTAGTTAAACATTACTTCCATAAGCCAAAGATTAAACCATACAAGTTCTTATATTATCGAATCTCAAAGGAAGAATTTAGCAAGGGTCGATCAATATATGTAAATACCATAACTACTTCACTTTATAAGATCAAACTACCAAATCTTAACAAGACTTACAACAATATTATTCAAGCAAGAATCAATGAAAATCTTACAACAATGAGGGTCGATCGGAAAAACAACAAACTAGGATGAACCCGCCAAGCCGAATCCACAGGAACCACTAAACACTTCAAGCACTCGTTTTAGTTTTTCTTTTGATTTGAAAGTTGTGGTATCAACTGTGGATTCGATGGGGGTATTTAAAGGAATAAAGATGGTTTGTTTGACTTGATCATTCGATGGTGGGGATAGCTTAAGAGTCTTCTTTGGGTAATGATACCAGTAGCTTGCAGGTCTTCATGTGGTTTTCTTGATGGTATCCTCCAGTCGTGGTCCAAAGAGGACAAGGGGTCCTTGGTTTTGTCGATTTGATTCCATGGGGAAAAGCCAAAGAGGTATTCATTCTTGGATTGAAGTTAACTTCTGATGTTGGGAAAAGGGTTTGGAGGTTTTCTATTAATGGAGGAGCGTTTATGGTGAGGGTAGGGTAGAGGAAGAGAGACAAAAATGGAGGTGAGGAAGTGAGTAGCAGGTTTTCAGAAGTCAGAGAAAGAAAAGGGAGTGGCGTGGGTTAGTCAGGGATAAGGTGGGATTTTGACTTTTATTTTATTTAGTAAATGTTGTAAGTATTTATTAGTTGGGTATATATATTGTACATAATGTATTTCGTGCTTCAACGTTTGGTTACTTAGCTTATCTTGCCTAATGTAAAATTATAATACTCATACTTAGGACACATTTTAAATAAACTATTACGATGGCGTAATTTTTGATTTTTATTAGTTCGTTTTTACTTTCTCGCTTTTTCTTTTATTTTATTTTTGGTACGCGTGCGGACTCATAAGTGTAAGATATTAGTTTTCACATACACATCAAACCATAACAACAAGGTGGCGTATAAGTGGAATTCTAGAGAGAGAAAGTTAGAGGTTTAGGGAACTTAGTGAGAGAAAGTGAAAGATATTATTATGAGCTCACTCTCTACCTTGGAAGGTAGAGAGTATTTATAGTCTTACATAAATCGCCACACATCGGGTGTGGATCGGGCATACAGTGGGTAAAGACCGTCCAGTCCTCCACGGTGTTACTAAACTAAATACAACTTAACTTAAAGAACTACGACTACGAGCTTTCTAAGCTGTTACATATACTTGAGGTGACCGACTCTTTAATACACGGAATTTCTAATTCTAACAATCTCCCCTAAGGAGGTCACCTCAATCATGTACCAAACTTACATTGAATACAAATAGATATTACATTAACAATTGATCTTGCATTATTGATGTAGTCCTTTGCTCCTAAGCTCGTAGACATTGATTCTTCACATTGCATGTTTGGTTACTTCAAGTGGAGGTCTTTCATTGATCCACGTGATAATAATTTTGAGCCATCTTTTGAGATCATCAGCTATCAAAAATCTCTGACACATCCTTTGTGGTGTTGGCATTATGTGATGTTGTGACTTTAGGACCGACATGCTCACATTCTGGATCATGATATCTTCTCATCAGAGTAGCGGAAGCGTTTGTTGAATCATGATATTGGCGGCGTGGCGAAGCTTGGAGAGAAAATATCGAGTCATTGATGCACTAATCATGATTTCTTTGAGTTGAATGTGTTAAGTGAGCATGCGGCTATGGATTGACCGCTTCATTCGATCATTACGCAAGCGTCGGGCGTACACTGCATACAACGATTAGCAATAAATCACAAGAAAGTGTCTTTGATCACTTTCGTTGAATTGAGGTACCACGCCCACGGTTCACCGTTGATCGATACATGTCTTTTGCTGTGATCGGTATAATTCAAGAATTTCCTTGACGGGATTCGCGGTTGCTCTAAATTGTTCTCAAACCGGAACATCTCAAAGAAGACAACACGGAGTGAGTGAACGGTAATTTTAAGTCCACCGATTGATGAAAAGAGATTTGAAAAACAATCGTGTATTGCTCAATAGAAATTGTTTTGCAATACAACGAATGTTTTATTGAAAATAATTATCAATCATTAAAATACCTTTTGGTTTGAAAAATGAGTACACGGTCGATGTGCTAAAGAAAAGAGTTGTTAAGCACAAAGACCGGTTTTCAAAGGTATCCGTCAATCCATAACTGAACCGAGGATTGATTCAAGAGATTGAATCGCCCCATTGTTTACATTCGGTTGTCACATGGTTGATCCATATAATAGATCTCACATGCCACCTACCGGGAGCTTGTTTGATGTTGGCTCGAAGGCTTTCCATCTTCATTGTGAATATGTATACACATCACTCGGATGTTACGCAATACCACAAGGATAATCGTGGGACTCAAGATATAATCTCTCTTTCCACATTGTGTGAAGCAGAGAGTCTTCATTGAAAGTGTCCTAATGAGATTTATTGATGATCTCGTGGCTCTAGACTCAATTTGTGCATATTTGGATCTGTCTGGGAGACTAGGGAGAGGTCTCCTTCTTCAATATCAACAATCTCTAAGAGAAAGTCGATAGATAATGTCGGTTCCCGTGAGAATGAAACAAGTCCTTATAAGAGGAACTTGAGTGGTTTGGAAAGTTGAAGGCGATCGTCCTTTGGGTCCATGACGTCTTGTCTTCAATACCGATGTTACCATCGGTAGCATATGAATTGAACCCGGTTTACGCCCTAAGGTTGAATAAATGGAGGCTATTTGTTTTCACCCTTTCCTCATTCAATTCTTTTAATTCTTCAACCCTTGATTGCTTACCGAGACTTCATAGCTAGAACCTTGTTGGGTTTGTTCGATTACTAGCTCGGTCTTAGTCCGCACTCTTCCCATATCTCATTTTCTCCTTTTATCATCATACCTAAGGACTTCTACACTAACTAGTGGATTGTCCTGGGTAGATCCCTCCGGATTACGGCGGATCATGGGAACACATACCTAACCTTATCATCCTTATATCACCGTACATAAAGTAAAGTTGGTCGGTCTATTTGGTATTGTTCATACGCCATTGGAACCAATTGAAAACCATTTGAAAATCAATTCGAGATACTTGTGATATATTATCAAAGCATTTTGTACTGAATTGTTTTTGATATTTTAGAACGAGAACTCCCCTCAACATGTGCATCAAGTATTTGAAAAAGTTTTGCACACGGAGGCAAGAGAAAGAATTAACTTCTTTGATTACCATTTTCTAAAGATATCAACATCACTTCCCATCAAATCAAGTAGGTATAGCATTTAGGGAAGGATGAGGTTTCCATGAATTTGCTCCCCTCAATATGTGCCTCGAGGTTTGAAAAGAGTTTTGCACATACTAGAGGAACACACATGGGATGAATGATCACGTTTCAAATCAAAGGTTTAAGATAGATGCTCCCCTCAACATGTGCATTGAAAATTTGAAATCGTTTGTCACATGTGGGAAGGACAACATGTACATTCTTATAAAACCATTTACCGAATTATCGGTTTAAATCCAATTTAAATCACACATTCTCCCCGATCACAATTATCAAATCATTTGAGATTTGTGATCTCTTATAGATTTAAATTGATTTTGAAAGCTTTTAAGGAGAATTGTGACTTGATTGTGAAAGCGTTTGAGCGATAAGGATCGGATTTTAAGACTTTAAACTCCATTGATAAAACATGCATGTATATCTTTTGAAAACAATTTAATGCCAAATAACTTTTTAATTTAATTGAAATCATTCTCCCCTCAATCAATGACATAGGTTGTTGATTGAGAGATAGAGATTTTGACATATAAGTCCCGATGATTATCAAAACCGGGTTATTGCACGAAGATGACAATAAACCATTTCTCTTTCTCCCTTTTAATTTTTTTTTTCTCTTTTTTTTTTTTTTTTTTTTTTTTTTTTTTTTTTTTTTTTTTAAGAATTCAACAACATCTAAAGTCCGTGTCATTCTTTGAATGACACACAAAACCGTAGATATTATCGAGCAGGGAAAAAACATGACAAATTGACAATATTTTTTTGAAAATTTTTCGAATTTTTCATATTTTTATGGATTTTGAAGGTTTTATAATTTTCTATTTTGTTTTTCGAATAAATATTTACAAAGAGATAGATGAAGATAGACCTTTACTCCTCGTCTTCCTCCACGAAGGCGTTTGAGAGTTTCGGTTGAAGGCTTTTCAAACCAAGTCGTGGAAGAATAAACTCAAAACGTTCTCTTGGAAGAGCTTTGGTGAAGATGTCGCTAGCGATATTCGGACCTCACAAAATATAGTTCCACCACACCTTTTCCACTTGTTCCCGATGAAATGATGTCGAATGTCGATATGCTTTGCTCTTGAGTGTTGAGCGTTGTTGCATGAGAGAGCAATAGCACTTTATTATCACGATCAGAGAGGATTTTGTTGAATTCAAAGCCATAGTCGGATAATTGAGATCTCATCCATAAGATTTGAGCACAACAAGATGACATGGCTATGTATTCAACCTCTGTAGAGGAAATAGAAGTACTCATTTGCTTCTTTGAAGACCGACTCACAAGCTTATCACCCAAAACCGAGCACCTCCGGACGTGCTTGACGAGTATCTTGACACCTGCATGATCGCATACGCATATCTTTGTTAGTGACATACGGTGTCTTTCGGTACCAAAGTCCCATATTGATGGTTCCTTGGAGATACCGAAAGACCGTTTAAGCTACTTCAAGGTGCTTTTAGTAGGCTTAGCACGGTATCTAGCACACATGCAAACAATGAACAAGATGTCCGGTCTACTAGGCGTGAGGTACATCGGGATCCAATCATACTACGATATTTCGTTTGGTCAATCATGATCCACGAGTGGTCCTCATCTAGTTTGGTTCGATCAATCATGGGGGTGTCAGCAGGTCACTTGAATTAAATCCAAATTTCTTTAAGATCTCGGTTGCATATTTAGATTGATTTATGAAAATGCCTCCGGGACTTTGTGAAATTTGTAATCCCAAGAAAAATGACATTTGTCCCATCATTGACATTTGAAATTTTGAACTCATTTCATTAGAAAACGATCACATTCCATTGGTTACATCGAGGCAAAAATAATATCATCAACATAAATTTGAACATGAGTTAAATGTTTGCACGACTTCACGGTGAACAATGTAGGATCAATCGCTCCTTTCTTTGAATCCGGTTGATAGAAAAAACTTTGTGATGTATCATACCATGCCCTTGGAGCTTGCTTTAAACCGTAAAGAGCCTTCTTGAGACGATAAGCGTGAGTAGGATGCTCTTGATTCACAAATCCTTGGTTGGGCGGCGTGAGCGACTTCTTTAAGATCTCCGTTCGAAATGCCGTCTTCACATCCATCGATAGACTAGCATGTTCTTACTAGCGACATTAGCGAAAGATTACGATTGCCTCGATTCGAGCAGCAGAGCAAAGATTCTTCAAAATCAATACCCTCCTCTTGACGGTATCCTTTAGCAACTAATCGGGTCTTGTTCTTCAACACATCACCATGCTCATCAAGTTTCACTTTGAAGATCCATTTAAGAGCTATAATCATAGCACGATCTGGGCGGTACTAACTCCCATACATCAAGGCGATCAAACTCATGAATTTCATCTTGCATGGCATTGAACCGACTATCTTCATTCATGGCGGTTTTAACATCTTTTGGTTCAATCTTAGATAGTACGGAGTTGAAGAAACACCATAAGGCATTGGTTGCAAGTTGTTTCCGGGTTGATACAGACGAGAGGGATTTCCAATGATGTTGTCTAATGGATGATCGTGAGTCCATTTTCCGAGGTGTTCATGTGGCGGTTGTTGAGGCCCGAGGTAGGCGAGTCGATGTCTCTGAAGAAGATGGTTACGATGATGATTCGGGAGTAGCAAATATGTTTTCAAATGGAGCATCTTCGAGGTAGCAAAGGGATTAACTTCATCATTGATGCGAAACATTTCCATGATGTATATTTGAAGAATGATGATTTGTTGATGAGGCGAAGGATCGTGACGGTGCTTCTTGACTTAAAGATATTGAGGCGAGGATTGACTTCATTCAACGGAATATGAGCATCCTCTGTTTTAGGGATCAACACCTCATTAGTAATTGAATCATCTGAGTTCATCAAACATAGGATCAAACAATTTCTTTACATCATCTTCGGATGGAGGTACATATGGAGTTTCTTGATAGGAGTTTGGAACAAGGGATGAACCAATGGGACTGTTTTGAAGAGCGGGTCACGATTGGAGTGTCCGAGGAGCCATTTGACCGATCGACTCATCAAGCGTAACGTGAATTGTTTCCATGATATTTCGGGTTCTTTTGTTGTAGATTCGGTATCCCTTTTGTTTGATGCATATCCTACAAATACTCCAATGTCGACTTTGGCCCTAAGTTTGCCTAAGTCTTGACCTCATTAGTTGGATAGCACAATGCACCAAACACACGAAGGAAAGATAGATTAGGTTTTGTTGTGGACAAGTTCATATGGAGTTTTCCATGAGCGAGTGTGAATCGAGAACGATTTTGTGTGTAGCATGCGGTGGCAATTGCTTGACCCGGAGAAACATTGGAACCTTTGAGTAGATCGGCATTGTTCTAGCGGCTTCAACAAAAGTGCGATTTAGTCTTTCAACTACACCGTTACGTTGAGGGGTTCGTGGAACACTTCTTTGATGGTGATTCCAACGCTTTCATAGAATTCACTAAGTTGTTTGTTGACAAACTCGGTTCCATTATGCATTACGATAATTACGGCGGTTTTGTTTAGTCGAACTGCAATTGTTTGATGAGTTTGATGATGATATCGGAGTTTCATCCTTTGTCCTTAAGAACTTGACCGGTGAATCTAGGTAATCATCAACCACAACTAACACATATTTCTTCCCAAAGATATTACGCACCCTCATTGGTCCACATAAATCTATATGAATCATATGAAGAACTTACGTGAGAGTTAGTAGGTTTGGATTTATGGGCATACTTCTTGCTTTTCCCAATTGACATCTTGAACAAAGATGATCCTTTTCATACTTTAGTCTAGGTAAACCTACAACTAAGTCCTTTACGGAAAGATGGTTGATGGTGCCAAGTTCAAGTGATTGAGACGACGATGCCACAACCATGACTTTGTTTTGAAGCCTTTGATAACAAGCGGGTTGGAGAGTCCCTCATCATGTCATCGATAGAGATGGTGTAAAGATTTGAGCCACGAGTTCCTTTTAACGGTTCCTTACCATTAAGATCTCTAACAAAGCGGTATGTTTTACGAAGGCTACTTCTAGATCGAGAATCACGAATTGACCAGCGAGAGAGCAGTTATGACCTAAACCTTCCACATAGTAAACTATAGAGATGACACTATCACCAACAACATAATCTCCATAACCCATAATAGCACCGAAATGATCATTACCAAATCTAACGATCCCGATGAATTTGCTCACGAAGTTCATGAGCGCGACCGGTCTCGGTCATATGCTTGGAGCGACTGAGTCCGGTACCACGAGCGATTTGAGCGATCTGCGGTTGAACACGAGACAAGAATGGATAAGCGGATAATTGGGATCCCCATGCAAGAATGGGTTCCATTTGGTTAGTTACAATGGTTGGAACACCCATATCGAGTAGAAGCATTCATATCGAGAAAGTGAGGCAATGGAATCATTGTGAATAGATGCGATACTAGTGTGCGTATTAGCCACATTCACGGTGTGATCACTTCTTAAAGGAATAGTTCTACCGGTGGGCATTCATTTTCTAGTGGGCATTATCGATTAGTCTTATGACCAGCGGTATCCAATAGAAGCCTATTTTCTTGAATGTTCTTCCTGTGGGTTTCCTCTGTTTTCTAACTTTCTTTCGTTTTGCCTTTTAGCCTTCTTAGCATGAATTTTAGCATTAACAATATTAACGGACAATTAACATCATTAGGCGAGCATTAACATCACATTCATGATTAGAGGCGAAATTCAAGCGGACATCAATACAAGGTTTGCAAATAGTATCGAATTGAATTAATTACGATGCGCCTATGGCTAATACTAGAATCAACACGATTCGTTTTATTCGATTCAAACTTAAAGTTCCTAGATTGTTCTTCTACTCTTTTCCGATTGCATTCTTAGCTTGCGAGGTCCTATCATCCCTTGTATTGTCTTGAGACTTTGACTGCTCCCTTTAATGTCATGATTACTCTGTAGAGGAATGGGAACATTAGTTGGCTTAACTACTCTTTGCATCACTGTTTAGATGTCTTTGGGATCGAACTACATGCGGTGCACTATGGTTCACATTCTTAAAACTAGAGTCTTGAGATTTGTACTCCTAGAAGGCACACTTGAGTTCTCTTTCTTAGCATTGATGGATCTATAATCGAACTACTCAAAGGCACACTACGGTTCACATTCAAAGGTTGGGAATCGAGTGCATATCATACTTGGCATTAGGCATCGAACATGGAATCAAAGGGTTAACTCTCTCACCTAATGTCTTTGGGCATATTGTGATCAAGCATTCTAAGATTTCTTGAGATCGTTTGGCATATAAGCATGCATGTCCAATTGCATTATCATGAGGTTTCTCTAGCTTATCCTCTTCAACAATCTCACACAGGCATTCTAAGCAATCCTTAAGAGATGAGAAGTATGTTTGAATAGCTAGTTTGTTGTTCCTTAGATGAGGAGGGACATATGTTCTCAGACAAAGCATATTTATTACAAGATTGAACCTTTGATACACCATTCTCCCCATTGGTCATTGGCATTTTCCTTTTACGACTCTTGATTCTCAATTTCCTTTTGCAATGAAGCTATTTGTTCGTTATTCTTGTTACTGAGTGACCTTAATTGATTCAAATAAATCATTGAAATGACGTTTAACCTTTTCATTTTCTTCTAGAAAACTTTCGTTTTCCTTTTGTAAAGCATTTACTAAGTTTTGAAGATGAAACGTTTGAGAATTACGAGAATCTAAAGGAGGAGGCATTTGGGAGCTGTCATATTGTTCGTTTGACCCTTTAATTGAGAGATTTGGGCTTTCAACTTTACGATCGTGTTGCACCGAGCTTGAATCATTCATCACGTTTGTTAATTTGAAAAGCGCATCAAACTCGGAGCATCGAAGATGTCTTGACATTTGAAGTTTTGACATTTTCTTTAAGATGTTGATATTTTAGTTGTAAATTAAAATGCTCAACTTCTAGTTTAGAAAAATGTTTAACGAAATTGTCGTGATCATCGATTCAATTTTCTCGTTTAGTTTAGAATTAGTTTTTCAAGCTCAATGACACGATCATGGGAGACTTGCGAGGCCACGAGATAGTTCATGAAATTTGGAAGCATTAATAGAGCAATTTGAGCGATGAAAAATACATCTTGAGCAACACATTCGGTAATAAGATTCTCATTTAATGTATGCAAGTTCTTTCTCTCAATCTCATTATATTTCGATTGCGCTCATAGTCACTAACTTCAACAACCATTGCATCAAATTCCTTTTCCATTCCCTTAATATCGGTTTCTATCCCTTTTAAGACTCTCAAAGTGATCTTTTAGAAGTTTAAAGAAGGGCATGACCTCGATTAAATAACATTCTTTCATTTGTTCAAAACCCTTTCTCCTTGATTATACCGTGGGTGTGATCCTTTTCTTGCAAGTTTTCTCAAAATCAACAAATAGTTGAAATATAACGTATTGGCTAATTAATGTCTTGCTTTTAGTGGCAATTGTTCTAGGTACAAGATGCATTGGTGTATTAGGAGGATACACGATCGCTCTAGGCATTTTCCAAAGGGAGGGTTTGTTTCAACAATATTTTCCGCTTTACTTATCTAAATCCTTTTTCGAAAGACTTGTTCGGGAGTCAACAATGTCGAGGCTTAAACTTGTTCAAGGAAATCAGGTTTTCCTTCTTGTAGTCATGAGGAGTGATAATTATTTTTTCTCTTTACATTTGGGATCATTTTGTTTCTTATTCATCTTTTCCTAGTGATTTCATTTGATTTCTTATCTTCCTCGATGCACTCAGCGCAACTAGGTTTACGCCTAGGCTTAAGGATTTCATTACCATCATAAAGCACCTTATGAGCATTTCTAGCCTTTTAATTACCTCTGGATTTGGTTCCTCAACAAGGGAATGCTATGCTTATCGCTTAAGACTCGATGTTTAGTGACCATGTGAGCGATCTGAATGGTGTTTCCTTGTATGTACAACTTGTTTTCAAGTTTGTTTTCAAAGTTTTCAGATTAGAAAAATCTCTCAAGAGTTTTGATTCCTTTGCATTAAATTCTTGCTTAAGCATTTTCACATTTTCTTGAAGTTCTTGTTTTTGCTTAGGCTGTTTTAGAAAGTTTTTCTTGCAAGGAATTTAATTCTTGTTTCAATACTTCTTCTCTAAACTTACTTTTCTAATTCTTGTACTCACTTGGTCATCCATTTCACGCTCACGAGTGGTCAACTCAAATTTAGCACGTTATTCATAAATAGCAACACGTTCTTTATAGGCATTTAGTTTAGAAATTACGAAATCATCGAGGCGCATGCGGTGTATTCATAAAAACATAGTCATTGTTGATGCGGAAGATGCATCACTTGGTACAACGTCACTTTCACTTTGTTTCACATATTGATCATATGGGACAATATCGGTATTACCCATATTTTCAATATTTGATTCAATAGTTTCGATTGATTGTACTTTGTCATGCATCTGTTGCTATCGACATCATCGTATAGTTTAATACCTCGAGATGAGCTTGTCATGGGATGGGCCGGCTAGTGGTGAAGAAGAGACCTTGGGAGAAACCATTGGAGAAATGCTAGCCATAAAATTGTGTGTCTGTAGGTCCATCATCCACATCAGTCGTATGCATCACGATCGGCGACTTGAAAGGCATTCGATGATTGTGACCTATCTCTGAATAAATTTGCTCATCCACATCGCATCATAGGTCTTGGCATTGCCTCGGCAAAAAGCGACAATTCCTCTTCATCAGCGGCACCATTGTCACGAGCTTGTGCGGTGACATCTTATCTACGAAATGTCGGCGATGCATGGGCGCTTTGGAGATGTGCGGTTCCTTGCAATGTGTCCTTCACCACCACGGTTATAACATTTGATTGGCTTAGCTTGACCTTGGTTACCATTTCTTCCTCGATTACGGTTGCCAACATAACCTCTCCCGCTCCACCTCTTCCCCGATCATCTTGTCTTTCTGAGCGGTTGCACCACGATCCTTCCATCTTTAACGGTGGCTTGATTGTGTGGGTTAGATCTTTGATACGAGGTTGTTGTTGGTTTGTGGGAGAGAATTCATGTTTTGACTAATGAGAAGAGCTAGTTGATTAATGAAGTTACCAGCGTGAGCATCGGCATCGACTTGTTTGAACATAGGATCGGGAATGAGTTTGTGATTACCATTACCCAAGGGTATGACTTGTGATGCTTTGGTTGTGATTCGATGTTTGAGTAGAAAGTTTGTTGAGTCATTAGGCGAGCTTGTCTCTCCACAGTTGGTTTTGAGCGATTGAGAATCAATTTTTCAAACATAGCATGTCTCTCATTACGAAGGAGGAAGGCATAGAGTTGCTCATAGTTTGTATTCTTCAATCCTTTAGTGAGCTTCACAGTGTGACAAACTTGTGCCATTCGGGTTCATGTTGTTCACAAATTTTGAGTTCAAATGAATGTTAGGCATAGTCATTCGATGTTCCTCATGTCATTCACTAACTTATGAAATCTCACATAGTACTCATAGACATTCTCATCGGTTTCATCTTGAAGTGCTCAAATTAAATCATAGAGTTGGGATTCTCTCTTCCATAGTTAATTACGAACACGAGAGAAGCATCTTAACATTATCCCAAAGCGCCTTTGCATCGGTGTTATGATTGATCGACTTGTAGATGTCTTTAGGAAGACCTTGAAGAACAATGTTTGAAGCCACGATATACGCATCGAATCTCTTTTATCCTTATCATCAAGCTCATCATACATCTTAGGTCCATCCATTCCGTAAGCAGGAGTACCATCTTCATTAGTATCAAGTATGTCTCTAGTCGTCTCAACTCGATATGGTCCTTCATCAATGGATTTGAGAATGTTGACACCATTTTCCTTTCAAGGCAATACAATCGATTCGTTGAGCCCAAGAATCGTAGTCGATTCATCAAGCATGGGTGGGCGAGTATCTAAGCCACCGTTGCTTGTACATCCTCGGCAATAGTGGAGATGATAGTAGGAGCGTTGGTAGACATGTTAACAGTTATACGGGATTTTATAACTCTATGATTAAGCGGAAATAGATTCTTTCACGGATTTTACTAAATCAAGAGAAACCAGTAAACAATCACTCAAGTCGCTAGAAGATAATGCACTAAGTCGCTAGAAGATAATGCACTAAGTCGCTGAAGATAATGCACTAAGTCGCTAACACTTAATTAGCTACACCACTAAGTCGCTAGAGTCCCAAGTCGCTAGACAAAAGCAAGTCGCTAAGTAGTAACTCGCTAAGCCTCAGTCGCTAGCAAAATTTTGGCGACAATTAAGCTACTCAGTCGCTAAAGATACAAGTCGCTAAAGAGCAACTCGCTCTGGACCAAGTCGCTATCACCAAGTCGCTACCCGTGGTGGAGGTCCACTACTTGTCTTGTAAATCGCTAGATCTAAGTCGCTAGGTTTAGAAGCGTAACTCGCTACAAATTTGTAAAGCAAGTCGCTGAAGAAACTAATCAGTGAGTTAAGTCGCTAGCATGAAAAAACCACATAAACATCACTTTTCAATCCAAAAACAACCCAACCAAGATGATTTAAGCTTACCAAATGATAACCTACACACTTGTGATGATTCTAAACATAAAAGTACTAACAAAATCCAAACTTTAACCCGAGAAATCAACCAAATGATGCAAAAACCACTAAACTTTTCAAACTCAAAACCACCTAAAACCACTAGTAATCCAAAGATGTGCAAGATATGATCTAACCATGGCTCGATACCAATTGTAAGATATTAGTTTTCACATACACATCAAACCATAACAACAAGGTGGTGTATAAGTGGAATTCTAGAGAAAGTTAGAGGTTTAGGGAACTTAGTGAGAGAAAGTGAAAGATATTATTATGAGCTCCAACTCTACCTTGGAAGGTAGAGTATTTATAGTCTTACATAAATCGCCACACATCGGGTGTGGATCGGGGCATACGGTGGGTAAAGACCGTCCGTCCTCCACGGTGTTACTAAACTAAATACAACTTAACTTAAAAGAACTACGACTACGAGCTTTCTAACGATTACATATACTTGAGGTGACCGACTCTTTAATACCTGGAATTTCTAATTCCTAACAATAAGACAAGAAAATCCTTCTTGTGAGACTGATTTAAAAATCAGTAAATATTAGGCATAATTAAATAAGACTACTCGGATAGGCATAAATTTTTATGCAAGAAAATGAAATGTACATGCTAAAATGCTCAATTTAGATCAAATAAATTTTGATAAACAGTCTAGTTCATAAATATGAAGATTTAAGATAGTGAAAATTTTCAGGTGACTACAGAGTCAAGTCGAAGGCATTAGTGATAGGTGTCAAAGGATCGTGTCGAAGGCATTAGTGAAAGGTGCCAAGGGAGTACACTCGATATGGTTCATCGATGTACAAGATAAATAGGTTGGGTTAAAGGATATTGATATCCCTATGATGTTGTAATAAGGAATGTGTCTCCTTTGGGATAATCGTGTATTGGTGTAGTGTTGGGTAGTAGTTCATCCTTTGTAATGGAACTCGGTATCTAGCCTTGTCTTGGATAAAGTGTAGGCGGCGTTGTGATAGGTTTGATTCTACCTCGTGGAAGAACTCGGTGTCTAGCCTTGTCTGGATAAAGAGTATCGACGTTGTGAAAGCTTCTCCGCCACATTAAGGAGCTTGTGTTGTGTAGTGCTTACGAACTCTCGGTGGGGAACTCGGGGGGTGGAGTAGGGCAAGGAGGTGTCCTTGTGGCAGAACCACTATAAATACTCGCGTCGTGGTTTTGTGTTTCTTACTCTTTATCTTTGAATTACTTATTTACATACTTATCTATCAACATTCAACACACACATTAAATAGATTGACATAAGTCGATTTAAATAGTTTAAACAAAGTTTTAATCGGTAAACTATTCAACCCCCTTCTAGTTTTCCACACTATTTTTTATAATTTAAATATCTCTTAAACCGTTAATCGTTAAGCGAAAATATTTACACCGTCGCGACGAGCATTTAATTATCTTTCTATAAACGGGCACTTTGATATACTTTCGAAAAAAGAAAAAAAATCGTTTTTTTTCACGTTTTTTCGTCTTTTTTCATTCTTTTTACGTTACTGAAATTTGCATGAAATTTTTTTTATATGATTAAACACTAAATTGAATATCACATGTGATATTAGTGTTAAATCATATATGATATGTAATATCATATGTGATTTTGCACTAATATCACATGTGATTACATATTATATATGATTTAACACTAATATCACATGTGATATTCAAATTAGTGTTTTTTCATATATGATTTTTTAATGCAAATTTCAATAACGTAAAAAAAATGAAAAAACTTTAAAAAAAATTGAAAAATACGATTTTTTTTTGTCGAAAGTATATCAAAGTGTCTATCTATAAAAAGATAATTAAATGCTTGTCGCAATGATATATTTTTTTCGCTTAACGATTATCGGT
This sequence comes from Chrysanthemum lavandulifolium, assembly GCA_022545495.1. Classification (NCBI taxonomy): domain Eukaryota; kingdom Viridiplantae; phylum Streptophyta; class Magnoliopsida; order Asterales; family Asteraceae; genus Chrysanthemum; species Chrysanthemum lavandulifolium. The sequence continues at coordinate 108,597,907 of CM040244.1, forward strand.
TTGAAAGATATTAATATTTGAAAAAAAATATGATAAAAGCGAGTTTTTTAAATTGTTGTGATTAATCTCATTTATTAGATCAAACAAAAATGGAGGATGCAGATTGATCCCTTGATATATAAAGAATCTTTTGTCCTCAAATTATCTTAAATCGAAAAAGAAATACCAACACACCTAATTCTAGGGGTGACAATCGAGTCGTGTTTGTGTTAACCTATTCGGGTTCGCGTGTTGGCGGGTTAGTATAACCTTTACCCAAACACGACCCATTTATTAATCGTGTCAAGAAACTCAACCCTACTGGGGACACGCATAACACGTGTAACACATTTGTGACCCGTTTAACCCATTTAAGTAAATAAGTGAAGCAGTGAATAGGTGGTTTGTCGATTTAACTAGTTTAAATGCAAAAAAATGATATAAGGATAAAAAATATGATAAGAATAACATACAAATAACTATGCGATAATTTTACGAATTACAAGGCGTAAATTTTCATGATATCTAAGGTATACAATAATAATTCACTCATACTAAGTAAATAACAAAATACATTTAATCCACATCAAACATAAAAATCAGGTTATATATATTATTTTTAAGATCTTATATACTTAAACGGGTTCACGAGTTGACGCATTTAATCTTACTCAACCTAAATACCTCCCGTTTATTAAACGGATTAGACGGGTTGACCGATTTTTTACCTAAACCTATTTATCCATGAACCCTGGGGTGGCGAAAATGTCTTGTAAAAAAAATGGGTTAAATGGGCAAATTTTTACAAGATTTGGGCGCGTTTAACTTCTATTTCTTTTCTTTTGAAATGGGCACATATAGCGTTGAAAACATAAATGGGCACTATCAGCACATTGTTTTCTCAATTGTAGAAACATTCGATCGTTTTAAAGAAATTTTTTATATAATATATTTAAGTTTTTAATATAAATAAGATATTACGTTTAAGAAATTTATTTAAATCGTTTTGATGTTTTATTAGCGATTTGTATAACGTGTCTTGTTTGACCGTGTCCTTTTAGCGTCTTGTTTAAGCCGTCTTGGTTTTAGCCTTGCCGTGCATGCACTACCCATTCTTGCCACCTCTACGCAACCCAAACCTGTTTAACTTCGTGTCGAATTCGTGTCGTTTATCGTGTCGTGTCAAGAATTGACACCCCTACCTAATTCTGAACCCATTCTTGATTCTTCTATTAATATAATGATGATTTAGCAAGATTTTATTGTTTACACGCTGTTACATCATTGACTTCCGTGGTAAAATCATCGTGAACAGGCACACCAACTTTTGGCCGCTATAGTTCAAAAGAGAGAAGGAAAAAAAAAAAAAAAACTCTATCAGCAAATTTTTTAAAGCATTTTATATTTTATATAGAGTAAATTACACCGTTCGTCGCGTGGTTTCTTCCAAATCACAACCTAGTCCTGTTCTTTTTTTTTTTTTTTTTGCTCCTGTGGTTTACATATTGCACTGTTAGTCCTTATCGCTAACTGCCGTTATCTTTTCGTTATCTCAATGGCATCGTTAGTCCTAACCAGCGATCACTTGCGGCGTTAGTCCTTTATACTAACGACCGTTAATAACTCCAAAATTTTATTAAAAAATCTTTCTAGCGGTTTTATCGTTTTTTACCGTTTTTCTTACGTTTTGTCCGTTTTGTCCGCTTTTATCGTTTTCCTTCGCTTTTTACGCTTTTGTCCGTTTTCTAACGTTTTGTCCTTTTATCGTTTTCCTTTGTTTTTTTACGCTTTTGTCCGTTTTATCGTTTACTTCGTTTTCGCTTTTGTCCGTTTTCTTACGTTTTGTCCCTTTATACGTTTTCCTTTGTTTTTACTTTTGTCCGTTTTATATCGTTTACTTCTTTTTACGCTTTTGTCCGTTTTCTTACGTTTTGTCCGCTTTTATACGGTGTAATTTTAAAAATGACGTTGTTTTAATCGATTTTTTTACGATTTTAAAAAATCGTTTTTTAATCGATTTTAAAAAGTTTTCCGACTTAAAAAATTGCGTTTTTATCGATTTTAAAAGAGTTTTTCGATTTAAAAAATCGTTTTTTAATCGATTGTTAAAAGTTTTTACGATATAAAAAATCGTTTTTAATCGATTTAAAAATCGGAAAAACTTTTTAAAATCAAGTTTTTAAAAATTACGTTTTTAAAACCGGAAAAACCTTTTATAAATCGGATAAAAAGCGTAATTTTTTAAATCGAAAAAACTTTTTAAAATCAAATTAAAAACGCGTATTTTTTTAAATCGGAAAAAAAATCGATTAAAACAACGTCATTTTTTAAATTACACCGTATAAAAGCGGACAAAACGTAAGAAAACGGACAAAATCGTAAAAGCGAAGTAACGATAAAACGGACAAAAGCGAAAAACGAAGGAAAACGATAAAAGGACAAAACGTAAGAAAAGCGGACAAAAGCGTAAAAAGCGAAGGAAAGCGTGTAAAAGCGTAAGAAAAGCGGTAAACGATAAAAGCGCGTGAAAGATTTTTAATAAAATTTTGGAGTTATTAACGATCGTTAGTATAAAGGACTAACGCAAGTGATCGCTGGTTAGAACTAACGGTGCCATTGAGATAACGAAAAGATAACGGCGATTAGCGATAAGGACTAACAGCGTGCAATATGTAAACCACGAGGAGCAAAAAGCAAAAAAAAAAAGGGACTACCGTGTGATTTGGAGCAAACCACGAGGACGAACGGTGTAATTTACTCTTTTATATATTGATCACAAAAAACCGACTCTTAGCGAGAAGTAAAAAAGAAAGTCAACGGAGTACACTGGTAGGGATACTAGAGATAAACGGATTCGTAATCCATTGCACTGATCACAATTTAGGTTCACTTTACTGCGACTCAATTTCAAACAAAAAGAGTGTCATTTGTTTAGCCGTTTTGTCTACTTCTAGCTGCTATAAGTTTGTCATGAAATGCTTGGTAGTGCGTTAGCAGTTTGTCGATAGGAGGGATACATTCTTGGACAACATGCACCTTAAGTAAATCCCTATACCATTTGTTCAACAATGGTGTGTTGTCTTCATCAAAAAGTTTGACATTCATGATCTTTTCATATACTTGACCCCAAATTGCGAGCCAAGCCATTGCAATATCCTTAAAGCCTAAACTTTCCCCTCGAGTGAAAGGATTATTTGGGTTTAAAGAACTCTCGAGAGTCTTGAGAATCTCACGCCCTTCTTTTGCGGCTTCTTCTTTCTCGTCTTGTGTACCTCGCAATACCCTAATGATCATTGGCACAAACTAGAAAGAGAAAATTAATGTATTACGATGCTAGGAATAATTCAAAGTTACCCGGTTATTACTAGATAGATATTGGTAAAATGTTATGTTGAGTATCTTGTTTCATATTCGCTAAAAGTATCAGATTTTATCACATATGAGAATATCATGAGTGACAAAGCTAACCACGTACACCGAATGCCATAATATTTGACTATGGTCGACATTCAAGTGAAAAGTACTTAGAAAGTGGTCATGTTTATCATGGCGTATATGTTTACAAAAAGTATTTAAACTGACCATTTGATTCACGAACACGAGATTTGTAGGCATTCAGTACTTTTACCTTATCATCAACAAACTTTGCCCAAAATCGAGATCTAGCCCTCTCGATTGGATCTTCCGGAAGTAGTGGATGATCTTTCCATATCTCGTCTATGTATTCAATTATCACAAGTGACTCCAAGATTGGCTTACCGTTGTGTACAAGAACCGGAACCTTTTTGTAAACAGGGTTGAGTTGCAATAGCATGGGAGTTTTGTTTGAGATATCTTCTTCGACATATTCATATTCGACTCCTTTTAGACTAAGTGCCAATTTCACTCGTAACACAAAAGGGCTTGCCCAGAATCCCACTAGCTTCACTTTGTCTCCTGTCATTTGTATATGTCTAGTTCTATGTTGGCCTTCATAGGCATGTGATTCTGTCTTTTATATTTACAAAGTTTGCAATGGTAAAATTCAATTTCGTATTCTCTTACTTATTTTTTAATCAATAAGTGATGTATACAGTTAACACCCTTCACTGATGTTTCGTGTGGAATTTTAAAGTCATTTTACTTCCTCCCCACTCAACCACTACCTTTGACTCTAATCTCGATTATGGGGTTCAAGGAAATATTAAAATTATAAAATTTATAAAAAAAGATGATAAAATAATTTTTAGGAACCCAAAAAAACCATTGCATCTGCCCATCTGTCCTAAAGTTAATTAATTTCACAGTTTTTTTTTTTATTGTAAGCCGGTAATAGTTTATAAAAAGTGAAAAGTTGATTGTCGTACTTGGGTTGAACATTGGTAGTCAACATATGTCTTGCCGTGCATCTTGGCCTCTCCAAACTTCCAATGGCCATCGCAAAAACTGGTCAATATTTTATAGAAATTTTAGCAATTTTAGACGAAACATATAAACGAAAAATGATTGGCATGACTGGTATGTATAAACATCTATATATACTCTATATAAGATTCGGTCCCTTTATAAATGCTCAACCTTTAAGCTCGTGTACTGTTCAAGCAACCTAAAGCTATGAAGTTAATACAATCATTCAAGAATGTAAAACAAGTTGAAACTCAATGCATATGAGCAGGTTAGGAATGCAAACCATCCCTCACTGAATGCAGCGAGCAACCATTCATCTATTCTAACTCCAAAGAATGCAAAGCAAGTGTTTTTGCGGTTTCTAGAATACAAATCATAGTAACAGTTACAATTAACAGGTTACAATCAGTTACAATCAACAGACTGATGATAATTTATTTGAGGTCTTTGTATCACATTTGTGTTTTCAATATTTTTTTATTTTGAAATTAGGGTTTAGTCATAATTTAGGGGTTTTGTTAATTTCCTTTTTTTCGGGATGAATTTGTGCAGGTGTAATGATGGGAAGTGACACTATCGATTTCAACCATGGACCCCGAAGTATGTTCTTCTTGAATATTGTTTTGAGAAGAAAACCCAGGTTTTGTAAGATTCTTTTGAAGATTTTTTATGAAAAAATTTATTATTTTCGGATGGGTTTTTAATTTGATGAAATGGGTTATAATATTCTTATGTTTTTATGTTGATTTTGAGTTCATTTTAAGCTACGAGATTGGTTACCCAGATTTGATAGGCCGGCGTAAAAGGTTGGCATCAACGTTTCTTCCATCTGTAGCGGAAATGACGGAAGGAAAAAAGAATAACAGAGGTATGTACCTGACGCAGGACACGGAAGCAAATTTTGATAAACCCTAATCCAAATGTGATAACCAAGGCGCACCTTGCGTGAATAAAACCCAAAACAACAGTAAAGACTCTAAAATAAACCTTTATTAATGATTCTCTGAATACATAACAATAAACCCAAGCCCTATATTTAATTATATATAGGGAAGCCAAACTTAGGGAACAAGCAAGAAAAACTCGTCCAAAACCGACTAAAAAACTAAAATAAGAAACAGACCCAACTAAGGTTACTGCGTAATTGGTTTTTGTTGGGTTCAGTGATTAACCAAACCTCTAAATTCTAGGATTTGAATAGAAAATACCCTAAGTGTTTATAACCTTAAACACGAACAAGTCATTGAGCGCACAACCACTCAGTGAGTCATCTTCAGGATACTCAGTACGAGACAAAGAAGAAAAGTCTCTCCACTCGGTGAGGCGGAACTCGAGGGTGAAGATCGAGTCAAGATAAAGATGGTGGATTCGGTGGTGATGACAATAACTCATCGAAACCCAAAACTCCTCACCAACTATTATCATCAAGACAAGATTGAAGATCAAGGCGAAGGCTAAGAAGGCGAAGAATTGGCGGGACAAGGCGGGATAAGTTTGAACAGATAAGACGAAGTCCTTATCAACCCAAAGTCAAACTTTCCCTGAAACGCTAACAACCAGGATCAGCGTCATCACTGACAAGAAGAAAGCATCCTTGTATCTTACCTAATATAGCCTTTGTAAACAAACACAAAATACATAAGTATTTTGTCTTCTGTAACCATGTCAGTTTGTTCTCTAGGATAGAGTCAAAAACCATACTTGTATAAATAGCCATAAGGTAGGAGTGAAAGATTAAGCTTGTGCATTAATTGTGAAAAACACACACAAACATCTTTCACTCCTCCAAATACGACTATGTCCCTGAAATAGTTCAGTGGTACCTGAATAGTTGTGCTTAGACTTAGCCTAAGCTTAGTGAGGAGTCACACCATACTTGTCATTTCAATCCCAAGTATTGTTCCGCAAGTACTTGGGTAATGTATTCTTTTTTATTCGTTTTAATAAAGAATATAAACGTTGGAAAACTCCTTTGTGTTTTATCTTGTTAAAACTGAATTTTAAACCGCTACTCGCGATCATGATTCGCAATTAGTATTTATAACTATTTTAGCTATTTGTGAAGCAGGAACAACAAGTGGTATCGAGCCTCGGTGACACTTTTAGGTTCAATTTCTTAGAGAAAATCTGCATACACACATTCATTGGCTGAAGCTGCTGATAGCTTAGCAGCCATGCTCCTTGTGAGCATACCTTCAGTGGGTTCACCAATGATGTTTGTGGAAAACTAGAAGGGGGGGTTGAATAGTTTTACCAATTTGAAACTTCCTTTTAAATATTAAGATCGACTTATGTCAATCTATTTGGTTGTTTATGTTGGACGTTGATAGATAGATATTTAAACGTGTAATGAAAGATAAAGAGTAAGAAGCACATCACCACGACACAAGTTATTTATAGTGGTTCGGCTACAAGGACACCTTCCTTGCCCTACTCCACTCCCTGAGTCACCTACTCGAGAGTTCGTAAACACTACACCAACTCCTTATGGCGGAGAAGCCTTCACAATGTCGCTTAACCTTTTTCTTGTACAAAGCTAAATACCGGGTTCCTTCACACCAAGGCGAACCACACCTAACACAACGTCGCCTACCCTTTATACGGTGCTAAGCTAACCACCGAGTTCTTTCACACCAAGGAGAACTAATCCTATCACAACGCCGCCTACCCTTTATTAGGTACTAGGCTAAGCACCTAGTTCCATTACTATGGAGGAACTACTACCCTTCACGACAAAACACCTAATCTCAAGGAGATCCACTCCTTGTTACAACATCATCAAGGATATCACCATCCTTGGAAATAAACAAATACTTATATGTATAATGATGCACCTCATCGATTATACGACCTAGGCATTCTTCCCAAATGCGACTTGATTTGATTCATCGGCATCCTTCACTAATGCCTTCGTCTTGACACCTTTAGCATTCTTCACTAATGCTTTGACACGGATGATGAGCACCTTTCACTAATGCTTTCATCTTGACACTTTCGGCATTCTTCACTAATGCCTTCAACCCAACATTTATGGAGAAAGGAAGAACTATCAACAAGAGAACCTTAGTTGTCTTGATGATGACGAAGCATGGCAACTCATGGACTTGAGCTTGCACGTCTTCAAGAAGTGATGATCTCTCCTTTAAGAGGAACCTAGAAGATCACACAAAACAAAAGACAAACTACATAGATCACTTGGATCCGAGGTTAGAGGTTATAATACTTGGGGAAGTATGTGTGTAAAGTGATGATTAGAAAGGAAGAAATGACTCTCTATTTATAGAAAAATTCTCTCTGTTCCCCGGATCCACGGATCCTTCCACTTGGGATCCGGCTAGCACAAAGCTAGGGATCCGTGGAACGCCTCTCTTGCCCATGGGTATTTTTGGTTATGGGTCATGGGTTATGGGTTGATCCATGGTTTTCTTTCTAGATACAATGTATCTTAAGTATACAATGAACTTGGTTAAGTGGTATATATAAAACCATGGGTTATGGGTCAATATCATTTGCTAGTTTTTACCCATTTTAGTATATACATGTTTTTACCCATTTTAGTATACTTAGTTTAAGTATATGCTAACCCAATATGTAAACACTAGTTGTTGTACATATGTATTTAAATCATAAAATCACTTATACATGTTTTAGTGTTTTATGTGAAAACGTAAGTGTGTTAGGAAACTATTAACTCAAACTATTTACGTATTCTATTTGTTTCGTTAAAATGATTTTACGTTTGTTATCGACAAAACATTAGAAGATCGTAAAATATAAATAAACGTTTTTACGGCTTATTTGTATTAACAATCTCCCCCTTTTTGTTGATGACAAAACATAAAATTATTTGAAGGAAAAGCTAAAATTCATAAAAGTTTTTGAATTTATAGTTTTTACTTTCTTCTCCCCCTTTTTGTCGAAACAAAAAGTGTTAAAAGAAACTAGCACAATTTTTATAAGAAAAGGTATGTAAAAATGTAAAGAGAGCAAGTGACGGGAATGGTACTCGTCTTCACTCCCCTTGACGAGTCCATCCCTTTGAAAGGCGTCAAGGACATGACGTAAACTAACTAATTATGTTTGCAATTATGTTTGCAAATGGTTCGTCTAAGTAATGACGTGCTCCCCTGAAGATTGCAAAGTTGCAATGTGGTGTCATAAGTATAATCCAAGATCGGATTAAGTTGCAAATGTTTTGCAATTACGTTTGACACAAAGCTCCCCTAGCTTTATGAAGTCAAAATCTTCATGTGTTATTTTGAAAATCTACAAAGTAAAGGTTAAAAAACAAGAGTATAGTGCATAATTTCCTCGCAAATAAAACTCAAGTTAGTAGAAATTTGTGCTTACATACCACGGATCCTCGGTTCCCTTCTTGTAGGGATCCGTCTAGGCATTGGAGGATCCGGGTCTGCTTGACAGTTTCTTGACAATGAGAGCTAATGAAGATGTGAAGTGGTATATGATATAGCAAGCACAAAACACAAGGCACATAACAATTATGGCATATAGATATTCATTCAATAAAAAACAAGAGATGATCAACCAAATCTCTAAAACTAAGAGAATGAACTAGCCATACAAGTGCTACTAATGCTAATGAGTTACCCAAATTCTAGATTCAACTAAAAGCTTTAATGATGATCAAGAATGAGATAGGTTTCTAAACATTCTAAGTTTGAGCTTGTGACTTATGATGCTCATTGTAGTTTAGGCTTGTTGACCTCTTGAAGCGTTCGAGGAGGTGATAAAACATGAAACGTTGCTCTTCACGTAGTTCATGTATCAACCTTTCAACATGTTTACAATGATAACAATCCTTGTCGTGGTTTTGGATTTCTTGAAGTGGAAGTTCAAGTGAAATGGGTTGAGGATCTTCAAATGAAGGAGGAATTGGTGGAGGCTCATTAAGTGATGGCTCTACAATGTTTGAGGGTGGAGGTAAAGAAGCATCAACTTCCATGTGGTCGGGGTGGTTGTCTTTGATGTCTTCTCATAATCCAAAATGGACTATTGGGGGGAATGAGAGAGTTTGATGTTGGAGAAAGTGTTGATTTAACACTTTGATTTTGTTGCTCACCCTTTTCAAGTGAATTTGTTGGTAGTGGTGGAAGATGAGATGGCCAAGGAGGTAAGTCTTCTACATTGTGAGATGATTGTGAGGTGGCTCTAGGCACTAATGACGTTGGTTGAGTTGTGGAGGGTGAAATCTAGTGGAACAATCTTCTTGGGGATTAGTTTGATTGGTTTCCTTGGTGTAGGGAAATCCTAGAATTAGTGGACTTAACCGAGATGATTCGGTTGAGGAAACTTCGTGTATGATCTTAGCAAGTTTCTTGGGTGGTTCTTGAGTGGATGAGTTAGCACTAGGAGCCTTTCTCATGATAAAATGACTAAGGAGATGGTTGTAATTCTTGATAATTGTGTTTATGTTTGATGACTAAAGTGTTCTTAGCAATATGGCTTATAAAGGAAGAGCTTGGCAAATGCATTTAAGACTTAAACCACTAATATTCTTGAAAATGTGATGATTAACATGCACAAGGTTGAAGTTCAGAGTTTTACTGATCTAGGAACTTATTTAAGATGAGATAGAGTGTTTGAGTTAGAAAGATGAGTTGAAATGATTATTTTAGCAATGTTTGACATAAACTGTCACCCGGATCCCACGGTTCCCTCCTTGTAGGGATCCGACTAGGCTAGTCCTAGGGATCTGGCTCTCAATAGTTATGACAGGTTTGAAATGAGGTTTCTAGGAGCTAAAGCCTATCTCATTTTTAGTGTTTCAGTTCTCCTAAGTGTTTTAGGGTGAGAGGGTACTTGAATGATCAAAGGTAATAAGTGTTATAGCAAATGATTGCTTCTTATGGAAAGGAGATGGGACAAGATGAATACCAATGGATGTCCAAGAATAACACTAAGAGTTTTGGTGGTGTCAAGTGATCGATGCCAAACCGTCAAGTTTTATCACACAAGCTGACCACTTGTGAATGGTCAACCGTAAAAAACTTCAAACATTTCGAAACCAATGCAATGAAGATCAAGAGGAGTTTAGTGTTTCCCAGTCGTTAAGTCCCAATGAGTCATGCATTGAATAATCAAGCGTGTAGTGATCGGGTGATAATGAGCAGGAAAAGGTTTGTGGATTTTGAGAATTATACCTAAAAAAAGTTTATAAATTACAGGGCTTAAATGAAAATTAAAGAAAATTAAAAGATAAATTATATTAAATAAACGCTATCACTATTTTTAAAATCGATGTTTTGATTTTTCTTTTATAAAATTAAATTAAAAACTACGTAACGTCAAAAGAAAATGTGAAATCGAAACAATATTAATCCTAAAAATATAAAATGAAATTTTTACAAACCTAATGATAAGAGAAAATTTTGAGAAAAAGAAAATTATTTTTATGACTATTTATTTAATTATTATTAATTAAAACTATTTTACCTATTTAATAATACCCTAAAATATAAGAAAATATGAAATAAAGCTAGAAAAGTGAAATTATGACTTAGAAAAATCTAAAATAACTAAAGAGAATTTTCAAAACTAATTTTGTATTTTTCGATTTATATTCTAATTTCTATGAATTAAAACTATTTAAAACTAATTAAATTGCTAAAATTACAAATTTAACTAAGAAAAATCTGGAAAAATTATTTTTTGCTTTTATATTTATCTTAACCTAGGAAAATGAAAATTTATTTTTTGAAGTTTTTCGATTTAATTGTATTAAAAGCGAATTAAAAGTACTAAAAACTGATTTAAATGAGGAAAAATATCAAACAGTGCTGGAAAAATATGAAAAATTCAGGAAAAGTCTAAATTAATATTATCAATCTAAGAAAAATATAAAAACAATAGCTTATGTGAAGGAATATGAGGCTGCAGTGAAGAGTGCTTATAAATAAGCACTCAAAATAAGCTAAAGGCCACAACAGAGAACCAAATGATCACAGAAGCTATAAAATGCTAAAACTACTCAAAAGCAACTAATTACAACTAGCCTAAACCTCTAAAGTGCTAACTGCCATGATTTGATGTTTATAAAAACTTAAGTGCCAAACAGATTTTATGTCTACTTTGAAGCTTAAGCACAAGCTTATTGGAAAAGCTTATGTGAAAAACAAAACGAAGACCTCAAGTCAACCACAAACTATCTCTAAACCAATTTTCGGACCTTAAGGATCTAAAACCAAGCCTATGCAAGGTGCTGCAGGTGCCTGCTCTCACACTGTATCTTGAGTGTGCACAGGCACTCGCACTTATTAAGCGACTTATTTGGACCTTATAAGGACTTACAAAAAATTTCCAAAAATCATTTTTCAATTCTTGACCAACTGAAGTTTTTAAACCCAAAGTTTACTTGAATTAACCCAAAATTGAATCAATTAAAAATCACCCAAGTTGGGTGAAAACTGAGGTTTTCAACTTTTTGACTTTTGACAGTTTTGCAAAGTTTGACTTAAATGAGATTTGCTTCAATTTTATGAACTGAATATGATGTTCTATGGTGAAATGAAACTAATGCAAGCTATCTCTATGTATTATAAACCTACATACTCATTTTGACCAATTGATTCAAGCAAATTTGATCACAAGGACAGATTTAATGCAATTTTGACTTTGGCTATTCTAGGATGCAAGTGAATGACCAAAGTGACTCTATCACACCTAAGTAAGACTAAAACAACTAGTGTTAACCACTGAACTAGCCTTAATCTCAGTTTTGCTATAAAATCCAAACAACACTTATGTGACTGAATCACTGTTTTGCAAAGCTAAACTCACACCCAAGCTAGACTAATCATTACACTAGATTCAGATGACCAAATTAGACCTAGATCAAGATAGCTAATCAATAATTAAACACCAAAACTCAACTGCTCTATCATGACAGATATGCAGAGGTGACTTAAAACATGCACATAACTGAAAACTTCAATTACACTAGAGATATTAAGCTAAATTATACTAATGTTAACAGAATTAAAGCTCATTAACAGGAAAACATGGATTTAAACAGTCCCAAGAAAATGATACTCACATGAGGTCCTAGCCACAATGGCTTGAAATCAATCAAACAAAGAACCACTATCCTATTACTGTTTTAATCCCTATTCCAAATGAATTTCAACCCAAATTAGATCAAAATCATCCCATATCCACCTTCAAATCGCTAACACGTAACCAAGAACCCATAATTACACCTTTTGACTTTTGTTGACCAATTTGAGATTTAGCTTGAATCGAATTATAAGCTTACTAAGAGCTATGAGTAGCTTTAGTAAGCTTATTAAAGTGATAATAAGGCTTATTGAAACCTGGTTTTTAGATTATTTAAACTGCCTAAGTTAAAGCAAACTTAAAAACTTGAAACTTGGATAACCTTTGAATTAATACTGAAAATGAGTTACAATAGACTTAATAACCTTGGTTTAGTACAGAAAAGCTTAGGATTACAACTGAGAAAACTAATTAAGACAACAAAATAAAAAACGACATACTTGAAATTTAAAAAACTAAGTACTCTCCCTTCTCTCTTTCTTCTTCCTCTATTTATATGCAATATGTCTTCCACTTGTACTCTGATCAATTCCCACTAATAATCTCAGCCATTGGATGATTGGGACCTTTTTTAGCCGTTGATGGCATTTTGGCGGGAAAACATTTTTAGCCAGTTGGAGAGGGTTTGAGTGCAAGGGGGAAGCATTTAATGCTTTTGTTGTTGTGGTGAGGTGGGCGATAAGGGAGGTGAAGTATGAGAGCTGGAGGATGGTTGTGTGCGGGTTTGGAGAGGATTTGGTGAGGAGAAGACTTGGAGGAAAAAGGGGTGGAGTTTGACTGGGGAGTTGACCGGGGTGTATTATAGGCAGGGGTCAAAAAGGGAGGGGTCAAGTGGGTTGGCAGGGGTCAAAAGGTTTTGGCAGGGGCCAAGGTTCAAGTCTTGGTTTGTTTTAATAACATAAGGACCAATTTGTAATTTCTGAAAGACCAAGGACCAATTCTGCTAATTTTCCAAAGTTGTTCCAAGGGACCAAAAATGACAAGTTTCAATAGTACAAGGACCATAATGGACATTTTCAAACTTCCAAGGACTATTTTTGCCAATTTTAAAACTTGAAGGACCAAACTTGTAATTTCTCAAAACTTTTGACATTTTTCACCAAAGGACTAATTATGACAAATTATGATTTAAAAAGGACCTTTGGTGACTTTTCTTTTAAAATAAGTGCTCAGGACTATTTCTCGACAACTTTTGAAACTTGGGGGCTAAACCGCCAATTATGCAAACTTAGCTCATTTTCATCGATTTTAAACATTTTGCATCCAAACATATAAAATGCAATTTTGAGATATTTTCAAGATTTTGATGCATTCGAGCATTTTTAAATGTTTTGCAGCTCAGATTGACCAAAATGATGAGTATTTACACACTCATCAATCCCCACACTAAACTATTGCTAGTCCCTAGCAATATTTTGAGAAAAACTTAATGGATTTGAATCTCTTTACCAAAAGCCATTACTTACGGAGTAGCCAAATGTTTCGCTTCAAGTAAGAACTAGGTACATCGATAACCATATGATTTTGAGCAAATCACCGCCTTCCAACGGTTTGATTTGTCTTTACCGTAAGTCGTTTGCTACGGACTAGCCAACTCTTAGATAATATATATCTTTGGTGAGTCGATTACCAATTATGGTTTTCCAAGCGCCTTTACCACAAGCCATAAACTTGCGGGCTAGCCAACTCTTCACTTTTAAGGATATGGTGAAATGAATACCATACAATTTTGGGCAAATTGCAAGCCGTCAACGGATTTGAGATATCTTTACCAAGAGCCGTTTGCTCTGGATTAGCCAATCCTTTAGTTTATTAGACATGGCGGGGCGATAACCGTAAGTTGAGTAAGTGAAAACACTTACTCCAAAAAAAATTTTGGCAAAAACGGGAATTAGGCGGTATAATTACATGATAAAATTAGTGAAATTTCCCCACACTAGAAATGAATATTGCCCTCAATATTCAAAGTACCCCATGTTATGCGAAACAAAGAACGTAAAAGGGAAATACTACGGCCATTATTTTGAAAGATTTTTTTTCCTTTTTTTGAAACATTATATACAACAATGGGCAACTCCCCACACTAGGGTGGTAGAAAATAGAAAGAAGTCGAAATATGGGTGAAAACCCATATGGCATGCTCTTGTTTTTGATTCCCGAGTCGCTAGCTTGACTCGATCCCCGCATTCATTGGTTCATGGGGAAAGTTTGTAGATCTGGGACAACCATAGGAGGAATGTCCTCTCCAAAATAGTTCTTCAACCGATGACCATTCACTTTAAAGTTTGGACCATCGGGTTGAGATAACTCAATGGTTCCATAAGGAAATACTTTAGTGATGGTGAATGGTCCAGACCAACGGGATTTTAGTTTTCCCGAGAAAATCTTCAATTTTGAATTGAAAAGAACGACTCGATCACCGACGTTGAAAACGCGGTTTTTGATTTTTGAGTCATGAATCTTCTTTGTATTTTCTTTGTAGATGAAAGAGTTCTCGTATGCTTGATCACGGAGTTCATTTAATTCATTCATTTGAACTTTCCTGATCATCACCGGTCTCTGAATATCGAAGTTGGCATGTTTCAAGGCCCAAGATGCCTTGTGCTCAAGCTCAACCGGCAGATGACATGCCTTCCGTACACACTAGCTTGTAGGGCGTACACCCAATGGGTGTTTTATATCTTGTCTGGAAGGCCTAGAGTGCGTCATCTAGCTTATCCGACCAAGAGGCACGATTTTCGCCTCTGTCCTCTCGAATTCTTTTAATCCTCGGTTGAAACTTCCACTTGCCCACTTGTTTGGGGTGATACGTGATGAGAGATGGTGAGTTACACCATACTTTTGCATGACTCTATCAAACGGTCATTGCGAAATGCGTACCACGATCACTAATTATAGCTCGTGGAGTTCCAAACCTAGCAAAAGAGATTTTAAGAATTTCACAACAACTCGGGCATCGTTGGTAGGCAAAGCTTTCGATTCAACCCATTTTGACAAATAGTCAACGGCCACGGTATGTATTTATTACCGCGAGACGAAGAAATGGCCCCATAAAGTCAATGCCCCGGATGTCAAAATCTCACACACTTGAATGGCGTTTTGCGGCATTTCATTTCTTTGAGATATTCCGTGACGTTGACAAGCGTCACGAGTTTTGAAAAATTCATGGGCATCCTTGTAAATCGTGGGCCAATAAAATCCATAATCAAACACCTTCTTGACAAGGTAGTTGGGGCTATGATGTCCCCAAGTAGTTCCGAATGGCAAGCTTTGAGAATGTCATTGGCTTCGACCATACACACATCGCTGATGACTTGATCCGCGCAAATTTTGAATAAGTAGGGTCGTCCCGAGTAATGTTTACATCTTTAAAGAATTTGTTTTTCTTTGGGACGACATCCCTTTCACCACAAAGTTACCCACATGGTAATTTGCAAAGTCGACAAACCATGGGGTAGAAGAGTCTCCACGAAAGAAACCACATTGAGTGTTTCGAGGAAATGTTTTATTTATTTCCTTTCTCTCGAACACATTCGGTGAGGGTTTTCTAGGCAGGACGAGATGATCGTGACCGTGTTCTCGGCTCCTTTTTATCACGTATAATGATATTAAATTCTTGTAGGAGGAGAACCCAACGAGCAATCTCGGCTTTGCATCTTGTTTTGCAAAGAGATATTTGAGAGCCAGTGATCCGTATACACCACGCATTTGGTCAAGATAAGGTATGGCGAAATTTCTCAAACGCATACACCACACTAATAATTCTTTTTCCGTAGTGGTGTAATGGGTTTGAGCTTGATCATAGTCTTACTCGCGTGGTGGATAGGTTGAAAATGCTTGGTTTTACGTTGCCCAGTGACCGCACCGATAGCAAAATCACTTACATCGCACATGAGTTCAAAGGGTAAATCCCGATCGGGGCAACTAGAATGGGTGCTTCCGTGAGCTTTTCTTTAATGTTTCAAAAGCTTGATGCACTCGGTGAGAAGATAAAGGAGCATCCTTCTCAGGAGATGAGTCATAGGCCGAGCGATTTTAGAAAATCTTGTATGAATCTACGATAAAACCCTAAGCATGACCTAGAAAACTCCTAATACCTTTGGCGGTAGTAGGATGAGGCAATTGGCAATAACATCGACTTTTGCTCTATCAACCTCAATCCCATTTTGGAAATCTTATGGCCAAGGACTATGCCTTCTTTGACCATAAAGTGGCTCTTCTCCCAATTTAGACAAAGATTGGTGTCTTCACACCTTTTGAGCATTTTATCTAAATGGGAGGCATGTTTGAAATGAGTCTCCAATGACCGAGAAGTCATCTATAAACACCTCCATTGTTTCCCGATCATGTCGTGGAAAATTGCCATCATACATCGTTGGAGCGTGCGGGGCGTTACATAGGCCAAAAGGCATCGTCTATAGGCAAAAGTTCCGTATGGGCGGTGAATGTGGTCTTTTCTTGATCCAGCGGATCAATGGGGATCTGAAAATAACCCGAGAAACCATCCAGAAACAATAGTACTCGTTCCTCGCTAATCTCTCAAGCATCCGATCCATGAAGGGTAGAGGAAAATGGTCTTCGGTGGCTTCGTTTAACTTACGATAGTCAATACACACACGCCATCCCGTAACCAATCGAGTTGGAATTAACTGCGTTTCTTCATTTGTGACAATGTTATGCCACCTTTTTCGAACACAAAGGATGGGGTGACCCAAGGACTATCGAGATCGGGTAAATTAAACCGCATCAAGAAGTTTGAGAACCTCTTGTTTGATAACCTCATGACTCTTAGGATTCACCCTTCTCGATGTTGGACTCTTGGTTTGAAGTCATCCTCCATCAAGATTTTGTGAGTACAAAACTCGTGGTTGATACCCTTAATGTCGGAGAGTTTCAAGCAATTGCTTGCTTGTGTGACTTCAAGACCTTTATGAGAGCGATCTTCTCCTCCTCGATTAAGTCTTTAGCAATTATGACGGGTAATTTATCATCACCCTACAAGAATGCATACTCGAGATGAGGAGGTAGGTTCTTAAGTTCAACCTCGGGAAATTCTTGATAGATGTTTGTCTTGATTTGATTTCCTCAATCGTGATCTCTTTTGGAGGAGAGACGGTAATGGATCTTCATTTAACAATTGCTCAAGATAAAGGATATCTCCTCCGAATCATAAACACCATCAATTCCGTGGAATTGATTCATCATTAGCAAGAAATTCATCGATCTCTTCCAAAGAAGTCACCTCCCTCAAGCGGAGTGAGAGAGGGGAAGAGTCGGCAATGATTGGTTGAGAAGATGTGGTGGAATCCCACCACGTAATTATGAAGATAACCAAGAAACTCTTGAGTACTCCTCAAGCAATATCAATTACATCGACTCGATTAACCGATTCGATATCATAATTTGAGGAGTACCTCGAAGTTTGATCAAGGTTGAAGGTGGCTTCATTACCCACACGTAACGGGATTTCTTGCTCAAATACATCAATGAGAGCACGGCCCGTTCTCGTGAATCCTCGTCCAACAATGAGGGAACCCGATGATCGCATCGAAATCAACAACCACAAAGTCACCGGAAAATGGAACTTTCCTACTTTCACGAATACATCCTCGGCGATGCCAAGAGGACGTGATATAGAAACGATCGCAAGCTCAAGAGTCATGCGGTAGGAATAAGTTCGGAAGAAAGTTTCTTCCATCTTGAATAAGGCATCAGTTGATGCTTGCACCAAGATCGGCAAGGGCAAAGCATTCAATCATCCCTAGAAAACACAAGGAAGAAGAAATTTTCCAGATCTCCAAGCTTCTGAAGCTTCTTTATGAATCTGCCGAGCGGTTCTCGTTCAAAGGAGTTTTAGCCATTTCAAGCAGTTTTCCTTGTTGCTTAACATGTGTTTGAGAGTTGATGCAAACTTGGGCATCGACATGATGGCATCCGCAAAGCTTATGTCAAAATGTAGTTCTTGGAAAATTTGAAATTTTTTTCCATTTGATGGTACCGGCTTTTCATGAGTTTTGCTCATTTAAGCGTGAGGGTAAGGAATAGAAGTTTTGGATTTGGGGTTGTCAACTGGAGGTTCAAAGACAACTCGAGTTTGGTTTTGGGTTTCGGGACAACTCGAGGATGGACATGTCTTTGTACTTTGTGAGCTAGTAAGTTGCACTTGGTCCTTTGTCGCCTCGTGTTCACTTTCCACTACCTTCGGGAGAGAAGAAGAAGAGGTAGTAGGAATAGCGGGTCCATCATATGAAGCACCACTTACGGTTGTGATCGCCTTTGCATCGCCCCTCGGATTAGCGATCGTGTTGCTAGGTAAAGTACACGAGCCCGAGGGTCGATCATTTAAAGACTTCTTAATGTCGAATCGCTAACCAACAACCTATTCATTTCCTCTTGGGATTTCATGAATTGCTTCAACAACTCATCGATGATGGTCCAGTTGGAACACCGGCTTGATTTTACACAGAAAATTCGCCTCTATTGTTTGGATTAGGGCCTTGATTTTGGAAATTTCCTTGATTATTGCCATGAAAATACCACGGGTTGAAATTTCCTTGACCTTGGTTTCTATTAAAGTTTCCTTGGTGTTGGAAGTTTTGACTTTGATTTTGAAAACCGTTATTTGGATTAAAATTACCTTGGTTTTGAAAACCTTGGTTCGTTCTATTCTCGATTTTGATTACGGTTTTGGTTTTGGTTGAAACCGGGTGGTCGAGGTAGTGGTTAGGGCGGTGGTTGGGTCTATAGGAGCACGGTATTGGTTGCCTCTGGATTAGAAATCCGCCCATAACGTTTGCTTCAAAGGGTTACCATCGGTGGCCATACAGTTGTAATAGGCATGGGGCCACCGCATGGTAACACAGACTTCCACTTTCTTAACTTCAAGGAGGTGAAGTTTGTGGAAAAAACTTTCTTTTGGTTGGAGAGAACCAAAGCTTGAATTGCTTCATGTGAGTTTGTCAATCTTAGCATCGGTGCTAGATTGACTCACGAGCGATAAGTAGAAGGACCAACAACGACTTGGGAAACAACCGGTTTGCTTCGTGCGGTCGCGGACTTTAGACTTGTTTTCAATGATCGCTAAAGCTTCTTTTACGCTTTGCTTAAGAAATTTCCCAATGGAGGAATTGAGAGAATCTTGATCGAGTTGACTTACTCCATTATAGAAAGTATCGAGTTGCATCAACTCGGAGAAACCGTGGTGAGGACATTTGGAGCAACTCCTTAAAACGATCCCACGATTCATGAAGGTTCATCAAACTTTTGTGTGAACTTGATGATTTCATTTTAAGACTCGTGGTTTTAGAAGGTGGATAGAACTCGTTCACAAATTTCTTTACAGTCTTCCCATGTTTCGATTGATTGAGGGGTTGTTTTCAAGCCAAATCCGGCTTGTCCTCAAGGAAAATGGGAATAGAAGAAGCTTGACATCTCCGTAGGGACATTCTTGTATTTGATGGTAGATGCAATCTTGTTAAACCATCGAATATGAGCATGAGGATCATCCTCTCAAAACCATAGAATTGACTTGAGGTTACAAGATTCAATAACCCGGTTTTGAGTTCAAAATTTTCACCACAATAGTGGGATAACAATAGCATCTCCATACCCATCGATGGGTGCACGGAGAAGCTCACATAGGACGTTCTTCCGCCATGATAACGGAAGTAGTGTGAGCATCCGGATCTCGATCGGTGATGGGGCGGAAAGTCTCTGACACGCCTTCTTGGAATCGACAAGCTCACGAAATGGGCTTACAGATCTAGAAGAGCGAGTGCGCTACTAGAGTTAACTCTAAGAGATCTCGAGTTAAGGAAAGGAATTATGAAAATGGGGTAGAAGAATCTTTTTGGGTTTTATGGTTTGAAAGTAGATATAACAACAAATCCAATTAAAACAATATCGAGGCAAAACGACAAAGAACTTAAACCAATAATCACAAGATGAATGGCTTTTTGAAAAGGTACACCACTCACAAGGACACAAAGGCAAGTTTTAATCTTTGGTTCGGGAACTTATTATGGTCGTACCCCAGTTAGGTAGTACAACGCCTTGGTTTGCGGTGGTAATTTTTTGTTGTTATTATTAAACAAAAGAAACAAATTCTTTTGTATTTTATCTTTTATATATATATAGAAACAAAAGAAAATATTTTTGTGTTTTATACGTTTTAAGATGTTTTGGGTTTTGGATTTTTTATAAGAAAATATATATAGATATAGATAGATGGTATGAACAAGGAGTGAATATTCAAATCACTAATCGCTAAGCGTAAGATAATTATCACAACTCCCACGTGGCGCCAAAATTTGATCGATGCCAAACCGTCAAGTTTTATCACACAAGTGACCACTGTGAATGGTCAACCGTAAAAACTTCAAGCACTCGAAACCAATGCAATGAAGATCAAGAGGAGTTTAGTGTTTCCCAGTCGTTAAGTCCCAACGAATGCAAGTCTGATGAATAATCAAACGTGTAGTGATCGGGTGATAATGAGCAGGAAAAGGTTTGTGGATTATGAGAATTATACCTAAAGAAAAGTTTATAAATTACAGGGCTTAAATGAAAATTAAAGAAAATTAAAAAGATAAATTATATTAAATAAACGCTATCACTATTTTTAAAATCTGATGTTTTTGATTTTTCTTTTATAAAATTAAATTAAAAACTACGTAACGTACAAAAGAAAATGTGAAATTGAAACAATATTAATCCTAAAAATATAAAAATGAAATTTTTACAAACCTAATGATAAGAGAAAATTTTGAGAAAAATAAAATTATTTTTATGACTATTTATTTAATTATTATTAATTAAAAACTATTTTTACCTATTTAATAATACCCTAAAATATAAGAAAATATGAAATAAAGCTAGAAAAGTGAAATTATGACTTAGAAAAATCTAAAATAACTAAAGAGAATTTTCAAAACTAATTTTGTATTTTTATGATTTATATTCTAATTTCTATGAATTAAAAACTATTTAAAACTAATTAAATTGCTAAAAATTACAAATTTAACTAAGAAAATCTGGAAAATTATTTTTTGCTTTTTATATTTATCTTAACCTAGGAAAAATGAAAACTTATTTTTTGAAGTTTTTCCGATTTAATTGTATTAAAAGCTAATTAAAAAGTACTAAAAACCGATTTAAATGAGGAAAATATCAAGCAGTCTTTGGAAAAATATGAAAAATTCAGGAAAAATCTAAATTAATATTATCAATCTAAGAAAAATATAAAAACAATAGCTTATGTGAAGGAATATGAGGCTGCAGTGAAGAGTGCTTATAAATAAGCACTCAAAATAAGCTAAAGGCCACAACAAAGAACCAAATGATCACAGAAGCTATAAAATGCTAAAACTACTCAAAAGCAACTAATTACAACTAGCCTAAACCTCTAAAGTGCTAACTGCCATGATTTGATGTTTAAGAAAACTTAAGTGCCAAACAGATTTTATGTCTACTTTGGCTTAAGCACAAGCTTATTGGAAAAGCTTATGTGAAAAACAAAGCGAAGATCTCAAGTCAACCAGACAACTATCTCTAAACCAATTTTCGGACCTTAAGGATCTAAAACCAAGCCTATGCAAGGTTCTAAGGTGCATGCCTCACACTCGATTATATCTTGAGTGTGCACGAGCACTTGCGACTTATTAAGAGCTTATTTGGAGCTTATAAGGACTTACAAAAATTTCCAAAATCATTTTTCAATTCTTGACCAACTGAAGTTTTAAACCCAAAGTTTTACTTGAATTGACCTAAAATTGAATCAATTAAAAATCACCCAAGTTGGGTGAAAAATGAGGTTTTCAACTTTTTGACTTTTGACAGTTTTGCAAAGTTTGACTTAAATGAGATTTGCTTCAATTTTATGAACTGAATATGATGTTCTATGGTGAAATGAAACTAATGCAAGCTATCTCTATGTATTATAAACCTACATACTCTTTTTGACCAACTGATTCAAGCAAATTTGATCACAAGGACAGATTTAATGCAATTTTGACTTTGGCTATTCTAGGATGCAAGTGAATGACCAAAGTGACTCTATCACACCTAAGTAAGACTAAAACAACTAGTGTTAACCACTAAACTAGCCTTAATCTCAGTTTTGCTATAAAATCCAAACAACACTTATGTGACTGAATCACTGTTTTGCAAAGCTAAACTCACACCCAAGCTAGACTAATCATTACACTAGATTCAGATGACCAAATTAGACCTAGATCAAGATAGCTAATCAATACTTAAACACCAAAACTCAACTGCTCTATCATGACAGATATGCAGAGGTGACTTAAAACATGCACATAACTGAAAACTTCAATTACACTAGAGATATTGAGCTAAATTATACTAATGTTAACAGAATTAAAGCTCATTAACAGGAAAACTTGGATTTAAACAGTCCCAAGAAAATGATACTCACATGAGGTCCTAGCCACAATGGCTTGAAATCAATCAAACAAAGAACCACTATCCTATTCTTGTTTTAATCCCTATTCCAAATGAATTTCAATCCAAATTAGATCAAAATCATCCCATATCCACCTTCAATCGAGAACACGAACCGGTAACCCATAATTTCGCACCTTTTGACTTTTGTTGACCAATTTGAGATTTAGCTTGAATCGAATTATAAACACTAAGAGCTATGAGTAGCTTTAGTAAGCTTATTAAAGTGATAATAAGGCTTATTGAAACACGGTTTTAGATTATTTAAACCGCCTAAGTTAAAGCAAACTTAAAAACTTGAAACTTGGATAACCTTTGAATTAATCTGAAAATGAGTTACAATAGACTTAATAACCTTGGTTTAGTACGTAAAAGCTTAGGATTACAAGCGAGAAAACTAATTAAGACAACAAAATAAAAACGACATACTTGAAATTTAAAAAACTAAGTACTCTCCCTTCTCTCTTTCTTCTTCCTCTATTTATATGCAATATGTCTTCCACTTGTACTCTGATCAATTCCCACTAATAATCTCAGCCATTGGATGATTGGGACCTTTTTTAGCCGTTGATGGCATTTTGGCGGGAAAACATTTTTAGCCAGTTGGAGAGGGTTTGAGTGCAAGGGGGGAAGCATTTAATGCTTTTTGTTGTTTGGTGAGGTGGAGTGATAAGGGAGGTGAAGTATGAGAGCTGGAGGGATGGTTGTGTCTGGGTTTGAAAAGGGATTTGGTGAGGGAGAAGACTTGGAGGGAAAAGGGGTGGAGTTTGACTGGGGAGTTGACCGGGGTGTATTATAGGCAGGGGTCAAAAAGGGAGGGGTCAAGTGGGTTGGCAGGGGTCAAAAGGTTTTGGCGGGGCCAGGTTCAAGTCTTGGTTTGTTTAATAACATAAGGACCAATTTGTAATTTCGAAAGACCAAGGACCAATTCGCTAATTTTCCAAAGTTGTTCCAAGGGACCAAAATGACAAGTTTCAATAGTACAAGGACCATAATGGACATTTTCAAACTTCCAAGGACTATTTTGCCAATTTTAAAACTTGAAGGACCAAACTTGTAATTTCTCAAAACTTTGACATTTTCACCAAAGGACTAATTATGACAACTTATGATTTAAAAGGACCTTTGGTGACTTTTCTTTTAAAATAAGTGCTCGGGGACTATTTCGACAACTTTTGAAACTTGGGGGTGGAATCGCCAATTATGCAAACTTTGCTCATTTTCATCGATTTTAAACATTTTGCATCCGAAACATATAAAATGCAATTTTGAGATATTTTCAAGATTTTGATGCATTTCGAGCATTTTAAATGTTTTGCGTTGATTGACCAAAAATGATGAGTATTTACACACTCATCATCAAGTCATAATAAATGATCCTAGTGATCAGATTTAAGCTTGAGGTGAAATTTGAAAAAATCTTTAAAAATCAAAAGAATTAAAAAGCTTAATTCTTGACCCATTTTGGGATAGAGATGACTAGAAACAATTTCCTAAAATTGTTCAATATATCCACCTAAGTGTTTTGAAAGATGAGAAACAATTTGTGAGTATTAAAGCGGAAATATGGTGAGTTTTGATGTGTTGATAAATCAAGAGGCATTTTGACTAAGATCTTAAGTAAGCCTTTAGTGATTCTAAGCCTTTCTCATCCTTGAAGTGGTTCTAGTTGGATTCTAAAATCATATGCTTAGCTAATGAGATGTTATCTAGAAAGTTATCTTGATCCAAGAGATCTTTGATTAACGATCGATATCACGGATCCACGGTTCCCTCAAGGAGGGATCCGGCTAGGCTAATCCTACGGATCCGGCATCTGCAGATCAGAACCTGCATAGAAATGATGTGCAAATTTTGCACACTAATAAATCTAAAATAAAGCAATAGAACAAGCATGTCATCACAAAACACTACTTATAAAGGCATGATAAAGTGACAATATCCAACTTACCATAAACCAAAAGTGCTAAAACATAATCATCCAAACATAAGATAAAGAAAATAAGCATATTCGTATTGTCTCTTTCACAATCCTTTGTTTTCCTTTTGACGGCTTAGTGAAATTTTATGTGAGGTTTTGAATCATGCCCTCAATTGTTTAAATTTCGCGGTTTCGTTTGGAATGGTTGGAAGTTGTTCGTGGTATTCAAGGATTTCCAATTTGATGTTGGCTACGGGTCGACGCCTTCCTCATCTTTATCTTCTCCTTCTTCACGGTGAGGAGTCCGGCAGAGCTTCGGTTTCTCTCATTGACCATGAACCGCTTAGGGGTTGTTTGGTAAGAGGTACCATGACATGATCGGAAAGGTAATGATCATCGTTAATAGGATATGGTTGCAATGCACCAACATACTTACAAAGTCGTGTTAGGAGCATACCATACGGAAGTACCATGTTGAAGCTTTGAATACCCCACCATTCTCCTTACCATGTAATAGGCAGATTAAATGGCCTTTGGTGGGTAAGACAATAGATCATTTGCACAAGACATGCATTTGGATGATCTTTGTTTCCAACTAGGCTAATGACATTTTCCCTAAGGATTTCTTCCCATTTTCTAAACATGGGATGTATTTCGAAAAGTTCCATTTGAAAGGGATCACGGTGAATGAGCTTTTTGTTACGGTTGTAACGAGATTGGTTGGTCCTAACTTTGAAGATAGTATCTCTAATGGTTTCAGGATCGTCGAGGGGAGTGTTATAGAGAGGCTTAGGATCAAGTGCAAGGTTTTGAGCGTTAATTGCCCAATCTTGAGAGTACATACAAATTCCTTCACAAGGAATGCGAAGAATTTGAGCAAAGGTGTTGAGAGGAAAAATAAAGTTTTGTTTGTTGATGATGATGAAGGCGATTGAGATGCTATTGTCGGTGTTTCTAATGATCCTAAAGCTTTTGTAAAATTCAAAAATGAAGACCGGAAAAATTTGTTCATCTATGTCAAGGAGACAATCAAAATTGATTGTCGGGAAAACTTGACAAATGTCGGTATCTTCAAGGAAATATTCCTTGACTACACGACCTTCGTGGATAAGTCATTTTACAAGGCTTTTGAATATTTTACGGTCGGTTTTGGTCAATCCCCTTTTACGATAGTAGTGAGTAAGGTAATGGACAGTGTCATGATGATCTTGTTGAGTGGCTTTGGGCATGGTTGGTCCTAAAAATACAAATTTTCAATTAGGTAAGATTAGTTGGAATGGGTTTATGGTTTTGATTTGTATTAACAATTGTTAGGAATTATGTGAAGTAGGATTTCTCATCATTACCAAGATTTCTGAAGTAAGCGAATCTACTAAAGTGATTCTCTTGAAGAGTACAAGCGTTACTGTATTATTCTTTGAAGTGTAAAAGTCGACTAGGATCGACGATGCCTTTATGTATTAAATGCTAACTCATTATTATCTTTGAACGGCCCGAGGTTAGCATGAGTTTTAATTGTACTGCTCAATATAGTTTAGTGTTTTAGTCATTAAATGCATGCTTGCATGTTTAGTCGATTGGGTAGTAATAGATTAGGGTTCCTTGTTTATAAAAGGAACCTCATAGTTTGTAATAGAGAACTCATCTGGAACATAGAGTTTCAGTGAATAAAAAGATCCATAGAGGATCTAAGTGTTCTTAGTTATAACAACTTGTATTTACTTTCCGCTATAGAATACGAGTGTTAGAGGCGTCATTAGTTTGCTTATGATTACATAGGCAACACTAACGATCCACGAAAAGCTAAAGATCTATCAAGGTCCGAGTGTTTTTAACAAGTGGTATCGAGCCTCGGGAGAGTCTCTACGATCATCGAGAACCTTATTTACCTCACCCCATACAACCAAAAACATATTCACCATGCAGGAACTCGATGATGAATCGAAGTCACCAATAACACCAAAACAACACGACTGTATGCAACAACTTAGTCTCTCCAACAAGAATGGTAAGTTTTTACCTAAAGAAGGAAGAGTATGATCTGTGGACCATGAAGATGCGAATGGATCTCTAATATTGATTGGAATCGTGGGAGATTGTGAAGAATGGCAACATCAAGAAGACTATCCAGATCTTGATGGTAAGTTTACCATTGCTCCTCCCAAAACGCTGAAAAGATTCTTGCAGATACAAAGAGAGCACAAAGTAAGAACCATCCTTCTTCAATCTATTCCTCAAGATCACTTGGGTGATTTTCACCACATGGTTG
Source organism: Chrysanthemum lavandulifolium (assembly GCA_022545495.1). Lineage (NCBI taxonomy): Eukaryota > Viridiplantae > Streptophyta > Magnoliopsida > Asterales > Asteraceae > Chrysanthemum > Chrysanthemum lavandulifolium. The sequence goes on from CM040244.1 coordinate 108,624,996, forward strand.
ATGCAAAGGACATCGGATGGCTCAAAGCAAGGTTTGGTGGGAATGAAGAGTCCAGAGGATGAGGAAGTCTATCTTGAGACAACACTTCAAGAGTTCAATATCCACGAAGAGGGTATCCACAAGGGTTACTGACGGGTTTCACAAGATTCTCGAGTCACCGAATCACCGAATGCAAAGCCCGACAATGATGATTGCAACTCAAAGTTCCCGAGATCCTTACCTCCATCATGGTTACATGTCGTTATAGCTCTTAAGGCTAAAGGTGGGTTGGACATGCTCACTTTGACGAGTAGCATACAACAAACTCAGTCTCTTGAACACGATGTCGATCTCCCTATCGTGCATCCTCTTCTCGGTCATTCATCCTTTGTTGGGACATCCCACTCGAATATGATGATGCATGCTTCAAGTCCATCTTACTTACCATCATCATCCTATCGTCCCACTCCATCACATCCTCAAGCCAAGTCCGGTAGTGTATTGGAGGATGTGCTTCATTCATTTGTTGCAGATTATGATACTCAAGAAGACATCCGGTATACGAAGACTTTGATCGGTGGACCCACTTGAAATGGAAGAGATGAAGCTAAAATGGCGGTGGCCATGCTTTCATGAGATATCAAGAGATTTGAAGAGAAGGCGGGAAGGAAGTTTGGCTTCAGGGAAGGATCCATTCGTTTTGACAGAGCAAGGTCAAGTGCTTCTCTTGCCACGGATGGGTCATTTCTCCGTGGAATGCAAAGATAGGAAGAGTGGAGGGAGCTATCTACAAATCCTATCGTGAGAATCGAAAAGAGCTAGCACTTCAGCAACTCTAGTCACCATGGATGAACAGGTCAACTGGCCGCTCATGAACACCTGACTGAGGAAGTCACGTCTGAGAAGCTTGGATTCTTGGCCGATGCACCTCGGAAGATAGGCATGATCGGTTTGCCTTCATGGGACTTTCTCGGTACACAACTATATATTTGGTTGTAGTGAAAGATACGGTGAATCGAAAGAAGCTTATGATACTATGAAACCTAAATACAATGAATGCTATGTTGATAATGAAGCTTATAAACTCTCGTTAAAAACATTAGAAAGACAAAAGGTTTGGTTTCGGAAGAATCGGATAGCTTATGAAGAAAAGATTAAGGTGCTTCAATTTGATCTAGATATTGCTAATATTAACCTTAAGCGCTCGAAAAGAAAAAGGCGATACTATCATTGAGAATCTAGAGCTTAAAGAGAAACTTGCAAAGGAAATAGCTAGACATAAACAATGGTTGATATCTGGTGACAATCTAGCTAGAGAACTCTATAATAGTCAATCGTGAACTCGTGAATAGGCTTAGGTTTTCGAAGTATGTAGGATTGGAAGCTAGGCACGATGGGCGAAACTACACTGCAGGCTTAGAACACTTTAGAAAGGAAGGTGATTTACATGCTTGTCCTGGACCTATTAGAGGTGAATTCATGCCCACCGACACATGCATTACTACGACTTTGATGGATCACACCATTTGTATGGCGAAAGTCAAATGACTTACCGGACTGGATGCATCATCTTATGACTTAGTCTCTTTCTCGATAGTGACAATTCATCGATCAAGGGTCTTCGCTAGTCGTGATTCAAGTGAGAAGTCGACCTTCCCAAGCCCCTCACCGAGCCTACTCCCAAGCTCGCACCAAGACTATCTACAAGCCTTCTAGGATAGTCACGAGGAATCTACTTCCAAGCTGTTTCCCTGAAGCCTTGTCTTTTAAATCTTTGAATAATATGTCTGTTAAAAACAATTCCTTTAATGTTTCTTGTTTAAATACTTCTACATGTAATCAAACATCTTCTTTGTTGAATACATCTTCCAAAAGGAAGACTTGTTTTGTTTGTGGAAGTAAATTTCATCTTATTAAGGATTGTGATTTTTATGAGCAAAGATTGGGTGTTTGTGCTAATCAGCAGAAACCAAGACCAGTGTGGACCAATGTTAACAATATTCCACCTTATGTCCCACAAGCTAGAACTGACTCTCCTTGGAGGAGATCAACCGATAGACCTTCATGCAACCCACTAGCCCATACTTTAAACATGGTTATTGGCACGCATATGTTGACTCTATGAAAAATGGGAAAGGATGTTGAGCACTTCATTGTCAAGTCCTCAAGAGTTGTTCTTGGAATAATAAGAGACCTAAATATCAATGGAAACCCAAGAACAATGGTGGATCTTACTCTTTGCTAAACCTAAATCTAATGATCCACAAGGTGTTCAAGTCGAGAATGACTTGAGCCTCCTCAGATACTAACATTCCTTTGTATATATGTTTGTTTACAGAGGATCATCCCTTAAGCATAAAGATACCGGTATTGTTGATAGTGGTACATTCAAGAAGTATGTCCGTAATAGAGATATGATGCACAATTTTGTTCCTATTGAAGAAGGAGGAATGTGACCTTTGGTGGAAGTGATGGTAGAATTCTGGGAAAGGCACCATCAAGACACCTCTTCGAACTTTGAAAATGTGTACTATGTTAGGGAGCTTGAACTTCAACTTGTTCTCGTGTCACAAATTTGTGACACCAAGAACAAGGTACTCTTCTCCGAAAATGAATGTCTTGTGCTTTCTAAAGAGTTCAAGCTTCCAGTGTACTTCAATTCTGTGAGAGTCCTCGAACTCACAATCTATACACATTCAACCTCAATGAAGTTCACCACAAGGTGACCTCACTTGTCTGTTGGCTAAAGCATCATTGGATGAGTCCAACAAATGGCATAGGAGAATGGCTCATGTGAATTTCAAAACTATAAACACTCTCTCCAAAAGAGGACTTGTCAAGGTCTTCCACCAAAGTTTTCTCCAATGATCACAATTGTGTTGCATGCAACAAAGGGAAGCAACACAGCATCCTACAAAGTCATCACTGCGGTGAGCATCATCTCGAGCCTCTTCACCGTTACATATGGATCTATTTGGTCCAACTCAAGTCGAAGCATCGATCACAAGTTCTATTGTTTGGTTATCACCGATGGATATAGCGATTTTCTTGGGTGTTCTTTCTAAGGACTAAAGATGAAACAACTCAAAGGTTGAAAGACTTCATCACCCTCGTTGAAAATCGATTGAACAAGAAGGTTAAGGAATTCGATGTGATAATGGGACGAGTTCAAGAATGCTATTATTATAGATCTCTCGAGGTCTAAAGGGATAAAGAGGACTATAGCAATCCAAGAACCCCGCAACAAAATGGGGTAGCCGAAAGAAAGAATAGGACCTTGATAGAGGCTGCGAGATCAATGCTTGCGCAGACTCTAAATTGCCCACTATGTTACGATCAAGTCATTGGCACGACTTGCTATGTGCTTATGAGTCTCCATAACTAGACCTCACCTCAAAACACCATATGAACTTCTCTTTGGGAAGGTTCCAGTCATTCATTACCTCAAACCTTTTGGTTGTCAAGTGACCATTCGAACACCAGTGATCCTTTGGGGAAATTTGATGAGAAGGCGATGATGGTTATATTGTGGGTTATTCGGCTAATAGCAAGGCTTACAGAGTGTACAACTTATCGCCAAGAAGATAGAGGAGACTTTGAACCTCGGATACCTAGAAGATAAGCCCAATGTTCAAGGATAGGGTCATGTGTGGTCTTTTGATCTTGACTATCTAACCGACTATCCGGGTTATACTAGACATATGGCTAACCAAAGTACGTGCTCAAGAAACTCCCACTAACAATGCAGTACCTTGGATGCTTGACTCGGAAGTGACTTTGAAGATGATGAACAACCCATTCTTGTGCCTTCTTTCTCCCCAACAATGTTGCACGTAACTCTTCAAGAGATACCCGGTGAGTGAAGATGACTCACACTATGCCGAGGACCTTGCTAGGCTTGAGACTCAAGAGTTTGCGGCTAAGCTTGAAGTCGAGAGGTGGATGGGGAGTTTGCAAATGAGGCGTCGCTGGAAACCACATTTCACCGACATCGATGCGCCTCCCATCGTCATCAAATCTGCTGAAAGCTCATCTCACTTACTCCTATTCCTACTAGAGTGTCCATGGACTTTGGTGACCAGATACTCGCTTTCCAAGTCCTTCGGATCTTGGAAATCATCAACCCAACCGGCATTTTCACCTCACCTTCCTATGACACAACTTTTGTCCCAACTGTGTCTAATCTTGAACCTACCATTGATGTCAACCCCATTGCTACTAAAAGAATCAACATCACTCACCCTCAATCCAATATTATTGGTGACATTCTAGCTCTGTTAGAACTCAAGGCTATCTCTAGTCCTAAATTTGGACAAAGTTGCTTTTCTCTTATGTCTCTAATCGCAAAGAGACAATCACACGTACTTCAAGCATTGTCTGCTTTGCGTGTTTTCTTTCACAAGTAGAACCAACCAAAGGTCTCTCAAGCTCTTGAAGACTCAAGTTGGATTGAGGCAATGCAAGACAAATGCAACAGCTTCGTAACCAACAAGTTTGGATCTTGGTACCATTACCGGATGGCAAATATGCTATTGGAACTAAATGGATTACAAGAACAAAAGAGATGCAAGGGGTGTGGTTATTAAAACAAAGCAAGATTAGTAGCTCAAGGTTACAGGCAAGAAGAAGGATTGACTATGATGAAGTGTTTGCACTCATTGCTAGAGTAGAGGCCATTCGAATTTTCTTGGCCTATGCATCTTACATGGGCTTCATGTCAGATCGGATGGATGTTAAAGGTGCTCGTATGGTGAGATTGAAGAGAAGTTTATGTCACACAACCAAAAGGTTTTGAAGACCCGGATCATCCTAATCATGTTTACAAAGTCGTTAAATCTCTCTATGGACTTCATCGGGCACCAAGGCGGGGTATGCTAGGCTTTCATCATTTCTCAAGCATGGCTACGTAAGAGTGCCATTGATAAGACTCTTTTCTCAAGAAGAACTCGATGGACATCATACTTGTGCAAGTGTATGTGGATGACATCATTTTCGATCCACTAAAGAAGCTATGGGGAGCTTACCTTCTTTTGGGTCTCCAAGTTCAACAGACACAAGATGGGATATTTATCGGTCAGATAAATATGTGAGGACATGTTGAAGAAATTTGGTATGGAAGGTGTCGGATCGCCATAACACCTTATGAAGCTCCAAAAACAAAAGCCAACAATGATCCAGATCTACCCGTGAATGTTCATTTATACACGCCAATGATTGGTTCATTAATGTATCTAATGACTTCAAGGCCGATATTACCTTTCACGTGAGTGTGTGCTCGACATCAAGTCACTCCTATTACTCCCATCTCAATGCGGTCAAGAAGATCTTTAAGTACCTCAAGGCCAACCTCGTTTGGGCCTTTGGTACCCAAAGAGTCTCCTATTAAGTTGGAAGCATATAGTGACAAAGTGATTATGCTTTGGTGCAACCGATAGGAGATCCACAACCGAGGCTATCAATTCCTTGAAAAGATTGATTTCTTGGCAAGAAGAAACAAACGATTGTGGCTACCTCAACTCTTGAAGCAGTAGTATGTTGTCACTGCAAACTAGCGTGGACGGTGCTATGGATTCAAAACCAATTCTTGGACTATGGGTATAACTTCATGAACACAACTCGCTTTATTGATAATCGAGTACCATATGCATTGTCAAAATCCGGTTTTTCACGAGAGAACCAAACATATTGAAATCGAGACACCACTTTATAAGAGATGCATAAGAAAAACATTTAATAAATGTGGCTAAAATTCATACAGATGATAATGTGGCGGATCTCATAACAAAAGCTTTGATGGACCAAGGTTTCAACACCTTGTGGTCAATATTGGAATGCTTAACCCTTAGCGCAAAGTTTAAGGGGAGGCATAGGTTTGGGGAGGCATATGCCTCGGGGAGGATTTTGTTTTGTCATGTTGTTTTGTTTGTTTGCTTGTTAGATTCTTAGTTAAAAAAAAAAAAAAAAAAAAAAAAAAAAAACTAACTATCTTCCGCATTTTGATTGCACTTTTGATGGTTTTAACTCACCGATATATCTTGTGTGTATCAAAGAGTTAGCTAGTCCAAAGGGTACAACTTTGGTAAAGACACATCAAATCATTGATAAATGTAGTGATTTGCTCAAAATCATAGGTTCGCAACCACCCATGCTTAATTGTCGAGTGTTGAATGGTCATCAATTCACCATGGTCTATTCCTTGTTGGAATCCAAGAATTGGCTAGCCCACAAGTATATGGATTGTGGTAAAGGCAACTTTCCCCATGTTTGGTTATCAATTCACCAATTCTAAGAATTGACTAGTCCTGAGCAAACGGCTACAGGTAAAGACAAGTCAAATCCGTTTATATGGTTTCTGGTTTGCCTATAAATCAGATGGTTATCAGTGTACCATAGTTTTCGAACTTAAACATTTGGCTAATGGCTATTGGTAAAGAGACATCAAATCCATTATTTTCAATGATTCACCTCTCAGGAGTTCACACACTAGAAGTGATGAGAATAGTATGCAAGCGATAAGTATTGATGTACATTATGTCATTTGTTGCTGCAAAGACCAAGCGTTTCAAAGTTTGATCATCATAGAGATGATATTATTATTGGTTCTTTGCTAATGATGTGTGAAAACAATCCTCTAGTCATCAAGTCTCAAAGATCTTTCAAGGTCGTGAAACCGAACTTAACCATGTCAAATTCCGGTTTAGGGAGGATTGTTGGGAATTATGTGAAGTAGGATTTCTTTGTCATCGCCAAGATTTCTGCTGAAGTAGAAGCGAGAATCTCATCAAGAAGTGATTCTCTTGAAGAGTACAAGCGTTACTGTTATCTTTGAAGGGTAAAAGGCGACTAGGATCAAGATCCGCCTTATGTATTAAATGCTAACTCATTATTATCTTTGAACGGCTGAGGTTTGCATGGGTTTTAATTGTCTTGCTCAATATAGTTTAGTGTTTTAGTCATTAAATGCATGCTTGCATGTTTAGTCGATTGGGTAGTAATAGATTAGGGTTCCTTGTTTATAAAGGAACCTCATAGTTTGTAATAGAGAACTCATCCGAACATAGAGTTTCAAGAATAAAAGATCCATAGAGGATCTAAGTGTTCTTAGTTATAACAACTTGTATTTACTTTCCGCTATAGAATACGAGTGTTAGAGACTGTCTATTAATTTGCTTATGATTACATAGGCAACACTAACGATCCACGAGTGCTAAAGATCTATCAAGGTCTGAGTGTTTTCAACAACAATGTTGTGAACACAATGTGATTTTGTTAAAACCCCCTTTTCATGATTAATTTGAAAAAGCCCTAATTGAGTTAATTGATTAGAAATTAAGAAACCATAAACCCTAGGATGAGGATTATGAAAATTAGAACAAGTTAATGTAATTACTTACAATGGTGTTCTAGGAAGGAATACTTGAGAGTATGGAAGGCAATGAGGATGAAATCTATAGCTTGGTCGTTTTTGTGTTGTGTGAATAGAGGGAAAAACAATCGGTGGTGATTTTTAAAAGCGTATAGTTGAGTTCGCTCCACGGTTCCCCAGAGGATCCGCCATCGTGACGAAAAGGAGTTGTTTGGCATTATTTTTGTAGTAGGCTTATAAAATAGCTTACTCAAAAATAGTTGAGGTATTGGATGAATATTGTTTTTGGATGATTTTTTTTGATGAATCACATATCGAGGTTCATATGTGATGACGGCGTTAGTTTGACGAGTCAAAGGAATACTATTCCGATGATGAAAAAAGACGGAAAAGTGACGAGAGAGACTTCTAACGACGTTAGTGATTAATAAATAAAGAGAACTTATGAAATAAATTGAACTCATGTAACCTATTTAAGGAAAAGTAAAACATACCTCCATGCTTCTTGGTTTGGCATAATACCAAAAATACTTCATGAGCTTTTAAAGTAATCCTTTGTACTTGGTGCACGTAAGTTGTGATTACTTTTTAGATCCTTCCTTTAATGTTGACTTCATTATTCTTTGAATGAAGATTTTGGAGAGATTTTAGCATAAAGATTTCTTGAGAACAAAATTTTTTATAATCATCTATCAATGTCCAACAAGATGATTTTTTCAAACATACACGGATCGTATCAAGTCTTTAAAGTACAATATACTTTAAGAAACTTGGTAACGAAGCTCAGATGCCAATTGTGGAAAACTAAAAGGGGGGGTTGAATAGTTTTACCAATTTGAAACTTCCTTTTAAATATTAAGATCGACTTATGTCAATCTATTTGGTTGTTTATGTTGGACGTTGATAGATAGATATATAAACGTGTAATGAAAGATAAAGAGTAAAGCACATCACCACGACACAAGTTATTTATAGTGGTTCGGCTACAAGGACACCTTCCTTGCCCTACTCCACTCCCGAGTCACCTACTCGAGAGTTCGTAACACTACACCAACTCCTTATGGCGGAGAAGCCTTCACAACGTCGCTTAACCTTTTCCGGTACAAAGCTAAATACCGGTTCCTTCACACCAAGGCGAACCACACCTAAGACAACGTCGCCTACCCTTTATACGGTGCTAGGCTAACCACCGAGTTCTTTCACACCAAGGAGAACTAATCCTATCACAAAGTTGCCTACCCTTTATTAGGTACTAGGCTAAGCACCTAGTTACATTACTATGGAGGAACTACTACCCTACACGACACAACACCTAATCTCAAGGAGATCCACTCCTTGTTACAACATCATCACGGATATCACCATCCTTGGAAATAAAAAATACTTATATGTATAACGATGCACCTCATCGATTATACGACCTAGGCATTCTTCCCAAATGCGACTTGATTTGATTCATCGGCATCCTTCACTAATGCCTTCGTCTTGACACCTTTAGCATTCTTCACTAATGCTTTGACACGGATGATGAGCACCTTTCACTAATGCTTTCATCTTGACACTTTCGGCATTCTTCACTAATGCCTTCAACCCACCATCTATGGAGAAAGGAAGAACTATCAACAAGAGAACCTTAGTTGTCTTGATGATGGCGGCATGGCAACTCATGGACTTGAGCTTGCGTCTTCAAGAAGTGATGATCTCTCCTTTAAGAGGAACCTAGAAGATCACACAAAACAAAGACAAACTACATAGATCACTTGGATATGAGGTTAGAGGGTTAGAATACTTGGGGAAGTATGTGTGTAAAGTGATGATTAGAAAGGAAGAAATGACTCTCTTTTTATAGAAAATTCTCTCTCGCTCCCCGGATCCCACGGATCCTTCCACTTGGGATCAAGCTAGCACAAAGCTGTGGATCCGTGGAACGCCTCCTCTTTGCCCATGGGTATTTTTGGTTATGGGTCATGGGTTATGGGTTGATCCATGGTTTTCTTTCTAGATACAATGTATCTTAAGTATACAATGAATTTGGTTAAGTGGTATATATAAAACCATGGGTTATGGGTCAATATCATTTGCTAGTTTTACCCATTTTAGTATATACATGTTTTACCCATTTTAGTATACTTAGTTTAAGTATATACTAACCCAATATGTAAACACTAGTTGTTGTACATATGTATTTAAATCATAAAATCACTTATACATGTTTTAGTGTTTTATGTGAAACGTAAGTGTGTTAGGAAACTATTAACTCAAACTATTTACGTATTCTATTTGTTTCGTTAAAATAATTTTACGTTTGTTATCGACAAAACATTAGAAGATCGTAAAATATAAATAAACGTTTTACGGCTTATTTGTATTAACAATCTCCCTTTTGTTGATGACAAAACATAAAATTATTTTAAGGAAAAGCTAAAATTTATAAAAGTTTTGAATTTATAGTTTTACTTTCTTCTCCCCTTTTGTCGAAACAAAAGTGTTAAAAGAAACTAACATAATTTTATAAGAAAAGGTATGTAAAATGTAAAGAGAGCAAGTGGCGGAATGGTACTCGTCTTCACTCCGCCTTGACGAGTCCATCCCTTTGAAAGGCGCCAAGGACATGACGTAAAATAAACTAATTGTGTTTGCATTTATGTTTGCAAATGGTTCGCCTAAGTGACGAAAACGTGCTCCCCCTTGAAGATTTCAAAGTTGCAATGGGGTGTCATGAAGTATAATCCAAGATCGGATTAAGTTGCAAATGTTTTTGCAATTACGTTTGACACAAAGGTCCCCCTGGCTTTATGGAGTCAAAATCTTCATGTGTTATTTTGAAAATCTGCAAAGTAAAGGTTAAAAAACAAGAGTATAGTGCACAATTTCCTGCAAATAAAACTCAAGTTAGTAGAAATTTGTGCTTCGTACCACGGATCCCACTGTTCCCTTCTTGTAGGGATCCGTCTAGGTATTTTGAGGATCCTATTTGTCTGCTGATGCTTTCTTCACAGAATGAGAGCTAATGAAGATGTGAAGTGGTATATGATATAGCAAGCACAAAACACAAGGCACATAGCAATTATGGCATATAGATATTCATTCAATAAAAAACAAGAGATGATCAACCAAATCTCTAAAACTAAGAGAATGAACTAGCCATACAAGTGCTACTAATGCTAATGAGTTACCCAAATTCTAGATTCAACTAAAAGCTTTAATGATGATCAAGAATGAGATAGGTTTCCTAAACATTCTAAGTTTGAGCTTGTGACTTATGATGCTCATTGTATTTTAGGCTTGTTGACCTCTTCGAAACACTCGAGGAGGTGATAAAACATGAAACGTTGCTCTTCACGTAGTTCATGTATCAACCTTTCAACATGTTTACAATGATAACAATCCTTGTCGTGGTTTTGGATTTCTTGAAGTGGAAGTTCAAGTGAAATGGGTTGAGGATCTTCAAATATAGGAGGAATTGGTGGAGGCTGATTAAGTGATGGCTCTACAATGTTTGAGGGTGGAGGTAAAGAAGCATCAACTTCCATGTGGTCGGGTGGTTGTCTTTGATGTCTTCTCATAATCCAAAATGGACTATTGGGGGGAATGAGAGAGTTTGATGTTGGAGCAAGTGATGATTTAACACTTTGATTTTGTTGCTCACCCTTTTCAAGTGAATTTGTTGGTAGTGGTGGAAGATGAGATGGCCAAGGAGGTAAGTCTTCTACATTGTGAGATGATTGTGAGGTGGCTCTAGGCACTAATGACGTTGGTTGAGTTGTGGAGGGTGAAATTCTAGTGGGAACAATCTTCTTGTGGATTAGTTTGATTGGTTTCCTTGGTGTAGGGGAAATCCTAGCATTAGTGGACTTAACCGGAGATGATTCGGTTGAGGAAACTTCGTGTATGATCTTAGCAAGTTTCTTGGGTGGTTCTTGAGTGGATGAGTTAGCACTAGGAGCCTTTCTCATGATAAAATGACTAAGGGAGATGGTTGTAATTGCTGATAATTGTGTTTATGTTTGATGACTAAAGTGTTCTTAGCAATATGGCTTATAAAGGGAAGAGCTTGGCAAATGCATTTAAGACTTAAACCACTAATATTCTTGGAAATGTGATGATTAACATGCACAAGGTTGAAGTTCAGAGTTTTACTGATCTAGGAACTCATTTAAGATGAGATGGAGTGTTTGAGTTAGAAAGATGAGTTGAAATGATTGTTTTAGCAATGTTTGACATAAACTGTCACCCGGATCCCATGGTTCCCTCCTTGTAGGGATCCGGCTAGGCTAGTCCTAGGGATCCGGCTCTCAATAGTTATGACAGGTTTGAAATGAGGTTTCTAGGAGCTAAAGCCTATCTCATTTTTAGTGTTTCAGCTCTCCTAAGTGTTTTAGGATGAGAGGGTACTTGAATGATCAAAGGTAATAAGTGTTATAGCAAATGATTGCTTCTTATGGAAAGGAGATGGGACAAGATGACTACCAATGGATGTCCAAGAATAACACTAAGAGTTTTGGTGGTGTCAAGTCATAATAAATGATCCTAGTGATCAGATTTAAGCTTGAGGTGAAATTTGAAAAAATCTTTAAAAATCAAAAGAATTAAAAAGCTTAATTCTTGACCCATTTTGAGATAGAGATGACTAGAAACAATTTCTAAAATTGTTCAATATATCCACCTAAGTGTTTTGAAAGATGAGAAACAATTTGTGAGTATTAAAGCGAAATATGGTGAGTTTTGATGTGTTGATAAATCAAGAGGCATTTTGACTAAGATCTTAAGTAAGCCTTTAGTGAGTCTAAGCCTTTCTCATCCTTGAAGTGGTTCTAGTTGGATTCTAAAATCATATGCTTAGCTAATGAGATGTTATCTAGAAAGTTATCTTGATGCAAGAGATGTCAGATTGTCGATCTCGATATCACGGATCCCACTTCCCTCAAGGGAGGGATCCGCTAGAGCTAACCTTAGGGATCCCAGATCCGCAGATCGTAACATACACAAAATGATGTGCGATTTTGCACACTAATAAATCTAAAATAAAGCAATAGAAACAAGCATGTCATCACAAAACACTACTTATAAAGGCATGATAAGGTGATGATAAGGTTTTAAAAGGTACCATTTTGAGGGTCATTTAAGCCCTTATTTGATCACTTTTGTATCCGTTATTACTTAATATCGCTCCTTTTCACTTTTAGGTCTCTTGAAGGCAAAATGCTGGAATGGCACTTATTTGGACAAAAGGCGCGAATATACGAAGAAATGGCCAAAGTCGAATCGAGACACTCAAAGTCACTGAAAAGAAGGCGACGGCGCCATCGCTAATCGCGACGCCGTCGGAGGAATTTGTGACGACTCGTAAGAGAAAATGGCTTGTTTTGAAGGACGCGCGTCGGATTTAAAGGAGTAGACCGTCGCAACTCGCACGGCCTAGATGCGACCTAGACGACGCCGGGAAGTCAAGAGGACGGCCAGATATAAGGTGACGCCGCAAAGGTTAACTGGCCAAGACGAAACCCTAATGATGGCGCCACAAACATAAGGTGACGCCGTCGATATGTAATATTATATATAGAATTAATTTTTCGCTTTAGAGAGTCTTTTCGAGTAAAACCTAAAACCGAACCAAGGGTGTCTTGTACAAGATTTTAGGTTCCAAACCCTATCTTACATCAAGATAAGTATTTACTTCATCAATTCAATTATGTATTTGATTATTTGTGTGTATGCTTGCATGTTCTCCATGTCCCGCTAATTTATTTGTGTGTTTTCTTAGGGAGTATGAAACTTAATTATTGAATATTGATTGGTTGTTTCTTATCTTAGTTGATCAATGATCTAGTAATGCGATAGGTCATTCGTGTGTACTTAATGCTTGCTTCATCTTTGTGAACCTTAGAATATAATTACGAGTAGTAGTAAGCTAAACCATCCAAAGAGTGCCTTAGAGTAAGAGTTTATTATCCCTAGTGGGTTTTGTAGACGAGACCCTTTGGTAAGTTCAAAGAGTTAGGGAGAAACGCATACCCTACAACTTTAGACACACAACGCAACTAAGAATAAGTACGTGACAACTCAACCATCAATAGGAGATAATTAAGGAGTAGTAAAACCTAAGTAAACACATCTTTAAACTATCATACGAGCACACATTAATTAGACATAGACTACCACCACCTTAGTTTAGATAATTAGATAATAGTAGAGTAATCGGTAGAAATACCAACCCCCCAAATCCAATACCCGAGATTCGTACCTTTCAATTTCCTAAAAATATAAAAAAGATAAAAAATAATCTTCCTCAACCTTAACCTTAGCGTAGTAACTTCTCACTAGCATTCCTATTCCCCTAAAGAACGATATCAATACCCGTGGCTTACCCTAATACTACACTACAACGATTAGGTTCACTGCCTAGGGTGTTGAAAAACTTGCTCGACGAAAAGGAAGTTCCTTTGACCCCGAACGCGCTGCGTAAGCGTATCAGGTGACAATATCCAAGTTACCATAAACCAAAAGTGCTAAAACGTAATCATCCAAACATAAGATAAAGAAAAATAAGCATATTCCTATCGTCTCTTTCATCAATCCTTTGTTTTCCTTTTTGACGGCTTAGTGAGGTTGTAAGCGAGGTTTTGAATCATGCCCCTCAATTGTTTAAATTCCGCGGTCTCATTTGGAATGGTTGGAAGTTGTTCGTGGTATTCAAGGATTTCCAATTTGATGTTGGCTACGGGGTTGACGTCTTCCTCATCTTTATCTTCTTCTTCTTCACCGGCCGAGGAGTTCGAGAGAGCTTCAGGTTTCTCTCCATTGACCATGAACCGTTTAGGGGGTTGTTTGGTAAGAGGTACCATGACATGATCGGAAAGGTAATGATCATCGTTAATAGGAGATGGTTGCAATGCACCAACATACTTACAAAGTCGTGTTAGGAGCATACCATATGGAAGTACCATGTTGGAAGCTTTGAATACCCCAGCCATTCTCCTTACCATGTAATAGGCAAGATTAAATGGCCTTTGGTGGGTAAGACAATAGATCATTTGCACAAGACATGCATTTGGATGATCTTTGTTTCCAACTAGGCTAATGACATTTTCCCTAAGGATTTCTTCCCATTTTCTAAACATGGGATGTATTTCGAAAAGTTCCATTTGAAAGGGATCACGGTGAATGAGCTTTTTGTTACGGTTGTAACGAGATTGGTTGGTCCTAACTTTGAAGATAGTTCTCTAATGGTTTCAGGATCGTCGAGAGGAGTGTTATAGAGAGGCTTAGGATCAAGTGCAAGGTTTTGAGCGTTAATTGCCCAATCTTGAGAGTACATACAAATTCCTTCACAAGGAATGCAAAGAATTTGAGCAAAGGTGTTGAGAGGAAAAATAAAGTTTTGTTTGTTGATGATGAAGGCGATTGAGATGCTATTTTCGGTGTTTCTAATGATCCTAAAGCTTTTGTAAAATTCAAAAATGAAGACCGGACAAATTTGTTCATCTATGTCAAGGAGACAATCAAAATTAATTGTCGATAAAACTTGATTTAATGTCGGTGTCTTCAAGGAAACATTCCTTGACTACACGACCTTCGTGGATAAGTCGCTTTACAAGGCTTTTGAATATTTTACGGTCGGTTTGGTCAATCCCCTTTACGATAGTAGTGAGTAAGGTAATGGACGGTGTCATGATGATCTTGTTGAGTGGCTTTGGGCATGGTTGGTCCTAAAAAAAAAAATTTAAATTAGGTAAGATTAGTTGGAATGGGTTTATGGTTTTGATTTGTATTAACAATGTTGTGAACACAATGTGATTTTGTTAAAACCCCCTTTTCATGATTAATTTGAAAAAGCCCTAATTGAGTTAATTGATTAGAAATTAAGAAACCATAAACCCTAGGATGAGGATGATGAAAATTAGAACAAGTTAATGTAATTACTTACAATGGTGTTCTAGGAAGGAATACTTGAGAGTATGGAAGGCAATGAGGATGAAATCTATAGCTTGGTCATTTTTGTGTTGTGTGAATAGAGGAAAACAATCGCTGGTGATTTTTGAAAGCGTATAGTCGAGTTCTGCTCCACGGTTCCCCGGATCCTTTGTATTTGGGATCCGCTAGTACAACTAGAGGGATCCGCCACCGTGGATGTAAAAGGAGTTGTTTGGCATTATTTTGTAGTAGGCTTATAAAATAGCTTACTAAAAATAGTTCGGAGGTATTGATGAAGATTGTTTTTGATGATTTGCTTTTGATGAATCACATATCGAGGGTTCATATGTGATGACATCGTTAGTTTGACGAGTCAAAAGGAATACTATTCCCGATGATGAAAAAAAGACGGAAAAGTGATGAGAGAGACTTCTAACGACGTTAGTGATTAATAAACAAAGAGAACTTATGAAATAAATTGAACTCATGTAACCTATCTAATGAAAAGTAAAACATACCTCTATGCTTCTTGGTTTGGCATAATACCAAAAATACTTCATGAGCTTTTAAAGTAATCCTTTGTACTTGGTGTACGTAAGTTGTGATTACTTTTTAGATCCTTCCTTTAATGTTGACTTCATTATTCTTTGAATGAAGATTTTGGAAAGATTCTAGCATAAAGATTTCTTGAGAACAAAAATTGTTATAATCATCTATCAATGTCCAACAAGATGATTTAAAAGAAAATATGACCTTAAAAAAAATCCTTCTTTGTAGTTTTCAAACATACACGGATCGTATCAAGTCTTTAAAGTACAATATACTTTAAGAAACTTGGTAACGAAGCTCAGATGCCAATTGTGGAAAACTAGAAGGGGGGGTTGAATAGTTTTACCAATTTGAAACTTCCTTTTAAATATTAAGATCGACTTATGTCAATCTATTTGGTTGTTTATGTTGGACGTTGATAGATAGATATATAAACGTGTAATGAAAGATAAAGAGTAAGAAGCGCATCACCACGACAAAAGTTATTTGTAGTGGTTCGGCTACAAGGACACCTTCCTTGCCCTACTCCACTCCCCGAGTCACCTACTCGAGAGTTTGTAAACACTACACCAACTCCTTATGGCGGAGAAGCCTTCACAACGTCGCTTAACCTTTTTCCGACAAAGCTAAATACCGGGTTCCTTCACACCAAGGCTAACCACACCTAAGACAACGTCACCTACCCTTTATACGGTGCTAGGCTAACCACCGAGTTCTTTCACACCAAGGAGAACTAATCCTATCACAAAGTCGCCTACCCTTTATTAGGTACTAGGCTAGCACCTAGTTCCATTACTATGGAGGAACTACTACCCTTCACGACACAACACCTAATCTCAAGGAGATCCACCTTGTTACAACATCATCAAGGATATCACCATCCTTGGAAATAAACAAATACTTATATGTATAACGATGCACCTCATCGATTATACGACCTAGGCATTCTTCCCAAATGCGACTTGATTTGATTCATCGGCATCCTTCACTAATGCCTTCGTCTTGACACCTTTAGCATTCTTCACTAATGCTTTGACACGGATGATGAGCACCTTTCACTAATGCTTTCATCTTGACACTTTCGGCATTCTTCACTAATGCCTTCAACCCAACATCTATGGAGAAAGGAAGAACTATCAACAAGAGAACCTTAGTTGTCTTGATGATGACGGCATGGCAACTCATGGACTTGAGCTTGCACGCCTTCAAGAAGTGATGATCTCTCCTTGAAGAGGAACCTAGAAGATCACACAAAACAAAAGACAAACTACATAGATCACTTGGATCCGAGGTTAGAGGGTTAGAATACTTGGGGAAGTATGTGTAAAGTGATGATTAGAAAGGAAGAAATGACTCTCTATTTATAGAGAAAATTTCATCGCTTCTCGGATCCCACGGATCCTTCCACTTGGGATCCGGCTAGCACAAAGCTGTGGATCCGTGGAACGCCTCTTTGCCCATGGGTATTTTTGGTTATGGGTCATGGGTTATGGGTTGATCCATGGTTTTCTTTCTAGATACAATGTATCTTAAGTATACAATGAACTTGGTTATGGTATATATAAACCATGGGTTATGGGTCAATATCATTTGCTAGTTTTTACCCATTTTAGTATATACATGTTTTTACCCATTTTAGTATACTTAGTTTAAGTATATGCTAACCCAATATGTAAACACTAGTTGTTGTACATATGCATTTAAATCATAAAATCACTTATACATGTTTTAGTGTTTTATGTGAAAACGTAAGTGTGTTAGGAAACTATTAACTCAAACTATTTACGTATTCTATTTGTTTCGTTAAAATGATTTTACGTTTGTTATCGACAAAACATTAGAAGATCGTAAAATATAAATAAAAGTTTTTACGGCTTATTTGTATTAACAATGTTCACAAGCTCAATGTATTGAGATCTTGTCCACTTACTTTGTGGTCTAGGATCTGAGCTTGATAAGGTCAATAGGAACTCAGAATTGGGTTCAGGGGCTGTAGCAACAGAAACATGATCAATTGATGAGGTAGTTTGTTGTTCTGGTTGAGATTCATGAATTTTTGGTTCCAGAGTATTTGGTTCAGTATGACCTATCCCATTAGGGACTGATGGGTTATCAATGAATTCACTGATGGTTGGTTGAGGGAGATTGTGAGGCAAAATGTAGCATGAGATGTCAACATCTGTTTGATATGAGGAATAGTTTTCAGAGTTGAACTCATCAGGAGAGTATCTAGATGAGTAATCAATTCCTATTTCCTCCACTGAGGTGTTGGAGAACTTGATTCTTTCAGTGCTTTCATCAAAGGTGACATGGAAGGTTTCCTCAACTTGTTTTCTTCTGGTGTTGAACACCCTGAAAGCTTTCGATATCAGTGAGTAACCTAAGAAATATCCATCATCAGCTTTTGCATCAAATTTTCCTAAGTAATCCCTAAGGATAGTACTAGGAATCTCCCACTAGTGCTTAAAGGGGCACAGAGGGACAAAGACTCAAAGGGAAAGAAACCCCTCGCTGATACGGAACTCATCACCAATCCTGACTCCAGAGAAGGCACTGGGAAACATCCACCAGTGTCTAAGGGGTCCTTGGGGAACAAAGAGTCAGAGGGACAAAAACCACCCGCTCATACGAAACCCACAACCCCTCCGGTTCTTCTAAGTGTTGTTGATGTACATGACTTACTGATGTTAGATGAGAGGTTAATAATGACAGTGAGGAGGAAGTCTTTACTGCTGGTGAAGAAATGGACGCTGATGTTCAACCAGAGGAACAAGAACATCAACCTGATCTAAAAGAGCCTAAAAAGTCACCCTTTCAACCTGAAGATGACTCATCTGACTCTTCAGCATCTTCCTGCCCTAAGGAATTGAGTATGATAATTTTCTTCCCCTCACTAAAAGACAACTGGTGATATGGCTAAGGAGAGCTACTCATAAGCTGTATTCTGGAGTGACTGATAGTCTATGGGATCAACATGTTGAAGCCGCAACAAGTTACGCTGATCTCAAGGCTGAAGTGGTTTCTAATTTTGTAGATAATAATGAACACAGGGAACTCATTTATCAACATCTTGACAAGCTAGACAACCATCTAAAGAAATTCCTCACAACCTTTTAGGATGCTCACTCCAAGCTTGATGAAATCAAGGAATCAGTCAAGGAAGACCCTGCACTAAACACTAAAGTGCTTGAGGCTACGGAAATTTATATGAAGAACTCTTCCAGCCTCACTGAACTGATCACTATGCTCAATAATTCTAATGTTCAGGGTCTTACTTCTTCAGTTCAGGCTATTCAGTCCTCTCTAGGCTCCTTGGGTACACATGTTGCTGATCTGGCTAAATCATCATCTTCTATGGCCTGGAATCTCGGGCCTAGAATGACTGTGCTGGAATCCTCTCAGGTCACTCTTAAGGAGAAGGTCACCGGCCTTCAACAAGACACTTGTAGATCAAGTCTATGGTCTCGAGATCTATCGCTTTAAGGGTCAAGCGGTGCCTCGGTGCCTCCACAACTCTTGCTATCATCAAGCTCCAAGAACACTTAAGGGGAGAGATCAACAAGAGACTCCTTACATCAAGGGGAGCCAACTCAGCAAAGGATGCAGTGCCCATATCCTCAATCCCACCAACAACATCAACAACAACACCAGTCATAACAACAACAACATCAGTAACAACAACAACACCAGTGACAACAACAAAACCAGTGACAACAACATCTACATCTTCATAAGTTCCTCCTCAAGACAAGGGAAAAAGCATCATGATCACACCAGAGCCAGTCAAGATCCCTTTTGTAATTGGCAACAAAAAGTACATGCTCAGTCTAGAACAGTTAAGAGCCTATCTTGAAAAGGAAGGCAGACTCAATAAACAGGCAGATGAAGAACAGAGAAGCAAAGCAGCCCTGGTCAAAGTGGTGCATGAAGAAGCTGAAAAGTTAGGGATCGATCCTAAGCAGCTTGAAAAAGGACAAGCTAGCCTAAAGTTCAAAGCAGCTCAGGATGCTGAGATGGAAGCCCTAAGAAAGAAAAGGGATGAAAAGAATAGGAAGGTTGCGGAGATAAGGAAAGAAAGGATCGATCACTACAACTGGACTATGTCTATCAGGAGAGCCCTTGAGACCATCATTGACATTTACATCATCCCCAAATCCAAGCCAATTGCAATGAATGTCTACAGGGGAGTGGACAAGAGGGACTTTGAGGTTCATGATTCTTTAAAATTCACTGACTTCGGGATCACTAAATTAGATGAGCTTGGTCCCATTCTTGAGATGAAGAAAATTCTGGTTGTCAAGGACTTGATGAAAGCTCTAAGCAGAAGATATGAAAGATTGAGGGATGCTCCCAATGAGCTTGGAATTCAATCTGCTCTCCCAGAAGCTCAAGGCACTCAACCTCAATCATCCCAATGAAAAAGAAAAAGAGTTGAATCTGATCCCGAAGCCAAAGTCCCTGGATTTGATTGCAATGGAGAGCTACTTGAAGGGTTAAATTTGTAAACAACTTGGTTATGTTTTATCAAAGAAGCCAAAGCTTGAAGCATCGGGTATCCACTGTGTCTTAATATTTATAGTGTCTCGCTATACCTATGGTCTACCCTAATGCACTAACCCAAACCCCTAACTTCTAGGATTTGAATAGAAAATACCCTAAATAACCTTAAACACGAACAAGTCATTGAGCGCACAACCACTCCATCTTTAGGATACTCAAGACGAGACAAAGAAGAAAAGTCCCTCCACCTGGAGGCGAAACTCAAGTGTGTAGTGTAGTAAATGGTAAAGCCGAGGTCGTCCCAAGAGCTATGTGTGTCGGATAATTACTAAGTCTAATTGTCACATAATATTAAATGGTTTGATAGGGTTTTAATTAATTAAACTACTAATGCGTAATATAAAAGCAAATAAATGGTGAAGGAAATCAATAGAGGAATAGTGGTGCTAACCTAGTTAATCCTCCTAACTAGTTATGTCTACGCTCACCTACTTCCAATTACTTCGTGTGGGTCAAATTCGAGAGGACAACATTTGGTCAATTCGCCTAACCTATCAAAGAAAGATGCCACCACAGAGAAATCAAAGCACCATCATAAGTCCTGTTGTTCCCGGTCCCCTGCCGAGTCATTAAGTACCGCTACATGCTAGATTCTAAATAGTGAGTGCCCGGCCGTTAGGAACTTAGACATTACACCCCCCAATTCTTAAGTTCATCCAAACGATAGGTGATCAATTGGTCAAATTGCACAAGTAGAAAGGGTCGTCAGTTGGTCATATCTTACCCTTCCCGCCTCAGTCCGCTCACCTAGGGTCAGTTGGTCATATCTCCTAGGCAATTGGCCTCTATCGCCATTCAAAACTACCGAACCAGGGGTGACTACCAAAGAACTATGCATGCATACACTTAGAAATAATTGTACGGAAGTAAAGGTAAACGCAAACAAAACAATTAAGGAATCATAACTAGGCTAGCACCAAAGGGTGCTTAGCCGCTCATATTAATCATGCACATCAATTCAATATTCAAAGGTACGAAATACATGAATTGAAAGTAAAAGAAATAATAAACGCTAAAGCTTATCGTAATGGTGTGACTTCTCTCTTGGAAACACCAGATGCTTCCCTAGACCTCCTTGAGCTTTTTCCCACGCTCTCGTAGTGTTGTGTGTGGAATGGGATGCTTTGAAATGCCGGAATTCGGGGTATTTATAGGCTGTGTCCGGGTTACGGCGAACCAATAGATGAGTTACGCCAGAACCTTCTATTTCTCCGTAAATGCACTAGATCTCGCTAGTTACGGCGAACCTTATAAGTGGTTACGCCGTAGTCTTCAATAAACTCGGTTACGCCGTAAGTGATGCAAGAGTTACGGCGTAAGTATCGCCGCGTGAACCTCTTTTGACCTAATGGAGTTACGTCAGAACCTTTGGGAAGAGTTACGCCAGAACCTCTTGATAAGTTGGACTTCGGGTCACGCAATAGTTACGCAGAATGTGAGAGATGAGTTACGCCAGAACTTCTTCAAAATAAGCATACCGTGATAAATCTTTAGTAACGCTTCCATTTCCGCCTCTTTAGCTCCAATGCTCGTAATTTACCCGAAAGTGTAAAACAATGGAAAACAAGCGTAAATCCATATAAATGATATAAATAACGAGCATTAACGGGGAAATTGACACTTAATATTCGTGACTATTTGATGTTATCAAATATCCCCACTTGAACTCTACTTGCCCTCAAGTAGACCTTATTAGATAGATTCCTAAAAGATATCTCCCAAAACCCGAAAATATGAGTTTACAAACCTTTATGCTAGAATAAAACAAAGCCGAACACCTCACGAAAGGGGAACAAACACTCAAATCTCTCAACTATTCTAAGTGTCAATTTCGGGTGATCACCAATCGCATACCATAGCATGTATTCTATCATAAGCTTGGCGGTTACACAAATCTCCACCACTAGAGTTAAGGGCTAAACAATTCTCAAGGCAATATGGGTAGACACGACAAAGGTTAAGGGTGACTCGTCATTACTAACATGTCACGGCGAAGTGGACAAAATCAATGATACATGACCAAATCCATGGCCAAGACACCAAAGATTGCTCACGCATCACCTAGACACGCTTCATGACTAAAGGGTAGGATAAGACATGGGATATATAATTGGTGTAAAATGAAAACAAGGTGTAGTCTATATCTATAACTAAGTCATCACCACTTACCGTCCGCCCAAAGTTCAAGCTTAGAAGTCTAGAGACCGGATCATGAAATGCAAGGTAGATGTGTCATTAGAGGACGCCGTGATGGGCACACTACCTTTTCTTCTTCGCTTGGTATAACTCCAACTCCAATCTTCCAATGTGACCGAGGTGGCCTCCTCGATACTAAACAATAAAGCTCATACTATAGTGCTTATAACATCGCACTTTACAAAATCATAACTCAATCAACTATTTTTTTTTTTTTTTTTTTTTCATAACATGATAACATAACATCCCCCCACTTGAGATGAACAATGGGAATTCGGGGGGTCTTCAATGATCTTCATAATTGTTGTCGATGAAAGCGTGATTTCCAAACCTTTCCACTCGAACCTTGAACTTAGGCAAATGATGACTTCCCAATTACAAATAAAGACTACAGGGTAGGCTAAGGTGTAAGGGTGTAACGAAACAATATATTGGGGTGACAAAATGAAAGGAATGGCTCAGAAGGGTGTATCTAGGGGTATCTTGCACTAAAGGGAGTGCAACAAAAGGGTTTCACATGGGGTCGAAAAGTCGAGGTGACTAATCGATAGACTCACAATGGTAGGTCGTTTGGGTGATAATCCTATAATACGCTTTCTAAAACCGAAAAGTCCAAATACATCGAGCTAACTCAACATACCTCGCCTATGGTCTCGAAATGATGCAAAGGCCAAGTTCTAAAGTTTACAAGCTACCCAAGACACTCATAATTTGGTGGATTTGGGGTAAAATATTGGAAACGGATAAGGCTAATCTCACCATGTAATATCAAGGGTTGTATGTGCTCGGCTAAGGTCTAATCTAGTTAGGTTCGAAAAACATGTCAAAATTTTAAAATGGCATAATTTTTCAAAATAAACTAGAAAATGAGGGCTAAATAAAGTTCAAGAGATAATTCTACTCCCGTCCCCCACTTGAATTGTACAAAGTCCCTTTGTACTAGGCATTAAAATAAAGGTGAAGAGAAAGGTAGAATTAGAGCGAGAACTTCCCCGAATTTGCTCCAAAAGAAGAAGGCCCACGAGAAAGGATCGCGCTTCGCTTAAGCGCCATGAACAAACTTCAATCCTCGAAATCACAATACCGACAAGCATAATTCTAAAAAGAAAAAAATAAAATGAAAACAAACCTAACTCACTTTCAGAGAATCACGGTTGCATTTAGCAAATGCAACAAGTTTTTAAACCACTTGGTGTCCCAAGTGGACGAGTGAAGTCTCGTGAGGGTTTACAGGAACACACCCACAAAGTTCATTTAAAACTAATACAAGGTTACCGTGTTTTAAAATGAAAGAATTAGCAGAGAGAGTTACGTCAGAACTCCTATGAGAGAGTTACGCCAGAATCGACAAAACCCGTATGAGTCGTGAAGCGAATAGTTACGGCAGAACCACCGAGATGGTATTACGCCGTAATTGGTAATGCGCCAAGAATTTCGCCGCTAAAATGTTGGTTACGGCAGAATCACCAAGATGAGTTACGCCAGAACTCGCTCGATCAAGAATCGCAGCAGAATTACTTCATTGTTTCCTCGCAAAATGGTTAGAAAACACAAAACCCAACAGAAAGGAAATAAAACAAAAGAAAGGGATAATTCGGGTTGTCTCCGAAAGAGCACTTTTCTTTATTAACGAGTCTTTGTTAGACTCGAGAGTCACGGGGCTCCTATGGGGTCTTTGAACTTGCCCTACTTCCATCATTCGTTGGTGTTCATTCATCCAATTATCAAGCCCTTTTTTCTTGTAGAATTATTGAGCCCAAATGTTCCCAACTTATGTGAAAGCCATTTATCACATGATTCTCCATGGTCATCATCTTTAATAATAATATTATCGAATGCCGATGTTTGATCTTGTTCCGCTTATGATGTCGTTGATATGGTTGCACCCATACCGCTTGATCGCCCTTAATCAATTTCGAGCTTCCAAGCTTTAATTTGTACCAATCTTCCAATGCTAATTCAACATCATGTTTCTCTCCCTTATGAGGGTAAATCCATTCATTAGCTTTTCTTTCACATTTTTAGGACGAGTAAATGGTGGCCATGCCGATTCGCATTCTTTGGTTGACATCGAGTTGCAAAATGTTTGTTAGGACTCGTAGTTTCCTCAATGCTTTGAACAATTTCATCCTGTTTCGCTACAATGATCAACACTTTCTTTACGATTATCGAATAGGCTTAGAGTGTAGAGTGGGGTTTAGTGATTGAACATTATTAGAAATTTCGCTTTTGGTTTTAAATGCTCATTCATACTAAAAGTTATTCGCTCCTTTTCGGTCCCCAAGGAAATTTGTTTTTCAAAACCATAATTTGAGCTCTACAAGTGGCCGTAAAAGGTCTTCCAACAATCAAGTTGTAAGCCTCCCGCTTCCCATGTCAATAACTACAAAATCGGTGGGAAGAAAAATTTTCCAATTTTCAAAAGCACATTGTTCACAATCCCCTCGATACACCTTTAGAGGAGTCCGCCATTTCAATCATAATAGTTGTTTCTTTTAAATTGGTAAGTTTGATTTTTTCGAATAAAGTAGTTGAGATAAGGTTAACCCCACCCCAAATCAACTAATGCGGAATCTTAATGTTACCAATAGTGCAAGGAGAAGAAAACTTTCCTGCACTGCAGCCTTCTCGTGAAGTTGGCTTGGTAGGAACTCGTCGCCTTCACTTTTATCATCCTCTCTTAGGTAGTTAATCCCGAGAGATCATTAGTGATAGAGGATGCATTGCTCCTTTTTGCTTTATCCTGCAAAATATGGCTTTGCAGAAGTGGCTTTAGCATTACTTGTTGCGAGGTTCTTAGCTAATTGCCCAATTTGTGTTTCGAGGTTCTTAATTGCAAGATCTTGGTTACGAGGTTCATATTGGTGTCCTCCTTTACTTTGACCATCCATTCCTTGAGCCTATCTTCCTTTTTTGTCGATTCTTCAATGTGTCGGTGCATTATTTCTTCAAGGCTAGGTTTAGGAGGATTATTGTTGATTTTTGTGTAGAACCCAGGGGATTTTTCACGGTACCTAGGTCCGTAATTATTGTAGCTTTTGAAAGGGAATTCTTTTCCATAGTTCACTTCACCGATCCTTTTAACTTCTTCATTGGAGGAACATTCTTTAGAAGGACGAGCCCCATCTCGCTCCACTTGAATGGAATGCACATTTTCCTTGAGCTTCTTCATTTCTCTTCCAAGGCTTTCTAATTTGTTGTTTATTGCTGCAAGGCCCTCAATATCATTATTTTTACTACGGTTGCTTCCTCCATTGTGCCATTTGTGAGAGTGGTCTGCCATTTTTTGAATAGTTTCCAAAGCCATGGTGGGTGTCATACTCGGAATCGGCCCTTGAGAATCAATCATTTGTCTTGAAGAGATGTTCACCCTTTGTAAAAGACGCTCACTTTTGTTGGTCGTTAAGATCGTGAGTAGGGCACTTGTATAACAATTGTTGTATCTTTCCCAAGCTTGGTATAATGTTTCATCACCCTCTTGCTTGAAGTTATGAATTTCTTCCATTTGCTTGGCCGCCTTTGATGGAGGACAATATCTCGAATGAAATATTTTTTAAGATAGGCCAAGTGTTGACAATCCCTCGCAGTAATCGATCGACCCATCTTTTGCAGCCCCGAAGAGAAATAGGGAATACTGTAGCATTATAGCATCGTGTGAGACTCGGGATTTTGAATAGTCGACAATGTATTCGACGTTGTCTACATGTTCATGGGCATCATCGGCGATGCTTCCGAGAGGGGTTTGCACGCAATTCCCTCATGAATTGAGGTTTGATTTCGAATTGAGCATCTTCTCGCAATGGCCGGCCTTACAATCCTCGGCCCTTGTTCTTCTCTTGTCAATGCCAAATATTCCTCAAGAGTGAGGTTATCGATGTTAATGGCTTCCATGGTACCAAAACTTGAAATATGATCGTGAGAAAAGTTTAAAATGAAATGAAAGACTTAATATTAATCCTAATATAGCTCCCCAAGCAAGCGCCAAAAACTTGATGCGTGTTTTACCGACCATGTCTTAATATTTATAGTGTCTCGCTATACCTATGGTTCACCCTAATGCACTAACGGCAAAGTACCCGGTCGTGTGTAGTGTAGTAAATGGTAAAGCCGAGGTCGTCCCAAGAGCTATGTGTGTCGGATAATTACTAAGTCTAATTGTCACGTAATATTAATGGTTTGATAGGGTTTTAATTAATTAAACTACTAATGCGTAATATAAAAGCAAATAAATGGTGAAGGAAATCAATAGAGGAATAGTGGTGCTAACCTAGTTAATCCTCCTAACTAGTTATGTCTACGCTCACCTACTTCCAATTACTTCGTGATGGGGTCAAATTCGAGAGGACAACATTTGGTCAATTCGCCCTAACCTATCAAAGAAAGATGCCACCACAGAGAAATCAGCGCACCGTCATAAGTCCTGTTGTTCCCGGTCCCCTGCCGAGTCATTAAGTACCGCTACATGCTAGATTCTAAATAGTGAGTGCCCGACCGTTAGGAACTTAGACACTACACCCCCAATTCTTAAGTTCATCCAAACGATAGGTGATCGCTTGGTCAAATCGCACAAGTAGAAAGGGTCGCCATTGGTCATATCTTACCCTTCCCGCCTCATCCGCTCACCTAGGGTCAGTTGGTCATATCTCCTAGGCAATTGGCCTCTATCGCCATTCAAAACTACCGAACCAAGGGTGACTACCAAAGAACTATGCATGCATACACTTAGAAATAATTGTACGGAAGTAAAGGTAAACGCAAACAAAACAATTATGAATCATAACTAGGCTAGCACCAAAGGGTGCTTAGTCATATATTAATCATGCACATCAATTCAATATTCAAAGGTACGAAATACATGAATTGAAAGTAAAGAAATAATAAACGCTAAAGCTTATCGTAATGGTGTGACTTCTCCTTGGAAACAGCTCCGTATGCTTCCCTAGACCTCCTTGAGCTTTTTCCCACGCTCGTGTGTGTTGTGTGGAATGGGATGCTTTGAAATGCCGGAATTCGGGGTATTTATAGGTTGTGTCCGGGTTACGGCGTAACCAATAGATGAGTTACGCCAGAACCTTCTATTTCTCCGTAAATGCACTAGATCCGCTAGTTACGGCGTAACCTTATAAGTGGTTACGCCGTAGTCTTCAATAAACTCGGTTACGCCGTAAGTGATGCAAGAGTTACGGCGTAAGTATCGCCGCGTGGAACCTCTTTTGACCTAATGGAGTTACGTCAGAACCTTTGGGAAGAGTTACGCCGTAACCTCTTGATAAGTTGGACTTCGGGTCACGCAATAGTTACTACAGAATGTGAGAGATGAGTTACGCCAGTAACTTCTTCAAAATAAGCATAATGTGATAAATCTTTAGTAACGCTTCCATTTCCGCCTCTTTAGCTCCAATGCTCGTAATTTACCCGAAGTGTAAAACAATGGAAAACAAGCGTAAATCCATATAAATGATATAAATAACGAGCATTAACGGGAAATTGACACTTAATATTCGTGACTATTTGATGTTATCAAAACGTTGGAAAACTCCTTTGTGTTTTATCTTGTTAAAACTGAATTTTAAACTGCTTTACTTCAGTCATGATTCACAATTAGTATTTATAACTGTTTTAGCTATTTGTGAAACGAGAACAACAGTTTTATCAACTACAACGTAACTACCACTATGAGAGAAAACTATTTTAATTACGGCGTAACTGATTTTATCGACTACAAACTACAACTACGAATGTAAACTAAAATTTAACATAAATCTACGGCATAATCTTGGCTTGGGTTACGTCATAGTTAAACCACAAAACTAATTCTCTCGACCTTGAATCTTGTCCACATCATTCCCCTTCACTTGAGAAGAACTCGCCGAGTTCTTGCAGCCTTGAGCCTCCAAGGCCTTCAAATTGATGGTCTCGCACATTGGGAAGAATAGCTATCTTTTTCCCAAACCACTTAAGCACATACAAATTATTCTTGGCTCTATGTATTGCATCCATATCAGGTTTCCATGGTCTCCCTAACAAAACATGACTAGCACCCAAGTCCACAACATCACAAAGTACCTCATCACAATAAAAATTTCCAATAGCAATTGGAACCTTGCAAACCTCGTCCACCTTCACTTCGGGACCTTTATTTATCCAACCTAACTTATATGGATTAGGATGTTTCCCGGTTGGTAACTTCAACGCCTTTACCAGTTCTTTGGAAACTAGGTTTTCACAACTCCCACCATCAATGATCAATGAGCAAACATTGTCTTTAATTACACACTTAGTTTCAAAAATCTTGTTGTACCATCAAATTATGTTGTACCATCAAAAATCTTCAATCTTTGTTGCACACAAAGTACGTTGTACCATCAAATTCACAACTTCGCCTTCAACATGAGCAAATTCATCAATATGATTCAAATCATCACCAAAATCAATTCCCATGCTATCTTGTTGAACTTACCCAACATAAGCACTCATCTTTCGGTTAGGTGTTCGACCATGACCCAGAAACCACACCTAAAACATTTAGAAAGGCATAGGCTTTTCATATAGATTAGAATCCATCTTTTAGCCACAACCGCTTAGTCGCACCACTTCCACTAGCCACAATCGGAGAATTCAAACTAGAAGTTTTATTAGTTCCAACGGTCAATTAAGCTTGATTAGATTCAATTCATCGTAGTAGAGTATGAATTCTCTTCCAATGTATCTTCAAGATTTAAACCCGCTTAGACATTGACCTCTCAACCTTCATAGCTAAAGTTGAGCTTGATCTATGGTCCAAATGTTCAAGAGGCTTAATTTTTCTTGATTTATTGATTCAACCCACTCAAATACCTAGCAACCACTTGTTCCTCTCGATTCCTTCAAGTTACATCTAGCTTGTAGTGTTGGGAATAATACTACAGCTACCATCGATAGTCTTGTGGTTAACATCGCTGATGTTTACACTAGCAAGGGAAACTCATTACCACCGCCAAGACAAATATTACCACCGCTATTAGATAATTGTTAAGTAAACGTATTGATAAGTATAGAAAAGATCTTGTGTATATTCTATATTGTTAGGTTTATACTTATCTTGTAAATGACTCCTTATGCTATAAAAGGAGATCCTAGGTCATTGCTAAGCATACGTATCATTCATATTAGCTTCAAGGTGTAACCCTAGTGATAAGGAAGATCACTCAGATTATTTCTTAATAATATTGGAGCTTTGTGTTTATTGTTCTTACTTACATTACAACATATAACTGCATCTTCTAAGTATTACTAAGTATATTCCGCGTGCTTAGTAATATAACTCAAAATATCACTAACACAAGGTGTGTGTTTAGATCCATCAAGTGGTATCGAGCGAAGGTTCGATTTTTGATTTAGAAGATCCAAGGAATAAGCTTAACCTACTCACTCAATTCAATGGAGATGGAAAACAACCATCCAACTCTTCTACTCCAAGACTTCCTAAACTCAAACTTAATGAGTTTGAGATATGGAGGATAATTGATTGAACAATACTTTCTCATTCAAGGCTATGCTCTATGGGAAATCATCTTAACGGTGATTCTTTCAAGCCTCGTGTTAAAACTCGAAGGTTGGAGACACGATGTTGTGACAGCTTCGTACCGAGACCAATATTGAAAAAGCACTAAAGAAGAATGATCTAAAGGCTAGAAGTTTGTTGTCGATGACTCTCCCTAGAGACCGGATCATAGCATTCAAAGAAGTTCAAGACACTAAAGAACTTTTGAAGAGATTTGCTCAAGATTTGGTGGTAATGATGCTACAAAGAAGACACAAAAGACATTGTTGAAGCAAAGTTATGAAAACTTCTCCGCTTCAAGCAATGACTCACTTGATAGCATCTTCACCAAACTCCGAAGATTGTTACACAACCGATCGTGTTTGGCATTGAGGTAGAAAAGGAAGACCTCAATTTGAAGTCTCTAAGAAGTTTGCCTCGAGTTTCAAACTACAATCGGGAAAACAAAGGATATTGAAACAATGAAGCTCATTGATCTTTACAAAAACTTTAAACTCATTGAACAAAGATCAAGAAGGCTGGGAAACTTGGTACAAGCTCAAGCTTGGCTTTGATGTCAACCTTTGTTGACAAGTGATGATTCAAGATGACAAATGATGATTCTCAAGATGACGGTGATGATGATATTGCCACTGTTGGTTCTCACTGCTTTCCACGGTAATGTTAGTGTTACCACCGTAGGTTCAAAGAAGAAGATTGCTAGTATTGGAGACCCTACCTTTTATGCTTTTATCTCCACTCAAGTTAATGGCTCTATATTAACTCATGAAGACATAGAGCAAATTGTTGAAGATGACTTAGAGGAGATGGATATAAAATGGCAAATAGCTCTTCTTAGCATGAGGGCTAGGAAATTCTACAAAAAGACTGGCAAGCCTATTCACATCAATGGTGGTGAAACTGCAGGCTTTGACAAAAAGAAACTAGAGTGTTTCAATTGTCACAAGTTGGGACACTTTGCTAGAGTATGTAGAAGACCAAAGACCAAGGACAACAGGTCTACTTGGTACAAGCAAAAGAAGGAACCAACTGTGGAAGAACAAAAGGCAATGTTGGCTATTGATGATGTGAGCTATGATTGGAGTTTCATGGTCGATGAACAAGAGGAAGAACCTTCAGATGTCGCTCTTGTGTTCATCGAATTTTCTCTCATGGCTTTCTCGACTTTGAGGTACAAAACTTTGAAAGTTGTTCTAAAACATGTAGGGCTGCTAGAGAAGTTGAAAGACTTAATGAATCTTATGAAAGTCAAAGAACGAGTTGTTTGTCGCTAATTATGCCGTGGTCAAACCTTAGGAGAGGTATAGTCGATTAGAAAAACAACTAGAGCACTATAGAGATAATGAGTCAAAATATAATGATGATATGATTCTTCTTAGAAGAGAGGTAGAACATACGACACCGTGAATGAGGCTTTCAAGAAGAGCTTGAAAACTTAGAAAGAAACATGAGAATGTCAATTTAACTGCTGGCACTTGTTATTATCAGTCTAAGTCAATTGATAAAATTTGGAATGCTCAAATACATAGTAAAGTTAAGTCTGGTATGGGTTATAATACAGTGCCTCTACCACTAAGAGGTGTTCCATCACTTCCAGGTATAGATTTAGCTCATACAGGATTAGAAGACTTTCAGGAACCTATCCTTGAATATGGTCCTCCTAAAACTATGAAATGTGAGGAAGAAGTTAAGCTTGATAATGATGTTTTTGAAAGTGCTAGTGACTCATCAGTTGTTGATGAGAATGTTAAAAGAATGTAGAGGCTTCTATCCCAAAAGTTGTTAATCTCATTACAGAGGAACCTAGGAAACAAGCTAATAAACCTAGATCAACTGTAAGGTATGCCGAGATGTATAGGAACAAGCCTCAAACTCCTAGGGGTAACCAGAGGAGTTGGAATCATGTTAAATCTCAACAACTAGGTAGTGATTTTTTGATGTATAATAATGCATGCTATATCGTGGTAGTTTTGATCATTTACATGCTTATTGTGACTATCATGTTGGGAGAAGGAAGTCTATGGAATAAAAGGGTGGAGTCTAACGTTTCAAAACAATTTACACCCTAACTCACACAAAAAATGATCCCAAGAGCGCTTCAACTAAGAGTGGCCTCAAAACTTTTGCCACCGCAAAACTGCTAACATCGCCACCCTAAGTCACCGTTACAAGTGCAAAATCCAAAACAACTTTGCAAAATCTGCAAAAACAGGAAAAGAAATTTTCAAAATAAAAGGTTCATTATAACCAACAGTGGGTACCTAAAACCAAACCAAATAGCTTCCACCGCTCATACAAAAGTTCCCACCGCAAGGGTTGTAAACAAGAAAAGGGGGACATGGGCAATCTTGTGAAGGCCTCAAAGACGCTGGGAATGGAAACCTAAAGGAACTACCTCTACAACCAATCCCAATGGTGTATCAATGACCTTTGATAGATTTAAATATATTGATACACGAGGCGATCCAAGTCAATCATGGCTTGGGTCCCCAAAAGAAACTAACTCTTTACTTTTATGCGTAAACATCCAAGGACAAAAGATCGATCAAGGCTACACATATAGTAGATGTTCAAGGCACATGACCGGCAACAAGTCCTATCTCTCGATTTTGAACATTATGATGGACAAGATGTCGCCTTTGGAGGTGGAGTTAATGGAAAAGTTGTTGGTAAAGGAGTAATCAAACCGGTAACTTGGACTTTGAACCTGTGTACTATGTAAAAGAGGTTAAGTATAATCTTTTTAGTGTGTCACAAATATGTGACAAAAGGAACAATGTTCTTTTTACCAAAGATATGTGCTTTGTTCTCTCTAAGGATTTTAAGATGCCTGATGAAAGTCAAATTCTTCTTAAGATTCCTAGAAAAGGCAACTTATATAGCTTTGATATGAACAACATTGTTGCTAAAGATGATTATGCTTGCTTGCTTGCAAAGGCCACAATGGATGAATTCATGTTATGGCATAGAAGACTTGGTCATGTTAACTTCAAAACCATTAATAAGATTGTCAAAGATGGTTTGGTGAGAGGCTTACCTCAGAAAAGATTTGAAAATGATCAAACATGTGTGGCTTGTCTTAAAGGCAAACAACAAAGAGCTTCTTGCAAGTCAAAGATGGTTAACTCTATTGCTCACCCACTTCAAATGTTACATATGGACTTGTTTGGTCCTACATCTGTGAGCAGCTTGAATCTAAAGAAATATTGTCTTGTAGTGACTGATGATTTATATGGGTTTTCTTTCTTAGAACCAAGGATGAAACAACTGGCATCCTTAAGATCTTTATCACAAAAGTTGAAAACCAATACGATATGAAAGTTAAAATCATTAGGTGTGACAATGGGACAAAATTTAAGAGTAGAGTTATGGATGATTTTTGCAGAGATAAAGGTATTAAAAGAGAATTTAGTGTTGCTAGAACTCCTCAACAAAATGGTGTTCTTTGAGAGGAGGAACAGGACACTAATAGAGGTTGCTAGAACCATGTTGTGATTCAAAATTGCCAATCACTTTTTAATAAGCGCTTAACACTTGCATGTTATGTGCAAAATAGGGTTTTAGTGGTAAAACAAAGAACAAGACACCTTATGAGTTATTTAGGGTAGACCACCTATCCTTGACTTCATGAGACCATTTGATGTCACATATCTATTCTCAATACCATGGATTATCCGGGAAAGTTTGATGAAAAATCGATGAAGGGTATTTTGTTGGGTATTCCATGGTCAAGAAAGCTTTTAGAGTATTCAACTTAAAACCCAAAAGATTGAAGAGAATCGCATGTGGAGTTCCCGAAAACAAAGTAAATCTCAAAGGAACCGGTCCGTAAAGGCCGCTTGATCTTGATACTCTAACCAATACTATGAATTATGTGCCTATCTCTACAAGTACATCTTCTTTGATTTTGCGGTGTTCGAAGAGTTTCTTGATGATGATGAACCAAGCAAGGATCATGCAGATGATCAAGATGAATTCATCACCACTTTGGGACTATGCAGATAATGATGATATACCAAAGACCTGGAGATGCTCAACCTTCTAATGATTTTGGAAAGGAAGGAAGTAGCAACTTGAATGCTCGAAATTCGAAAGCGGTGGAAATTCAGATTCCATCATAGGCCGTAAATTTCACCGCAACACCGTAAGTGGAAATTACAACTCCATTCTGAGAGGAAGCTCAAGCCAATGATGTTGAAATCTCAAATAGGCCAAGTGAGATTGCGCCTCGGACTCCCACACTTATTCATAAATCACATCCTCTTGAGAATGTGATTGGGGATGTCCATTCACCGTGAAGACTAGAAGACAAACAAAGTCACACGATATTCATGGATTTATTAGTGAAATATATGAATCTAAGACTCATGAAGGCAAGAATGAATGTCTCTTTATGTGTTTTCTGTCACAAATGGAGCCAAAGAATGTATACAAGGCGCTTGAAGATGAAAGTTGGGTGGAAGCAATGCAAGAAGAGTTGCTCCAATTCAAGCTTCAAAAGGTTTGGGTGCTTTGTCATTTGCCTTCTGGCAAGAAGGTAATAGGTACTAAATGGGTGTTCAGAAACAAGAAGGATGAAAGAGGAATTGTTATCAGAAACAAAGCTAGGCTTGTGGCTCAAGGATACACTCAAGAGGAGGGTATTTACTATGAAGAAGAGTTTGCCCCAGTTGCACGAATTGAAGCAATCAGGCTGTTCTTAGCCTATGCATCCTTTATGGGCTTTAAAGTCTATTAAATGGATGTAAAGAGTGCTTTTCTATATGGGCAGATTGATGAGGAGGTATATGTTTCACAACTCCAGGCTTTGAAGACCCTGACTATCGAAATAAAGTGTACAGGGTAGTTAAAACTTTGTATGGCTTGCATCAGGCACCAAGGAAATGGTATGAAACCTTAACTACTTATCTTCTTGATAATGGGTTTCATAGAGGCAGAGTGGATCAAACTTTGTTCATCAAGAAAGACAAGAATGATATCTTGTTAGTTCAAGTATATGTTGATGATATCATTTTTGGATCTACCAAGCCAGAGATGTGCAAAGAATTTGAGAAGCTAATGAAGGAAGAATTCAAGATGAGTTCTATGGGTGAACTCATATTCTTTTTGGGACTTCAAGTACAACAAAGGCCATATGGTATTTTCATCAATCAAGATAAATATGTGGCTGAGATACTAAGAAAGTTCAAGTTCACTGGTATGTGCTAAAACACATACCTTTTCATTATCAAAACTGACCCAAAACAACCAAGAAAGAGCCGTTTATTGCTAATATTTGTGGTTTTCTTGAGTTTGTGCATTTGCAGGTACGGATATGTTAAAAGACACAAAAAGAAAGCAAAAATCAAAGAAAACCGAGCACGAGAGAAAGTAGAGTGCAAAAGCTGAGGCTGAGAAAGGAATTTGCAAGTTTGGACAATCAATTCTCAAAATGACAGATTTAGTCCTTGAAGATATTTTCAAATATTACATGTCTGGTCCCTGAAGTTTCAGAAAATACAACTTTGGTCCCTATGATTGCCTTGGATCATTTATCTAGTCCAAATCCAATCCTATATATCCTAAGTCCAAACAAAACCCCACGGCCCAACTCGGCCTGGCCCAAACTCCATACACCCGCCCACTATATTCAAACCGGCCAAACTATCCAACCCGAATACCCCACTTACCCGTTATTTTACCGTGTCAAACAACCTTATAACCCGTCAACACCTTTGAAAATAATAAACAATCCAAACGCGCCTACAAAGGTCCCTTCTTCCCAAAACCAAACACCTGTTACCACCAATTACCCAAGCCATTTACCCACCTTACCTCGTACTAAGAATCTATCCAAAGCTTCTAGAAGCTGACTTGTCAGGAGAAGCTGCATACGTGGCCAAATGGAGCTCTCCCATTGGCTGCAACACCTCATTTGATGAATTGAAGAGCTTTGATTGGCTATGATGACAATGGATTGACATGTGGCTGTGGATAAGCCTTCTAGGCTCTTCCAAGAGGATCCCAAGGCTCCTGAATTCAGCTATATATAGACCCCTTGAGCTCACAATGAATTGGTGTCTTATTTTCCTTTAAATTTAGTCTAATGTTCTTGTATTTTCAGCATTTTCAGTAGTTTCTTAATGTTTTCTTAAAGTTTAATGTAATCTCAGTTTTTCTTGTACTCTAATTTTCAGTTTTAATAAAAGTTTTTAAGTTTAATTTTTATCTTGTATTTCACTATTTGAAAACTAAATAAGTCGTTTTAAGATTGTAATAAGCTCATATAAAACGTCCATAGCTTTTATGAGCTTATTTTGTTTTTACTTGTTGCAATTTATTCACTCACATCCACAAAAGGTCCGGTCAACAAAAGTCAATCAGATTGCTATTTTGGTTCGTAAATGGAATTGGGTTGATATACTTGCTGGATTGGGTTGTTGGTTGGTGCTTTACACTGGTTTGATACTGTTACTCTGCCCAAATTTGGCTAGAATAACTAAGTGAGTAATCACCTTTTTCCTTCTCAAACCTATTTTAATGAATGATCATGTGGCTTGATGATTGATGCTTGATTTAATGTTATTTGATGTTCTCTGATCTCAGTCTTTTAGTTGTTATAAAGTTTGCATAAGTAGGAGTAGGAGTAGTAGTGAAATCGCTCATTAGAATAGTTAAAAGGAGTGTTTGGTTTAATGCTTAAAACCGTACTAAAGGTTAAAATGTTGCGATGAGATCGCTTGGTTTAGGCTTGTCTTAGTTTATTTCATTCATCTCACCTTTTATTGCATCCAAAATCTCATAAAGTCAAAATTGCATCATCATCGATCTAATATGCTTAACTGTTGAAATCGGTGAGCTTATTAAGCATTTAGGTGTAGAATCTGTTAGGGTAGCTTATTTGGGTCTTATTACATCCACTTTTACCTTAATCAGTCACAAATTTGTCTCTAAATCTCAAAAAAGTCAAAGTACTAATCTGTTTTCAGAAGTAAAAACATGTGTAAACCTGTTTTTTGCAGATCTTGCAGACACTGCACAATGTTTATTTCAAGTAGTCAGGGTCTGATTTTTGGTTTAGTGATAGTCTGCTAGGTGGTCTTGAAGACCACATATCTGTTTTGTACTCAAGCTCTTCTGATAAGCTTGTGAATAAGCTCAACCTTAGGTCCTCACTCAGCTGTTGAATAAAAAATTCAGTTGGCATCAAATCTGTGTAAACTGCTTATTAGAGATTAAGAGTAGAAGTAATTAGTTGATTTTAGCTTATTTAAGTATAACTTAGTTCCTGTAGAAGTTTGGTGGCTTATTTTGTCGTTTTGCTTATTTTAAAGTGCTTATTTTGTAGCAGCTTGCACTACAGACTCTATTTTCTCTCACATAAGCCCATGTTTTATATTTTCATAGCTTTAGAATAATATTTTAGAATTTCCTGAATTTTCATAATTTTTAGCTACTATTTACTATTTTCTTAAATAAAAATAGTTTTTAAGCCTTTTAAATAGCTTTTATTGCAAATAATTAAGAAAAGTTCCAAAATTAATTTTTCAATTTTCCCAGTTTAAGAAAATATAAAAGCATAAAAATATTTTTCCTTATTTTCCCCTTTTATTTGGTATTTTCACAATTTAAATTAGATTTAAATAGTTTTAAATTAGTAGAAAATAGAAAATAATCAGAAAATAAAAAATAGTTTTGAAAATTCTCTTAGGTTATTTTAGATTTTATAAAATTAGTTTCATAATTTTCCCTTTGTTTTTATAATTTTTAGTTATTTAGTCTTATTTTTAAAGTTAAAATTTAGTTTTTAATTCTAATAAAATTCCAGAAAAATCCTAAAAATTAGTTTTAATTCATAAATAGTTTTCTAATATCATTTTTAGTATAAAAGTAATTTTAGGTTATTTTTAGGATTTAGAATAGACGTAGTTGCATTTTTATTCGCGTTTCGTTTTAATCCCGTATTTGCATTTTAGTGTAGAATTGCGTAGTTTGCCATAATTCTTAGGTTTTCCCCATAGGTTTTAATTCCATTCACTTTCCTGATCCCGTAGTTTAGAAAACATAATATTATCCCCTTCTCTTATTCAAATCCCGATAATCGAGACGTGAGTTGGAAATTCCATTCAACCTCGTTCGAACGATCTCTGCTCAAACCTAACACGCTTGAGTTACCTACATACTACACACTTCTTCTATTATTGATTTTATGCGAATCAATTTTTGACGCCTGCTGGGAGGGCTTGTAGCGAGTTTTCAGATTCCGTCTCGAATCGCGTGCATTTGAAGATCCTTCCCGAGTGAAGTTACCGCTGCTTTTGTATATATATATTTTGAAAACCCAAAAAAAATCTAAAATACCAAAACATTCTTCCTAGAGTGTTTACAAAACCATAAAATTAAAACCAACAAAAGAAACCGAAACGTCAATTGTTACGTCGGCTCACCTTGAAGGTACAACCTATACACGGTATAAGGAAAGTCTTGACATTAAATTGCAGATCAAGAACGATCCACTCTTCGTTCCGCCATTGCTGGCTGATTTTTTGAGAGCTACCGAGCACCGGTTGACGTGATGATAAAAATATTGTGTTTTCTTAAATATAAAACCCAAAAGATTTTCCTTTTCAAAATTTGTTTTAAAACCCAAAATATTCTTCTTTTATCCTCTTAACCCGATAATTCTTTTCTTTTACCCTCTATATGTTTAATTCTCATGGAGTCTCAAAATTTCTTTCAACCCTATTGCTTTAATTGTAGAGATTTGTTAAAAGATGATTCACTTTGTGAACGTTGTTTTTGCAAAGTATGTGGATTTTATCGCGAATCTTGTATGTGTTGCCCTTTGAAAGAACCCACCGGGGTTATCGATGACGTTTACATCGATTTTGAAGAAAGATTTGAGCGACGTCAAAACCACATTGAAAGCATGCTTCAAACTTTATTAAGCCACATTCAAACTCGACAATGTGTTAATGAGGAACCCGCTCAAGTTATGGAAGACGATCACACTATTCCGAGCTACCGAAGAACCCACCGAGGGTCACGGAGACGATTTCTTTGAACGTCGTGCTTTTCTTAACAACATTGAAAACTTGAAGCCTTGTCAAAATTTTGAAATATAATCTTGATGAACCTCGATTCTACTCCTCTCCGTGAGGAGATGGAACATATTCAACCCGAGGTGATTCCGCTTGTACTCTCGACTCTAATCCAAGAATTCTAGAATCGATCCTTATCTTTCACGATTCGTCGTTACGAGTTCGTCGAGTTACAACAAAACGGAACGAACTTATGAGCTTAAAGCGATTTCTAAACAGAAAGAACCGGAGACCACAACGAAGTGGTGGAACTTGCTAGCTCGTGAGCACACCATTTGTCCCATCTCCGGATTCTTATCCTCTCTCATTTCTCGAGCCTTTCGCCCGACCTTCCCTTCACTCACGGTTGAGAGAAGTGACGCTATTTTGAAGAGGTCGATGATCATATTTCTACGGACATTATTGCACCCGTTGACTCTCTCATAATGGGGGATGAGCATCTTAGTATTATTCCGGAAACGGAAGCGTCTAATGTTGAGATCCTTATCCCAACCCAATTGAGTCTGGGGTTGTTGATATTTGTGACGAGCCTTCTCTTGATATTTCGAATGATCATGTTGAGATGTTCTCTGATTCCGATAACGATTCTTATGGAGACATCGATTATGTCGACGATTTACCTTCTAAGCCCGTCAATATTGAGATCGAAAACAATTTCATGCCAGAAGATGAAGAGATTGAGCCTAATGATATAGAGATCGAGGATGAAGCATTACGTGAAACATTGTCGAATGTTTATCTTCTCATTTCCAAAATTGAAGCCTTAAACGATAATTCAAGTTCGCCTCCTATCTCCGTTAAAGATAGTGATTTCTCTCCCGAGCTTGAAACTTTCCGATTTGATGAAGAGATTAGTGGCAATCCCACTATTGTTGATGTTTATCCTCCGATTTTTGAGCGGTTCTATTTTGATGTTGATGTGAACAAAGTTTTGAACGAGATTTCCGATACTCCGGCTGATTACCCGATCATTGAGGATGCTATTGATGACCCAATACCACCGGGTATTGAGGATGCCGTGCATGATCCCGATGGGGATATGGTTGTTCTTGATGGTTTTCTTGACTCTCCTCTTTCTAATGAGTCCACCATCCTTTATCCTAAAGAGCTGACATGTGAAGACAAAATCTTTAAACCCGGGATATTTGACATAGATGAGCTTTATGCTAAAACCGTTTTTCGAGATAAGGATCCTCCGATGGATGCCTTCATTGTTGAGCCTACACATCTTATCCCTTACCATGAGCTCCCGTATTCTTTGGAGTTTCATCCTTTCTATCCATCATCACGACGTCCGCCCGCAAAACCACCGGATGATGGATCAATCTTTCTTGATAAACCTTTTGTGAGTTTGGGAGGATTTAACCTTTATGTGCTGGAGCCCGACATTTTCTTTCCTCCCAACCCACCCATTCTCTTTCCTTCGGAGTGAGGATACCGTCTTTGATCCGGTATCCTTCCCACTTGTTTCCCAAGGACAAATGAATTCGGGACGAGTCGGGCTAGCGACTCGGTGATCAAAAATGAGCACTTCGGGAGGCACCCCATGCTTATCTCTATTTTCTTTCTATTTTCTAATAAGTGACGTGAAGGGTCACCTCTTCGATTTCGTGTTTGGATGTTTGTGATGTTGTGTGTAGGATTTTCCCGATATGAAGACTCTCGTGCTCAAGTTTGTCTTTTCTCCACTCGAGTTTCATGATCGATCTTGATGGAAATCCGATATCCTAATCTTATCGACTAACGCTTATCTTCTAGCATACTTAATAAACGGCTTTTAGATTTTCGTGATAC
This sequence comes from Chrysanthemum lavandulifolium, assembly GCA_022545495.1. NCBI lineage: Eukaryota > Viridiplantae > Streptophyta > Magnoliopsida > Asterales > Asteraceae > Chrysanthemum > Chrysanthemum lavandulifolium. Next base: position 108,665,977 of record CM040244.1, read on the forward strand.
CTTGCTTTAAACATTGAGGACAATGTTTCGCTCTAGTCTGTGGTAGGTAATCTTCGATTTGATTTGACCGCACTTGCTTGTTTTCATCGTCGTACTCTCAACCCCGCTTTCTCCTTAAAAATGAAAAATTGTGCAAAATGAGAAAATTTTAAAATTTTTGAAGCTTTTGTTAAGTCTTTTGATTGAAAAGTTTGCTAGTCTCTTAGACAAGAAGCTATAAATGCAATTCTAGCTCACAAGGCCAAGATTTTGCAAGTTTCCAGTGACTTTAAATATGCATGACTTGATTTCATTAGACGAAGCATTTGCTAAGTTAATATATGTTTTGACACCTTGTTGACTTTCCGCCGGAGAGTAGGAATAGAATTGACTTGACGGGCGTGTTGAGCCCTAGCTTGTTCCTTAACCATAGATAATCTAAAATTATCGGCTAAGCATCTGCGGATCTCATTATTGGGATTTTAAATTTATGGAGATCGAGAAATGATAGAGTTACTTATGAGTTTAGATGCTAAGCGTGGAGTAGTTGGTTCTCTTTAGAGCCCATCAAGGTACTTATGGCTTTTGTTCCCACAAAATTGTTTCACCCATATCATCTTATAAATAATTAGAGATGTTGAGTTTTGGCGATAGTTAGTTTTTATCTTCTTAAAAGAATCTTTGTTTTAAAAATTGGGTACACATCAAGGATCCGAATGAATAAGCAATCGGTGATAAGTGAAAAGTAATAAGTAAACTTATGAGTCATGTGTCTAGATCGGACCTGGATCTTTAGCCGGGATTGAGTGAGGTCTTAGTCTAGCCAACCGGATCCTCATTTCATGAAGCCTATAGTCTTGAATTACCCGTGAAGCTCCGTGGTTCATAGCTCGTATAAGTAAAAGTATAAGTTTAAAATAAAAAATAAAAATAAAAAAATAATAATAAAAATAAAATTGATGAAAAGTGATGAAAATGAAAAAAAAATATATGAAAAAGTCAAAATTATAAGTGAATAAAGATTCCTTGATGTGGACCTCATTTTTGGGACAATGGTTCTTGAGATAAGATGGATAACTAATTATCGACTTAGCTTTGTATCTTTATCGGATAAAAGTTATCAAAACGAGAAATTTGAAGAAATTCAATTCTCACAAAAATAAAAATATCTAGAGGAAAATAGGAAAATGGGAACAAAAGGTAATTACACAAGTAACTTCCATGGGTAGTGTTAGCATCTAGAATCATATTTAACAATGATTTCGATTTTACGCTTAGTTTGGGGACTTGTGAAAATCGTGACGATGTATTCTATCCGTATGGTCACTTCACACGTGTTGTGTTTCCTACTCCGTGATCCTAACGTGTCGCTTGAAAAATGTTGGAGTTATTGATCGACATGAAAGTTCAACAAACCGTCACTCATAGTTGGAATGTGATTAAACGTAATATCTATATGAGAAATGAAAGGTTAACGGGGCGTTTTTAGAAATAAGGGTTTCTTAATCTCTTTTGAGGAATCTTTGCTACTTTTCATAGGTTTAGTAGAAAGAGATTGAAATCTTTGTTTTTAGAAGCGTGAGTTGATTACATTGCGTGAGGACACGGCAATCTTCTCGTCTGGGTATTTTGGTATGCTAAAACACATACCTTTTCATTATCAAACCGACCCAAAACAACCAAGAAAGAGCCGTTTATTGCTAATATTTGTGGTTTTCTTGAGTTTGTGCATTTGCAGTACGGATATGTTAAAAGACACAAAAAGAAAGCAAAAATCAAAGAAAACCGAGCACGAGAGAAAGAAGAGTGCAAAAGCTGAGGCTGAGAAAGGAATTTGCAAGTTTGGACAATCAATTCTCAAAATGACAGATTTAGTCTTTGAAGATATATTCAAATATTACATGTATGGTCCCTGAAGTTTTAGAAAATACAACTTTGGTCCCTATGATTGCCTTGGATCATTTATCTAGTCCAAATCCAATCCTATATATCCTAAGTCCAAACAAAACCCCACGGCCCAACTCGGCCTGGCCCAAACTCCATACACCCGCCCACTATATTCAAACCGGCCAAACTATACAACCCGAATACCCCACTTACCCGTTATTTTACCCAGGTCAAACAACCTTATAACCCGGTCAACACCTTTGAAAAATAATAAACAATCCAAACGCCCCCACAAGGTCCCTTCTTCCCAAAACCAAACACCCTATTACCACCAATTACCCAAGCCATTTACCCACCTTACCTCGTACTAAGAATCTATCCAAAGCTTCTAGTCGACTTGTCGAGAAGTCGATCACGGGCCAAATGGAGCTCTCCCATTGGTCGCAACACCTCATTTGATGAATTGAAGAGCTTTGATTGGCTATGATGACAATGGATTGACATGTGGTGTGGATAAGCCTTCTAGGCTCTTCCAAGAGGATCCCAAGGCTCCCGAATTCACTATATATAGACCCTCGAGCTCACAATGAATTGGTGTCTTATTTTCCTTTAAATTTAGTCTAATGTTCTTGTATTTTCAAGATTTTCGTGAGTTTCTTAATGTTTTCTTAAAGTTTAATGTAATCTCGCTTTTCTTGTACTCTCATTTTCGCTTTAATAAAAGTTTTTAAGTTTAATTTTTATCTTGTATTTCACTATTTGAAAACTAAATAAGCTGTTTTTAAGATTGTAATAAGCTCATATAAGCTGTCCATAGCTTTTATGAGCTTATTTTGTGTTTACTTGTTGCAATTTATTCACTCACATCCACAAAAAGGTCTGGTCAACAAAAGTCAACTGTATTGCTATTTTGGTTCAGAAATGGAATTGGGTTGATATACTTGCTGGATTGGGTTGTTGGTTGGTGCTTTACACTGGTTTGATACTGTTACTCTGCCCAAATTTGGCTAGAATAACTAAGTGAGTAATCACCTTTTTCCTTCTCAAACCTATTTTAATGAATGATCATGTGGCTTGATGATTGATGCTTGATTTAATGTTATTTGATGTTCTCTCGATCTCGCCTTTTTAGTTGTTATAAAGTTTGCATAAGTAGGAGTAGGAGTAGTAGTGAAATCGCTCATTAGAATAGTTAAAAGGAGTGTTTGGTTTAATGCTTAAAACTGTGCTAAAGGTTAAAATGTTGCAAGAGATCGCTTGGTTTAGGCTTGTCTTAGTTTATTGCATTCATCTCATCCTTTTATTGCATCCAAAATCTCATAAAGTCAAAATTGCATCATCAACGATCTAATATGCTTAACTGTTGAAATCGGCTGAGCTTATTAAGCATTTAGGTGTAGAATCTGTTAGGGTAGCTTATTTGGGTCTTATTACATCCACTTTTACCTTAATCACCACAAATTTGTCTCTAAATCTCAAAAAGTCAAAGTACTAACTGCTTTTAAGTCAAAACATGTGTAAACTCTTTTTTGCGGATCTTCAGCATAATCGCACAATGTTTATTTCAAGTAGTCGTGGTCCGATTTTTGGTTTAGTGATAGTTCGCTAGGTGGTCTTGCGACCACATATCTGCTTTTGTACTCAAGCTCTTCCGATAAGCTTGTGAATAAGCTCAACCTTAGGTCCTCACTCACCGTTGAATAAAAATTCGGTTGGCATCAAATCTGTGTAAACTGCTTATTAGAGATTAAGAGTAGAAGTAATTAGTTGATTTTAGCTTATTTAAGTATAACTTAGTTCCTGTAGAAGTTTGGTGGCTTATTTTGCTGTTTTGCTTATTTTAAAGTGCTTATTTTGTAGCAGTTTGCACTACAGCTCTATTTTCTCTCACATAAGCCCATGTTTTTATATTTTTCATAGCTTTAGAATAATATTTTAGAATTTCCCTGAATTTTTCATAATTTTTAGCTACTATTTACTATTTTTCTTAATTAAAAATAGTTTTTAAGCCTTTTTAAATAGCTTTTATTGCAAATAATTAAGAAAAGTTCCAAAATTAATTTTCAATTTTCCCAGTTTAAGAAAAATATAAAAGCATAAAAATATTTTTCCTTATTTTTCCCTTTTATTTGGTATTTTCACAATTTAAATTAGATTTAAATAGTTTTAAATTAGTAGAAAATAGAAAATAATCGTAAAAATAAAAAATAGTTTTGAAAATTCTCTTAGGTTATTTTAGATTTTATAAAATTAGTTTCATAATTTTCCCTTTGTTTTTATAATTTTAGTTATTTAGTCTTATTTTTAAAGTTAAAATTTAGTTTTTAATTTAATAAAATTCCGTAAAAATCCTAAAAATTAGTTTTAATTCATAAATAGTTTTCTAATATCATTTTTAGTATAAAAGTAATTTTAGGTTATTTTAGGATTTAGAATAGACGTAGTTGCATTTTATTCGCGCTTCGCTTTAATCCGTATTTGCATTTTAGTGTAGAATTGCGTAGTTTGCCATAATTCTTAAGTTTTCCCATAGGTTTTAATTCCATTCACTTTCCGGTCCCGTAGTTTAGAAAACATAATATTATCCCTTCTTATTCAAACTCGATAATCGAGACGCGAGTTGAAATTCCATTCAACCTCGCTCGGAACGATCTCTTGCTCAAACCTAACACGCTTTGAGTTACCTACATACTACACACTTCTTCTATTATTGATTTTATGCGAATCATTCGTGATGCAAAGTCATCAAGCACCCTCGCAGACAAGACTAAACATCAACTCTTGAAGGAAAATAGTGGTGAAGCGGTTGATGTGCACATGTATAGGTCTATGATTGGTTCTTTGATGTATCTTACATCATCTAGACCAGATATTATGTTTGCGGTGTGTGCTGTGCAAGGTTTCAAGTCACTCCCAAGTTCTCTCACTGATCCGTGAAGAAGATTTTCGATATCTTAAAGCATTTCCTACTCGGGATTGTGGTACTCTGAGATTCTCCTCTAGATTTGGTTACTTACTCGATAGTGACTATGCCGGAGCTAGTTTGGATAGAAAATCTACAATGTGGATGCCAATTTCTTGGCAACATTACAGTGTCATGGCAAAGGCAAGAAACAAACAATGGTGGCTAATTCATCAACCGAGGCGTAATATGTGGCCGTGCAAGTTGTCAGTGCTCAAGTTCTATGGCTTTAGAATCAACTTTTGGACTATGGGTACAATTTCATGAATACCATCATTCACATTGACAATAGCAGTACCATTTGCATTATTAAGAATCCATTCAACACACAAAGACTAAACATATTGAAATTAGACACCATTTCATAAGAGACCTTATGAAAAGGACTAATTCAAGTTGTCAAAATCCATACCGATGACAACGATGCCGATTTATTAACAAACGGACTTGATGCGGGTAGATTTCAAAGACTTGGTAACAAGTATTGGAATGCTAAATCCATAAACTTTTTGTGTCTAATGGTCTTTGGTGTTGAATGGAAGTCTCTCGTACTAACATTGTTGTATAAGTTTGTATATGTTTTTGTGCTTGTGTTTTGCTTGTTCAATAACTTTTATGCAAAGATAGATGGGGTTGATCTTAAAAGGTGTATAACCGAGATACACAACAAATGGTTATTGATTCACCATGTCTAATCCACATAAGAATCAACTAGTCCAGAGCAAACGGCCATCGTAAAGACTTGCCAAACTGCTTTATGGTTGATAGTTTACCAAAACTATATGGTTATCAACTCACCATATTCTTTATGATTAAGAGTTGGCTAGTCCATAGCAAACGACTCATGGTAAAGACATATCAAACCGTTGATAGCTGGTAGTTTGCTAAAAACTATGATAAAGGGCGATCAAATTTTAAATGTTTTTCTTTACCAACGCTTTGAAAATCTTTGTGAAAAATTCCCACCGCTAGTTCACAGCCCATCCATTGTGATGTTATTTTTACCATCGTTGTTCTAGCCGTTACAACTGATTGTGTCAGTAACTAATTTTTACTAGCCGTTGAAAGAAACCACTGATTTCCGTATATATAGGGTAAAATTTTGAGAAGATTATCTACTTTCCATATTGTTATTTATCCTTTTAAGATAAATATTTTCTAAAGATAGTCTTTCTTGCGCAATAATCTTAAACCCTACCTCTATATATCTTTCTCTCTCAATTGGCTAGTTATTCCTTCAATTCATACTGACAAAATACAATTTTTCAACAAAAGATTCTATGGCACTTATCACTTTTGCAGATGAGCACAACCAAGTGGCCTACTTACAAAAGTCAAACGAGAAGAGTGGCCCTGTTTTTCATCAGATTGTGGACTTTCTTAATACTACCCATATAAGGTATGCTTTACTTTTAAATCCCACAATCTATATCTCTCAAATCAAACAGTTTTAGACTTCTGCTCATTCCATAACCATTGAAACTAGAGATACACATGAAACAGTGGATGCTCTTAGAGCCATCTGTGGATGGGGTAACTATTGATGTTAATTGAGGCATCCTTGAGGAGAATTCTCCAATTGAATGATCTCAATGGTATCATCACATTACCTATGCCCGAAATTCATACACATCTTTCATCCATGGGTATGATACCACTGACAAAAAGGCTACTTTCAAAAAGAGTGGTTTTTGTCCCCATTGGAGATTTTTGATACATACTCTTTTGCATTGCCTAAGTCCTAAGAAAACCTCTTATGAACAATTCAGTTCAACCATGGCTTACCATTTGGTTTGTCTAGCTTTAGATAGGACTTTCAATTGGTCAAAATATATTTTTCAAAGTATGCAAGGCAATGTAAAGAGTTCAACAAATTTTTTGATGTATCTAAGGTTTGTTCAAGCAGTGCTAAATGAGTTTCAACTACAACCCCATACTAATGTTTATAAAATCCGTTGTCTCAAGCCTAAAGTTTTTCAAAACATGAACAAAGATGGCAATATGATTTTTACACCTCTCTTTCCTCAAATGCTTGCAAAGATTTCACCAGAACAAAACTCACCCATAATCTCTATTCCAAACATTGATTATACTCCACATGTTTCTCACACCTATGAGAAGAGGCACAAACACCAACTTCTCTCATTACAACACAAAGATGTTTCGAACCTTTGGTCTAGGAACAAGCAAAGGTGGTTCTAGACTTCAACCTAGTCCAACTAGGAGGAATTGAGCCATTGCCCCATGATTCACCTCTCCCAACATGTCACACAGATTGGAAGCGATGAGGCGATGGGCAACAATTGAATTGATGGTTTTGTGTACCAATTAGCCAAGCGTGTTGAATCTCTACAAAAGGACCTGGCACATGTAAAGGAGCCGCATGCCAAGGACATTAAACACTTAAAGAGGAGATTCGGACCTTGAAGGAAGAGTTGCAGGGTTGAAAAGAAGAGGACAACCCAAAGTTAGTGTTATCATCTTCATCCTCACCTAATAATGGTGATTCAACGATTTTGATCAAGATTTAGGAAATTCTCCCAAACAGGGAGGAAAACAGAACTGGAACTGGGGAGGACAATTGATTTAGAAGATGAAGGTGTTTCTAGTAAAGGTGCAGAGGAGTCGATACTCGAGAAGAGCAACTAGAGCAAGATATTTTTAGTAATTAAAATCGCTTGATTTTACCATCGATCCAATTTCCACTGCAGAGCCAAATATTCCCACCTTGAACATGATATTGCCATTGCAAGTGAAGAAATTGATAAACTAAAGAAAGACAAAGGTAAAGTCATATGCAAAGAAAAAAGCAAACAAGAAGAAAGGTTTCAAAGAAAGTACAAATTCGATTGCTCATGATCTTTGAAGTTGCAAGAAAGATTAATGAAGATGAAGTTCTTTGAAAAGAAAAAGCTTGAAGAATTGGAGATTGCAAGCTTTATGGAGGCTAAAAGGTTGGATAGAATGAAGATCCAATAGAAGATCCACTTTCCAACTGCTCCACCTACAAGATTAAGAGAGAAGACTCGAGTTCAAATATGTACCTCTTCAAGAAGAAATTGATTTCTTGATTGCAAATGATCCGTTGATCAAGAAGAAAGCAATTGACCTAGTGGTCGATAAGTCTTTAATCAAGATTAAAGAACAAAGACAGCTTAAAGGACTTTATTCGATGAAGAATAATCAAGCACTTCAAGATGATATTGTTTCACCAAGAACGCCAAAAGAAACAAGACAACCAACAAAGGCACAGGCGATTTCAGTGATGAAAGATTATTGTTGCAAGGTTGGTGGTTGGAAAAGACATCAATTCAAAAGAATGCCTGATGATAAAGTTGAAAGTATCTACTACAAAGTTCAAAGACAAAATAAAGACTTTATTCCAATGGACTCTGAAGAAGAAGCAAGAAGGTATCCTAATTTGAAGAGAAAGGCCAAAGATAGTGAATCTCGTATATCTAAGAAGACAAAGTTTGCTAAAGAACAAGAAGTTCCAAATGAGAAGTTCATCAAGAACAATCGATCGAGATGATTGTGTTAGAAGAAGAAGATTTCTACCGAACCACCGCAAGTTAGACATCCTATCATTGATCTGGAAGTTTTACTGACTAGCAACTTTTCTCCAACATGGAAGATTACAAGGCTAGGTGGTGAAACTTCATCATTTATTCGGTTTGAAGATCTCATCAAAGCTTTTGATGTAGATGATCTTGATACACTATGGAAGTTAGTTCAAGAAAGGTTTGATACTGAAGATCTCAAAGATATGAAGGAGATGCAGTTATGGGTTAATCTTAGAAGGCTCTATGAACCAGATGTTAATGATGATTTTTGAAAATTCTCATGTTCATGTCCTAGTACTAAATGGTTCTTCTATGATTCATGTGAAGTTCATCATGTTTCTACATCAAATGGAGTAGATGCATTTATGCTTGCTGAGAAAGAATATCCACTGAAGTCGGAACTCTCACCGTGATGTCGTGTACTACTATAAGAGTTCATGAAGATAGTGAGAAGGTTAGAGCATTGTTACTCGTGCTTCAAGATCAATGTTCAAGAGCTATTCAAGCATTTAGAAGAAGATGAAGTGTTTGAAAGAATTCCCAAATCCTGCGGATAATAAGATTGAAGAAACTTATTGATTTGCAGAGAAATCATAAGTTTAGGGAGGATTGTTAGTAATAATACTAACAGCTACCACCGATAGTCTTGTGGTTAACATCACGATGTTTACACTAGCAATGGAAACTCATTACCACTGCTAGTACAAATATTACCACCGTTGTTAGATAATTGTTAAGTAAACGTGTATTGATAAGTATAGAAAAGATCTTGTGCATATTCTATATTGTTAGGTTTATACTTATCTTGTAAAGGACTCAGTGCTATAAAAGGAGATCCTAGGTCATTGCTACATATCGTATCATTCATATTAGCTTCAAGGTGTAACCCTAGTGATAAGGAAGATCACTCAGATTATTTCTTAATAATATTGAGCTTTGTGTTTATTGTTCTTACTTACATTACAACATATAATATGTCTTCTAAGTATTACTAAGTATATTCCGGCGGCTTAGTAATATAACTCAAAATATCACTAACACAAGGTGTGTGTTTAGATCCATCATGTAGTCTAAAAATTCACCCAGATACGCCACCATAGTCTTTTTCCTTGAACATAAGTATGATATTGTTGATATAAAATTTGTTCAACATCGAGGGTAAGAACCACCTTTATCATTCTCTTCATCCGTGGCCATGTGTTGATTGGATACTTGCCTTGTCTCCTACGGTTGTCTTGCTCGTTTGCCACCAAGCTCAAGCTCCTCCATGTAACTTGTAAGCTACAATATTTACTTGTTCTTCTTCGAGAACATCGCTGATGTCAAATAACTTATCAACCTTGTGCAACCAATCTAGCACCGCTTCAATGTCAAGATTCTCAAGAAAATTAGAGATCTCACCTTAACATGATACCTTTGATGATCTTCATGTTGATTTTCATTCCTCCTAGAAAAACCACAGGACCACGATTCCTACCTCTTGGACCTCCAAATCAAAACCTCATGATCTCCATCTCCTTCCTCATATGAAGACCCAAATTTTCTTGTCTCCAAACTTGTTTAGGGATTGGTTACGCTTATGATTTCCAAAACCGTCATTGTTAGGATGGAATCTAAAGTTACCACATTCGTTACCCTCACGATTTGATGATTACCACCACCACCACCGATCGCGGATCGGATCTCTTCAAGCACGGTGGATATACTCGCGAATTTGGTTATGAGATCATTGATCGCACGATCCATGTCTCGATCGACCGCACCCCACCAACGGTGACGGGTTTGATGATCTCTACATCGCTCACCATCTAGGAAACTAAAAGCTCTAGATGTTTAATCGACGTAGACCTTCTACATCAATTAACACCGGAATCAACGTGGCTCATGATAACCGACACAGACGCGAAAGCAAATTTAGATAAATCCTAATCCAGGGTGATAACCAAAGCACTTGCAGAATAAAACCCAAACAAGAGTAAATACTCTAAAATAAAATTTTATTAATGATTCTTCGAATACATAACAATAACCCAAGCCCTATACTCATAGGGACGCCAAACTTGGGGAACAAGAAAGAAAAAATCGTCCAAAACCGACTCAAAAACTAAAATAGGAAACAGACCCAACTAAGGTTACAACGTAATTGGTTTTATCAACTATGGCGTAACTACCATTACGAGTAAACTATTTTAATTACGGCATAATTGATTTTATCGACTCACGACGTAACTACGACTACGAGTAAACCAAAATTTAACATAAATCTACTGGCATAATCTTGGCTTGGGTTACGTCGTAGTTAAACCACAAAACTACTTCGCCGACCTTGAACCTTGTCCGCATCGGTACCTTTTAGACTTATAGCTATCATCGCTTGGATTCGACTAGCCAATGGATAATTTATCTTTTAACCTTTTTCGTTGTGTAAGTTCTCAGATTAACAAAGGGGTTTAGTTTCGATTAATGAAATGCATTTTTAATCTGGTGTTATTTTTTATTCTGTTTTTGGTTTTTGATTACTTCATGTATGGATTTTTCTTTACATGTTTTGATTACCCTCCGGGTGGCTTTTTCGCGCGGTGATAATTGTCCCATGTGTTGGGAAATATGATGTTGCAATGAGTTTGGAGAGGTTGAAAAGTGAGGGATTGGTTATTGGGGTGCTATTTTTGGCGAGATTAGTTTCGAGTTATTTGCAGCAGGGGTTGTTGTGGGAGGCGTCGTTTGAGAGTGGTTTATATGATGAGAGTTAATGTGTTTGAGAAGGTGTTGAAGAGGGAGTTGAGGTTTTTTGAAGGAGGGAAGAGGAGTTTGGTTGGGGAAATGGCGTATAGGAGTACTGCTGAGGCGTCTGAGGTGGCTGATACGGTTTATGGTGTTATGAAGTTTTTGAAGGAGGAAGTTCCTTTGACCGAACGAGCGCGTGTGGCGTTATCAAGTTTTTAGGCGCCGGGAATAGAATAGCTAGTTAGTAGTCCACCTCTTTAGGTTTCTTTACTTGATTCCTATCAAGTAAACTTTTTCTTATTTTTAGCTTCCTCGTAGTCTATCCCCTTCTTTGTGTTTGTGTTCATAAAACCCTTTTCATTTGTCGCTATGGCAAGTGAAATTGCATTTGAATCATTAACAAATGAGGAACAATTGAATTTAAATGATTGGATTGGTTTTATTGTTCTAATAAATTTGTGAGTGAACTTAGAGATATCCAAAGGAGACGGGTGTAAGGTTTTGAAAAGGCCTTTTAGTGAGACCATCCGAAAAATTTTGAGAAAGGCCTCCTAAGCATAAACCATCAGTTGTTACAACTTGAGGAAATGGATAAGGAGGATTTATCTAACCTTAGGCATCATGATCAAAAGACCTAGTTTTAAGAACATGGAACCTAAACCCGAACAAGATTATGAGATGGTTATAGTTGAACATAGTGATCAAATTTTGAGAATGATTCTTATGAATCGACCAAGAGTTTGAAATGGCTAAAGAAGGATTTGAGATGCTTAGGAGTGTATTTGGGTTAGATCATACTAAAACACATGATGAACATTTAGGAGATCTAGATATAATGGAGAATAAGGTGGAAACTCCAAGCCCACAAGCCCTACCATCACTGAGGAACACACATCGCCCATAACTTACCCGGAAGAACTAAAAGAGACTATAAGAACCCGATTGATAGAGAACCTTGGACCAAACGCCACTAGAGAATGTAGGTTTATATGCTTGTTGTCATGACCTCTCTCTTAGTCCTAGGGAAGTTCCTAATTTGATGAACCGGAGCCTCAACCAAAAACCTTACCCAATTTTACGTCTTTAGATGTGAATCTTGGAATTGAATTAGGCCCCAATCCACCCAAAGAAATAAATAGTGCGGGTAGTTGCTTGATAAAGGAAGTAGACTCTAGGCCATGTAGAGTGGAAGCTAATATAGGAGTAACCCATGACCTTACACTTATATCACCCATTCATGGTTGATAACAAGAAACATTATGGGTTTAAACCGGGTTTATTAGGTCAAGATGGATCCTTAACTAAGAATATTTTGAAGTTGATAGAAGATGATCCATTTTTAGGAGAGAGATTTGATTCACCCGCTATACCCATAAAATTAGGTAAGGTTAGAATGAATGAAGTACACCCCTTTAAGCATATAAATCACCCATCACCTTCACCTCACGTGGCAAATTTCCACCCTAAGGGTGTGTATTCCTACTATCACCCGCACTTAAACTTAAGTGTAGGAAAACATCCCCTTTATCCGTTAAATAAGGGTAGAGTCGGGCTCGTGACTCGAACAAAACAAGCGCTTCTTGGGAGGCAACCCATGTGTATTTGTTTTTCATTTTAATTGTGTGTCGTATATCTTTCTTGATTGTTTATTCTCATGTTTAAATTTGTAAAAATGCTTTATTTTGTTTTTAACCTCGTCTTAATTACATATAAAGGTATTTTACATAAAGGATAAGTGTAGGGAGGATTAGACACGTTTTCAAAAGAAACGTAAATATAGAATTTCAATTAATTAAAAGATATACATGTGTTTGTTCGAGTCAAATTCTTGTATCGAGTCATAATGGATGTTTTGAGAAAATTTTCAGATTTTAAAGATGTAAATTTTCCGTAATTTTTCGTAAAATCGCAGACCGCTTTTTGTCAAGATAACTTTGACGGCTTCAAGATCGCAACTGACGGCGTCGGGAAGGAGCAAAAATAACGATTACTTTTCCTCGTTTTGAGCTACTTATAAATTTTGGAATTTTCGGTCTTAATTTTCCAAAATTCAGAAACATCCATTCCACAAGCATTATATCCTAGTTTAGTAGAGTCTTATATATTATTACCGCCGATTTCACGCGATGGTTTCGTTTGTTTTCTTCAGTGTGCGGGTTTTATTTATCAAGAAGAAGATACATAAGGTTGGAAGGAGCTTTTCACGCATACATTCTTCTTGGAAAGGATTTAACCAATACTTCACACGGATCCTACCGAGCTAATCGGGGAGTATTAGTTTCTTTAGTTTTTATTACCTTCTATTATCATAACTTTGATACTTTGGGAACATTGGGGACAATGTTCGGTTTAAGTGTAAGGAGGGAAAATAAAGCGGAACTTTGAAACTATGCTTATCCTTGATTATTTGCTTTGTCCAATTGTATTTGTGTAATAAACCATGAGAAAATGTTGGTTAGGGTAATTTTGGCACCAAATTTAAAATTTTCATGACATATAGGAGTGGGCCATTAGTCTTAACAAAAGCGTCTCACGGATAGGAAGTTACATGACTAGCACAAAAACCCTTTACCACCTAAATTCCACCCATGTGAGGATCGCCCTTTGATTAGTAGGAATTAAAGCATTCATCTTTAATGCTTAGAGTGTGAACCGTAGTATAATAGATTCTAGAACTTGTTTTGTGATGCATCCCGAGATCGCTAGTAAGACTACACTTGTGTAGTTAGGAATAACTAAATGATAAGAGGCATTAGGATAACCCTTGTTTGATACCCGTAATATAATTACTTCTTCCACATCGGTTGAGTAATTCCCCACACCCTGCGCTTGTACTCATCTTTAGTACACGATACCCTAGTTAACCCCTCGAGCCTATCCTTTTCGCGGTTCTCGTGATGTTTCGGTTTTTCGTGAATATCAATGAAGAGCATTGTTTACCCCCACCCCAAATGTACACCCAAAACGCCTTAGCCTACCTTGTATGCACTCACTTTTAGTGCATTATTATCACCAAAAAATCCTTAGTTCAATTATCTAGTTGCTTGCATAAGTTGCTAAGTCGAGTCCAATCCTTTGTATACGATTTTGGGACGATTGGGACTCATGGGAAAAGTTAAAGTTTATGAAATGACGGGAAGGGAGCGTTAAATTCAATTCCCTTTATTTGCGTAATAATGTACTCCAAGTGTTTTGATCTTTTCAATTCGGGTCAAATTAGTGTTAGAGTAATAAAAACTCAAGTGTAGGGATGTGCCTATAAATCCCTATCATTTTGATGTTACCGTAGAGGATGGTAGAGTAAAAGTGTATGAAAAAAAATCAAAGAAAATAGAAAAAATAGAGTGTTGAGAAAAAAAAAAAAAAAAAAAAAAAAAAATGGCTACCATCCTACATATATCATTTAAATTTATGTTTGTTTGTTTCAGTTATCTAGAGTTTAGAGTGTCGAGTCTTGGCTTAGCAACGACATTCTTCGTATGCTTGTAACATAAAGATTTTTGACTTGCCACCACTAAATAGCCTATCCCACCAAACCCGTTGTTACCCTACCGTAAGCCTAACATTACAACCCTTTAAAAGACCTCTTTGATAGTCTTTCCTAGGTGCTTACGCCAAAGAGATGGAGGTTTGATCTATTCTCAAGCCTATGGTAATCTATATACTAGGACCTATTAATGAGTGTTTATCTTCCATTTCCAACTTGTTATATTTCATATACCGGAGAGATGTGAGTACCCAAACACCCCATGTGAGGTGCTAGTATGTAATTTTCGTGCTTGTTATGACTTTTATGGGCTTATATGTGTTGTGGATTGTTCTAAACCAATGCTTCATGACCCCAACTTATAAATTAATTGGCAAAGCACATTTGCTGAGGACAAGCAAATACCAAGTGTAGGGATATTTGATAAGGTTTTAAATGTACCTTTTGAGGGTCGTTTAAGCCCTTATTTGATCACTTTTGTATCTGTTATTACTTAATATCGTTCCTTTTCACTTTTAGGTCTCTTGAAGGTAAATTGTTGGAATGGCACTTATTTGGACGAAAAGGCGGATATCTGAAGAAAATGGCCAAAGTCAAGAATCGAGACACTCAAGTCGCTAAAACACAAGGGACGGCATAAGGTGTTATCTGCGACGCCGGAGCACATGTTGTGACGATCTGATAGCTAAATTGCTTATTTTCAAGTGACGGTGTCAGCTTTAAAAGAGTAGGTCGTCGCAACTCGACGGCCTAGATTTGATTCAGACGGCGCCGAGGTGAAGAGGACGGCGTCAAAGCATAAGGTGACGCCGTCGCAAGATTAACGGCCAAGGCGAAACCCTAATGGCGGCGACCGACCGGCGTCACAAATCATAAGGTGACGCCGTCACATGTAATCTTATATATAGAATCATAATTTTCGCTTTTGGAGTGTAGTCTTTTGGAGTAAAAACCTAAACCGAACCAAGGCTGTCTTGTACAAGATTTTAGGATTCTAAACCTATCTTACACCAAGATAAGTGTTTTACTTCATTAATTCAATTATGTCTTCAATTATTTGTGTGTGTGCTCGCATGTTCTCCATGTCCGCTAATTTACTTGTGTGTTGCTTAGGAATATGAAACTTAACTATTGAATATTGATTGGTTGTCTCTTATCTTAATTGTTAATGATCTAGTAATGCGATAGGTCATTCGTTGTGTAGTTAATGCTTGATTAATCTTTGTGAACCTTAGACTATAACACCTAGAGTAGTTGTAGGCTAAACCATCAAAGAATACCTTAGAGTTAGAGTTATAAATCCTAGAGATTTTGTAGACGAGACCCTTTGGTAGTTTCAAAGAGTTAGGATAAACGCATACCCTACGACCTTAGACACACACGCGATTAAGAATAAGGACGTGACAATTCAACCATCAATAGGAAATAATTAAGGAGTAATAAAACCTAAGTAAACACATCTTTAAATCATCATACGAGCACACAATAATTAGACATAGACTACCCTCACCTTAGTTAATTAGATAATTAGATAGTAGAGTAATGGTGAAATACCAACCCCCAAATCCAAACCCCGAGATTTGTACTTTTCCATTTCCTAAAAACATAAAAGATAAAAATAATCTTCCTCAACCCCAACCTCAGCAGTAGTAACTCTCACTAGCATTCCTATTCCCCAGAGAACGATATCAATTCCGTGGCTTACCCTAATACTACACTACAAACGATTAGGTTCACCGCCTAGGTGTTGAAAAACTTGCTCGACGAAAAGGAAGTTTCTTTGACCCCGAACGACGCGTGTAGCGTTATCAGAGACTTTGAAAAGACATCAAAAGGACCTAAGTGACTCAGTCAAAGAAACTAGAACTAAGTCTTTGGAACAAACTACATCTTTGATGTCCAAAAATGATGAACTCGAAGCTTAACTTCAGGAAAAGGGTTTCACAATTGTTGCATTAACGAACGATATCAAAAAAGCAACTGGAAATAGTGTGAACAATAAGTTTTCAAAACCATCAATCTTGGGGAAACCAGTTGTACAACCACTTAGAACCAATCAGTTATTAGACAACCGACTGCGTTTAAGTCTGAACGACCAAATTTTTCAAAAACACCGTTTGCCTCCCAAGTTGATGCGAAACAAGTTTTGACAAAACCAGTCACTCCACATTATTTTCCTATGAAAAATACTCCTGAGTCTGTTAATCCTCAACAAGTAGCTACTCCACATTATGTAAGAGATGGAATCTTAGGTTCACAACCTCGTATGATGCCTCCTGGTTTATTGAGGAACACAGCTAAGGTTCAACCTGTTAAGTCGAGGATTTATAGTAAGTCATCTACAATGCATAAGAAACAAAACAAACCTAAAACTTCTACTAGATGGATACCAACTGCTAAATCTTTGGAGACTAGGAATAACGATAAGTCTTCCACTATGCATAAGAAGCTTAACAATCCTAGACCTTGCCATAAGTGGATACCATCTGGTAGAAAGTTTAAGGATGCTGGACTTAAGTGGATACCTACCGGAAAGCTGTTTACCGATGGCAAAACCATGGTTAACCATGAAACCCCCAAGGGTTTGGCTACTAATGTCACTAACCCATATATATGCAATCAAGTTTGTAATGTTAGTACAGGTAGTCCTTACTCAGTTGCAGGTACATTGATCATTCACTACATGGGATGGATCAAAGTCTCGATGACTAAAGCATGAATTTCTCCTGATTCAGGAGATTAGGAAAGTCAAAGTTTATGTATTTCTGCAATGATGTTTGAAAAAATTAGTTCAAGCCTCGTTCTTCAACGGCTATGACGTTTGAACACTTCAGTCCAAGCCTCGGCCCTCAATGTCATCATAATGGCGTCTGCAGATAACACCTCAGGCCCCGTTCCTCAAAGAAAAGAAAGGTGTACACTTCAGTGCGCTTTATCTTCAGAAGAAGAGAAATCTTCTTGTTTTTTTACCATTCTCGTCAGCAAGCTTCATGCCCTTCCTATGCTCAGCCAGTCATCAAGTGGATCTACCTACCGTTGATTGTATTCTTATTTCACTTGCTCAATCAAAAAAGGCATTGGCAACATCAGATGCAATTTTTGAGGGGGAGAAGTGTGAATAAACTAAATGACAGTTATCAAGTGGATCTACTTACCGATTGATTGTATTCTTATTCACTTGTTCAATTAAAAATGGCATTGGCAACATCAGAGGTAATTTTTGATGGGGAGAAGTATGAATAAACTGCATGTTGATGGATGTTTGTAAAATGCTCATACGACTCTCCTCCAACGCCTAATGTTCTACACTAATGATGTCTAGGATTTATTGTTCTAACCTATGTTTGATGAATACTTCTACCTCCAAAGAATGTTGACCATCCAGTTCCTGAAGCTCCTGCTCCGGTTTCGGCTGACTCAACTGGTTCACCTTCTTCAATTTCCATTGATCAAGATGCACCCTCTATAAGTACATCTCAGACTACTCAAGAAACTTTATCTCCGGTTATTCCTCAAAGCGTTGATAATGACTATCATGATATTGTAGTTGCACTCATGAATAATGATCCATTCTTTGGTATTCCTTTCTCAAGACCTAGTTCTGAAGAATCTCTTTCTTCACGGATTATTGTTTCTCCTAATGTGTACTCTGTAAATCAACCACATAAACATAAAGGAAAATGAAAACCTCATCCGCTTGAAGACATTATTGGTAAATCTTCCAGATCGGTCTCTCACGCCTCGACTACCCACTCAAGCCATGCTTTTGTTACTTCATATCCTCAAATGAACCTAAAACTTACAAAGAAGCATTGATTGAATCCTGCTCGATTGAAGCTATGCAAGAAAAGTTCAATAAGTTTGAAATACTTGAAGTTTGGAGCTCGTTCCTCGTCTAGATCACACTATGATTATGACTTTAAAGTGGATACTCAATGACATATTTGATGAACTGGGAGGAGGATTGAAAAACAAGGCAAGGTTGGTAGCACGTGGATATCGTTAGGAAGAAGGCATCAATTTTGAAGAATCATTTGCTTCGTTTCATTCAGTGGATCGGCATTTGACTTTGTGATTACGAAATTGATCGGATATCAATTAATTGAAGATTGAAGTTAACTTTCACAAAGGCGTGTTCTTATTTTATCTTGAAGTCGGGGTTGGTTGGATGCAATACTTTCAATGATAACTTGCTCGTGCTTAGAATTCGAGTTGAAGACTTGGTTTATCTAGTTACCAGCAGTCGGGGTAGATAGTTGAAGACCTGGTTAACTATCACTTTAAGTATTTACGTTTCAGTACTCAGTGTCACACGCAGATGATGTTGTGGATAATCGCAAGAGGTTTTAACGTCTCATACTTTGGTTGAGTATTGAGTACTTAGAGATTTGCTTAGAGCATAAATTATCAACACTGTTCTTCCAACTTTAGTGCAAGCTTAAGATACTAATGCTGGGAATTCGACTTCAGTTTCAAGTTTGGTATATCGGGTTTGCTTCATCAGTGGTTACTTCAATTTGTCTACATATTGGTTGGTTAAGATAGTTAGAGAGATTTTTTATAGCAGTTGATTCTCACAGGATTCATTTGAGCTAATTGTGTTCTTCTCAAAGATTTCAAGAATATGAGTATATTATGTGTTTGATTACGGGTATCAAAACCAACAAGGGGAAGGAGATATATCTTATTGCTAGCGAGTACACGTGATGAACTTAACACTTCTTCTTTATTGAAGTTATTCCGGGAAGAAAAATGTCATAACCGCAGAAAAACTCAGTATCTTAACTCGTGGCTTTTGGTGTATTATTCCAACTATTTGGGGGAAGTGGTCTCTGGATACTTTTGGTATGTATTACTTCAGCTTTCAGTGAGAAGAAATATGCGAAGAATATTTGGAGTGTGAGATGATATTGCTTATCGACATCTTCATCACGTGTATATGCTTTATGATAAAGTGCTTCCGGTTAATGCTTCATGTACACAATGTTATGATGATTCCGATGAGATCGCAACCATCAGGGGAGAGATAAGTGTACATCAGAGACGCACAACATGTTCATGTGATCGAGCTTGTTATTCCGGAGTTGATATCCGTAGAGATGATCAGTGATTTAACTTGTTACTTGGATGTCATCGTCTCTACTCTTGTTGGGTACATGTATACATTATGGGCTGATTGGTTATATGTAAGATAACTGGAATGCATTTCGTGAAATGAAGATGTTGGTATATTGTTCCATCAAATAGACAACTGCTTAAAACCGCAGAGTAACGTATGCATCAGGGACGCACAACAAGTTCACGTGATCGGCTTAATCACTTATTCTGCATTGATAACCGCAGAGAAGATCAGTGCTTCATCATGTTACCTTGGTGCTATCGGTTACTTTGGGGTGTTGAGCTTAATACAATGAGGCTGTTTGCTTGGCTTCAGCGACTTGGGGAAGTGGTCTCAATCTGAATTTTCGGTTGGGGAAGCTACCAAAGATTCACATTGAGAAGGCTCAATTTCAGACGATTTTTAGGAGCCTCGAAGCTTTAATGGTGAAAATTTAAGAAATGTTGACTACTAACTTCTACCACATTCAGACCGATATCCTCTTTTTGGTATTCATGTCAACATCTTCTTACATTGAATTATTTATTTTGTAAATATCTTAAACCTTGTTGTAAATAAAAAATTTTAAAACCAGCAAAAAGAAAATAGAAAAATATAAAACCAACAAAAAACCCATAAAAATCAGAAAAATCAGAAAATACCAAAAATATGGCTTTCTCAAAGCATATCTTCTGGTATCGATAACATCGAAGGACCTAGAAATGTCATTCAATAAGATGGGTCTTTAGATGAAGTTCGAAAAGAAGTTCAAAAAGTTTTTCAAAACATGCCTACAATGGCTTACAGTCATTTCAGGCTTTAACCCGCGCTTAAAACAATGGTTCTGATTATTTCGCATCAGAACCGCTTTTTCAAGAAAGGAAAGTGTTGTGCAAAATCAATTTTGTTATACATATCGAGCACTTATTCTAAAAAATATGAGAAAGCTCGTCACCAAAAAGACGGCTGTTCCTATACAAATATTTTTCTTAATAAGATTCTTCAGAAAAATATTTGTTTTTCAAAGATGGTGGAAATGAGATGTTTGAAAATCAATCAGACTTGGGTTTTCATAAAATTTGACACTCAATCAATGACTTCAGCTCTTTTAAACTCTTCATTAAACGAGTCATTGATTAAGGGAGAGAGTGTTTCAAATTTATGTCATCTAACAGGCTTATTTAATCATTCAATAATTAACAGAAAAAGGTTTTTTCCAACTTTGAATTACCAGGATTTGATTGTTAGGATTAGATGATTCAAGTTTGATGTTCATATAAAATCCCCATGTCTTTGTATGATCTGATTGAATGAGTTTCGATGTTGGATTGACTTTTATTAGTCGATTGCTGTTTGGGTGTTTTCAACCACCATATATTTGTATGTATGTCTATCTGTGTTGACTAACGTATGTAGATAACATGGTTTATGACAATTTTCCCGCTCCTGCTCCCACAAAATTGGATGATCAGATTTTGCCAGTTTATGATTGGGTGCCGATAAGAAAGGGTAACTATATCTTGGATCGACAAAAGAAGAAAAGGAACCTAATATTTTAGATCTATGTGAATAGTCTGCTTGATATGTACAACTCAGAGGTCTCACTGCATCAACAGATGTTTCTTCCACTCTTACAGCAACAACTGAAACAGCTTATGTGTTTCTACCACCTAACGTATCTTTGTGTAGGATAAGCAGTGAATTATCCACATTTGTTGTCTCATGGTGGTAACATATTGTTTGAAAATAAATCGAACTCAAAGTTTTGAAAATCAACCGGACTCTAAATTGTCAAAACATTTGTCACTCAATCAATGACTAAGGTCATCGATTGAGGGGGAGAGTGATTTCAAATTTCATATTTTCAAACGAAATATCATCAAACGAGTCCATTTGTACAAAATAAGTGGTGAATCAATGCTTTTTGCTATTAGGTGTCAGTGTATGATCTTTCGTTATACTCACAGAACTTTCAAAATGAAAATTTTATTTTAATAAAAGATCTTCCAAAATTATCATACCTGGCACTAACAAACTCTCTCAAATATTGAGGGGGAGCGATAAAATGTTCCTTATCAGTAAATATTAAAACAAAGCCACATCTTTCCCCAAATATTTCTAAATTATTTAAATCAACTGGGATCACTAATTTCAAAAGGTTTAAAATTTTTGATCGGGGGAGAGATTGTGATTTAAATATCAAATATGATAAAATAGTGATTGTTTAAGACTCAAAAAGGCACTCCTTCTTCCATGTGCTAAACGATTTCAAACACCGATGCGCATGTTGAGAGGGAGCATTTCTAAAAGATAAAAAACAATTGAGGTACAAATCCTTTTATATTATATCACAAGTATCTTGATTGGTTTTCAAAAGTATACGTCAATTGGTTTGAAGGCGGAAACAACAGTACCACAAGACTGACCATTTTATTTGATGCATTGGAGATATAAGGATGGTAATGTTAGGTATTCATTCCCACGATCCCGCCAGAGCCAGAGGGATCTACTCAGGGACAATCTATTAGTTTGTGTAGAAGTCGTTAGGTATGATGAAAAAAGGAGAAAAGTGAGAATAGGCGAAGAGTTCCTACTGAGATAGAGCTAGGACTGGAACAAACCCAACAAGGTTCTAGTGATGAAGTCTCGGTAAGCACTGAAGGGGTTGAAGAATGAAAAAGAAATGAAAAGTGTAAAGGTGAAAAGAAATAGCCTTCCAATAATTCAACCTTAGAGTGGCGGGTTCAATAAATATCTCTTGGTAGGTACTAAGGTAGCCGTTATTGAAGACAAGGCGTCATGGAACCAGGTGACAGACTACACTAAACTTCCCAGCTACTAAAGTTCTCTTAAAAGAAATTGTTTCATTCTCACGGGGAACCTACATAATCTATCAACTTTCTCTTAGAGATGGTTGATATTGAAAAAGGAGACCATCTCCCTATTCTCTGCTTAGGAAACCAAAATGCACTATTGAGTCTAGAGCTAAGAGATCAATAGTAAATACCATTAGGGCAGACAATTTTATGAAGACTTGCTGTTTCACACAATGTGAATAGTAAGAACATATATGAGAGTCCTTCGCATTATCCTTGTGGTATTTGCCAGAACATCCGAGCGATACTTAAAGTATTCACAATGAAGATGGAAATCCTTCTAGAGCTAACATCAAACAAGCTCTTGGTGGGTGACATGTGACATCCTTCATGAATCAAACTTTTGACAAGCTGAAAAAGCGATGGGGCGATTCACTCTTGAATCAACCTTGTTCCAGGAAATGGATTGACTCATGTTTTTGGAAAACCTTTCGATGTGTACAACAATTCTTTTTCTAGCACATCGACTACGTGTTAATTTCTCAAACAAAAAATATTTATGATTGAAACTTAATCTTTCTCATAAAACTTTCGTCGTATTGCAAAACTCTCTCTCTTCAACAATACGCGATTGTTTTTCAAATCAATTTCTTATCAATCGGTGAATCTCAATTATTTGGTTCACTCCTCAGTGTTGTCTACTTTGAGGCGTTCGGTTTGAGAACGACTAGATCAGCTGAAATCACGTCAAGGAGATTCTTGAATTCAACCTTTGATCATAGGCGTGTTTATCTTGATCAGCGGGCAACCATGGTTCTTGCAACCCATTCAACAAAAGTGAACAAAGACACTTTCGTGTGTTTTATTGCTAACTATTGTTTATTGGAACATCGGCAGTTGCGGTGATCGAGCGAGAAGTCAATCCATAACCACATGCTCGCACATCACACTCGAGTTTAAAAAATCATGATAATCTAAAGACCTAAGCAATGCTTCCGCAACTACGATGCGAGATATCATGATCCAACAAAGTGTGGCATGTCGGTCCGAAAGTCACAAATGTCACATGGAGGCGATACAACAAGAGGATGATACTGATTTACTTCGCTTCTTGCTTTGGTTTTCAATAAGGCTCAGGCAGAGGCACTTTCACCTTTTTGGCTCGTTCCGGCAGGAGTTCTCTTGACGACTAGCTTCATCGCTAGGCTTGACTTTAAGCAAGCTAAAGCTACCTTGAATCAAATCAATCAAGAATGAAAAAACCGCTTACCGAGAAATAGGAAGAATGACAAGTTGGTTTGAGGACCTGCTGGTAAAAGGAAAGGGGTCCCGATTCCGAGATGGAGCCAGATGACGCGCAGTCATCATGAGCGACAATGACCAAAGGCTGGATAGGCTTTTTTATGTTGAAAGCCCCAAAACTAGCTATCTTATAGCAGACAACTAAGGCAAGCCTAAGCTCAAAGATCACCAAATCATTGATCAATTAAAGACCTCCACTTGAAGTACAAAGATTACAGAATTTGAAGAATCAAAGTCTACGAGCTCGGAATTGAACTTCATGATTGAATGCTAGGATGCAAATTGTAATTTATGGGGTGACCTCCCTTAGGGGGAGATTGTTAGGATTTGGAAAATTCATATAGAAGAGTTGGTCACCCCGATTTTAGTCTAGTATGTGTTTAGCTCGTAAACTTAGCTATATTTATTAGTTATTAGTTAGTTAAGTAACACCGTAAAGGACGGATATGTCTTTACCCACTGTATGTCTGATCCACAGCCCGACAGAGTGCATAGTTGTAAGAACTATTAATACCCTCTACCTCCCAAGGTAGAGGGTTGGAGCTTTCAATCTAACATTTCTTATTTCTCTTTCGCTTTCTCTCTCTAGAAAGCCTCCCAATTTCTACTTTCTATCTCTAAACTTCTTGCATAATTCGAACCATATACTTGTGTTATTTAGGTGTTACAATAACCAATATTTTACATTTTGTGATGAAACATGATGCAAAATTTTCATCAAACAAACTTTTATTTGAAATACTTTTTCAGTGGTTTTTTATTGCCCAATATCACCTTTTGTCTCAACTTCTTATAGATGTTTTGATGACTTTTACTAGACAAAACTAATATAGCTTCACGATTTTTTCAACACAAACACCTTTTTTTAAAGAATTTTTAGTGCTTTTATTCCCTAACTTCATCTTTGGTATCAATTTAAAAATATATATATATATATATATATATATATATATATATATATATATATATATATATATATATATATATATATATATATATATACTTTGAAGACTTTTACTAGACAAAAACTATTGATATAACATTTAAACATTAATGAGCATAAAAGCTTAAATTATTTTTTTTTTAAACATTTTCGTTGCTTTTCATTCGACAACTTCACCTTTATTCTCATCTTTTTATAATTTTTATTGACTTATACTAGTCAAAACAATTGATGAACATAAATTTTACAAACTTTTTTCAACGATTTTATTTATATTGTACCATCTTTTATGTAAATTATTTTTCCCTTTTTAACCAGCGTCTGTCTTGCACTAAATGGTAATGATGATTTCTAGCGTACGATAATTAATGATTTGTGATATTATCTTGAGTGTTTTGTGTAGCGTTTAAAATAAGAAACCGATGAAAATGCAATTGAAACGATTGTCTTATACGATAACTAAAGTCTGTATAAAATTTTAAAATCTATCTAACAATATATAAAACATTTAATGAAAATAAAAGTAATCATCAAATCGGTTATAGATAAAAACAACAACATATCGCTATCGTCGCTTAAAAAAACTAACAAGGATGGGATTAATAGTGCAGTTGTTGAAAAACATCCAATCATCAAAATTTGCGTTAATGTGATTAGCAAAAAATAAAAAATAAAATGCTAATTTTGCTATTTTGTAAAGATTTGGCGTATTTAGCCCCATTTTTAAACGAACGTATTAAGCTTATCGAAAAGTTAAATGCACTAATTTAACACATATTTTCTCTTAATTGTAAAACATTATTATCGTTTTGAAGAAAAACTTATATATATATATATATATATATATATATATATATATATATATATATATATATATATATATATATAGGGTGGCGTCATTGGTGACCACCTTAAAATAAAAACAATAGAACAAATGAAAATGTGACACATACCCTAAGCATTTAAGATAAAGAGGAAAGTGCATTAATGACATTTTAATTAATTATCTAATAAAGAATGGTAAAATAGGTAATCTAATTTCATCTCCATAATCAGCGCCTGTTTTCTTGTTATTTTTTTTCTAATATTTTTGACACATATTTTGTGACACATTATTTAATAATACATTTTTAAAGACCCACTATTTTTACACACTTCATTTTGTATTGCATTTCTAGTGACATATTAAGTTATTTTTATACTTAATCCTTTGATACATTACTAGTGATATACTAATTTTTGTCTATACATTTTTATTAACATACTATAATTTTTGACACACATTGTTTCTTGATTCATTTTAAGTGACGAACTAGGCTTTTCGAAAAATTTATTTTCATGATATATTTCAAGTGATACATTTAATTTATTAATTTATTTGAAGTAACATTCTAAATTTTCTCGACACACTTAGGTTTACGAGCACATTTTAAATAACACATTTAGTTTATTGATACATTTACGTTACATTTTAAGTTTTTAACACATGTAGTTGTTTTTTTTTTTTTTTTTTTTTTTTTTTGAACAAAACACATACGTAGTTTGATGATACATTTGAAATGACACACTATTTAATATCTATTGACTTGCTGACTTTTCAAATAGTATATTTTATAATACCTATACGCCATTTCAATTACAGTAATACATTAACATATAACCTTATATGTACTCGAGCATAAAGGTCTAAAATACTCATACATCAAAGATCAAAACTAAATGTTGTCTGAACCCGTAACTGATTTCTACGCCATTGCCTATGGACTCGAACATAAGATATCTGAGAGTGTTTTGGCAAGGAACGAAGCAAGAGTTTCGATCGAGCCAACTTATTGAAGCTAAAAAAATAATAGACCTTCGTTAAAAATCACGGCGATTGTTGTAGATCGAACCGATATACGGATCGGCTGGGTGGGAGGCCTGAACTAAAAATCAATATTACACGATCATAATCTCGTGGCCGGAAAAAATAAAACCCACCATTGTACCCCTTAATCGTGAGATCTATGGCCGAAGGTAGGGAGTCAGAGGCTTGAACTAGATGTGAATAGCACATACGATCGAAATAAATGGAGAAAAAATGGCCAAAGTTTTTTAACCTTAACGCATACAAGTAGTTTTAAAGAAAGATTTTGAAACCACATGTTTCACCTTGAACAAAACACACATACCCCATATGTGAATAGCATCTCTCGTAAAAGAACATAAAATCTCATGAATCCGGTAGAACCACGGTCGCAGAAGGTCGCCGGAAAACTATTAAACATGGTGATCGATGATTGGGACTCCCTAAATGGAAAAGATCGGCGTCAAATAAGAAAGAGGGTTTTTAAAACTTTTTGTTTAAGATATGAGAAAAAGGTAGTCCCATATCTGTGTGGGGTTGGTTAGTTTCGAGAGAAAGATAATCACATATCTGTTTTTGTGGTTATCTATAAGTGAAGGAGTGCAAGAAAATTAGGATAATGAAACATATACTCTCCTCTCGAAATAATTATTCATATTCCTTTTTTGTGTCTCAAAATAATTGTCACCTTCATTTTAGGTAATAAAAGAGAATTTAGTGGAGGAATATTCTTTTCGAGTGGTTGAAATTTATAGGGTTCCCACTTTTATTAAACTATGCTTCTTGTCGGTACGACAATAATTTTGATTTTATGAGAATACCTATTATACCCTTTTGACTATATTAAGTATTTATGTTTAATTTTAAATCTTTTAATTGGATTGCCACTTGTAAGATTTTACGGTTCCTATTGTTTTATGTTAAAGTTGGTCATCACGTGAACCTAAATATATATATATATATATATATATATATATATATATATATATAGGGAAGGGATGGGTGCGATTCAATTTTAAGAGGGATAGTGCGGATAATATCATGTAAGAATTTTTAAAAATTTCAAAAAATCAAAAATTAAAAAGTAAAGAGGATTATAAATTATTAAGAATCACGAAAAAATTTCGAGAAAAAATCGATTTCTTGATTAAAGGTATTGTGATATTAATGTGGATTTTGACTTTTAAAGTCAAGATCGATCTTAATATCACATAAACCTTTTTATTTTAATCAAATTGTTAAAATCACACTAACTTTTTTTGATATCATACTACTTTTTGTTTTTTTTACTAAATATTATTAATATCATTGCTATTTTTAATAAAAAATGTTAATATCACTTTCTTTTTATTATCACGGTGACTTTTTCTTTTTTAATATAATCATAATATCACCGCAACTATCGTATGTTTTTTAATAAAATTGTTAATATCATAGTAAATATCATATGTTCCTTAATATCACGGTTCAATTTTACATGTAAAAAACTTAATATCACATTTGGTTTTATAATATCACCATTTTATAATATCACAACTTCTTAATATCACAATAGAACTCATAATATCGTTAATATCACTGGGACTCATAATCAAAAACTAAAAGTGCTTAGAAAAATGGAAAAATAAAAAAATGAAAGAAGATAACACTAGTAAGGTTCGCTCAAAAAGGAAAAAATTAAAAAAATCGTTACATGGTCAATTCTACCGTGAGTTAGCGGATCTTAACTTTTTACAAAAGTCAAGATCGATCCGAAATGGTGGTCCGGATCTATCCGCACGTCCGCACTAAAATTAAAAATCCAGACATGATCTCACTTTATATATATATATATATATATATATATATATATATATATATATATATATATATATATATATATATATATATATATATATATATATATATATATATATATATATATATATATATATATATATATATATATATATATATATATATATATATATATATATATATATATATATATATATATATATATATATATATATATATATATATATATATATATATATATATATATAGTGTGTGAGGTTATTTTCAGAACCACAAAAAGGTCGAGAACTGCGAGAACCAATCTCAGCCATTAAATATTTGATCAATGGCTATAAACAGATGTGGCAGTTTCGTAATTAAGTGAAAAAGCAAGTATTTTTATTGAAAGAGTTAATGGGCAATATTGTCATTTCATATTCATAACTTTTAAAACCATTCAAACTAAACCGTCCCTTAATAATAGGTGGGATCTCAATCTCTTCTAAAAATATACACACCATTGTTTTTCTCTCCATCACAGATCCCAAACTTTCTCTCCATCTAAAAATCCCAAACTTTCTCTCCATCTAAAAATAAAGAAACACCACTAAAATCATTGAAAATCAAGATCTAGTTTAGTCTCCAAGTATATCAAACCCATTATCCACCGTAGATCTTCCGGTGATCGGTTTTAATGGAGAAAAAAGATCTGTTGCTATCTTGGCTTTTTCCGAATACGATGCCGTCAAATTATCGCAGATATAAGGTTATGTTTCTAAATTCATTGTGGATTTGAAAATATTTTTGGTTATTGAGTCTATGATCAAACCGTAGAATGAAACTATCGTTGAAAATATTTCTGGGTTAGAGAATGAAACTATCGTTGAAGGTGTAAAATAATTCTTCTAGACTTTTGATCTAAATTTTGGATTTGAATATATTGTAGTTATCAATTATTAAAATATGTTTTTTTTTTTTTTTTTTCATCTAAATTTTTAGTTGAGGTAAAATCATAGTCAAACCATGAGTACAACCTTGCATTTGTGCTTACACGAGTTGATCAACAATAATACTCAAACTATTGGTAAAACTATTGCATTTGTTACTTAAATTTTTGTTACTATACAGAACGAGTAAAAAAAAAAGTGAAGTCGAAAGAATTTTTCTATAGTACACACTATAATGAGACTATGACTGTTTTTAAGTATATTATACATGTGCACTGCTTGATTGTGCGACGAGTTTTTCATTGGGAGATATGATTGGTAAGCATGATTATGATGTCATTTGTTGAGTGGTTATGGTATTTTGCCTAATACAAAGTTATAAAGTTATAAACTGGTGTTCGTAATATATTTGTTTGATGTGGAACCTAAAGACAAAACATTGATGTTGCCACTTGATAGTATATAGGCTGTTACAATTTATAATGATAAATTGATTGATTTAGCAAATTTTGTCCTGATATTGTAGATATAGTAAATTAGTATGATATTTGGTTTGAGAGTGATGTGTTGGTACACTAAATTAAGCAAATTTTGCATATGTGTTATCGAGGCGTATGTGTTTTACGGTTTGTGCTGAATTTGATGTCTTCCGTGCATATGTGTTTTATAGTTTTGAGTTTTAAATGTATTGAAAGTGCACTTGTGTCATTTATATGATATAGATAATGATTGTGCATTTGTATTATGTTAGTTGTTATGATTGAAAATTCGTCTCCTAGTTGTTTAGATTTTCATATATGTTTCTAGTTGTTTATGGTATAAATAACAATTTTTATGCTTTCAATTTTGAATATGTTTGATAAAGACGAATAATGACCAATATAGGAAGTCGCACGCTGTCTTGACAAACATATACCTTCTAAGATAATTTGATTGTGATAAAGATGTAAAGACACACGCGCACATTGACGATCGCGAATACATACATACAAAGATCACGAGTCTCTTATCGTTAATTATTATTAGTGCACATGTATAATCGATTTATTGTACTTGCATTTTTTAGACATATGTATAATGTTTATGTTATTGAATTTCGGTTTTGAATATTAAAGAATTGACGCTAAAACATATATGCAATTATCTTCTTGTGAATCACATACGCATCCATACTTTTAAAAACATAAATGTTGAAAAAAACTATTCAAAATTTAAGTGGTTTAAGCAATTGAACACTACATTCTAAGAAAAACACATATTTAAAAAAACACATGTGCACCTCGACTTATATGAAAAACACATATGCATCTTACTTTTTGAAATCATGAAAAAAAAATTCCAAAAAGAAAAAAAAAAAAAAAAAAAAAATCCTAAAATTTAGGAACTAAAAAACGTTTTTATTAAAAAATCAAAAGAAAATAAAAATGTACTTTTACTATTATGCTTTTGAATTAAATAATAAAATTAAATATCCAAAAATCTCGATTGGTTGATCTTTTGCTCGCAGCTCGACCTTTCTTGCTTACGAAAGAACCCTTCCTATATATATATATATATATAATATATTAATATAGCGACAAATCATTTTGTGTTAAAAAAGTTTATGGGTTCTACGGTGTTCATGGGTTGGGTAATATCCGAATAAATCGAAAACCGAAACCGAACTCAATCAGAATCGAATCGAACTGAATTATATATTCGGTTTTCGGTTCGGCTATGGTTTTAGCAATCCAAACCAAAAACCGAACCGAAACCGAATTCAAATAAATTTTATATATTATATATAAAAAAAATATTAAAACTTTTATATTATATATATAACATTTTTAAGCTTGAAAAAAATTTTGCTAAAATATATATAAATAAATGAATAAATAATTAAATTTATGTAATTGGTTATTCGGTTATGGGTGTTCGGTTTGAGTTCGGTTCTCGGTTATACCTAGAAAAAAATTAACCGAACAACCCGATAACCGAACCGATGAACACCCTAATGGCTTCTAAACGAAAAATAATTAAAGTTTGAAGATTTGGGGATTAAAAATAATGTTTTGAAACCCGGTTCGACCCGGTGGTTCAACTGTTGAACTGCTTCGTCAAAAAACGTCGATTTAACCGAGTCAAGCCGATGCGGTTGGGTCAAACAGGTCAAATTAAATAGGGTCAACCCACCGGTTTAAGTGTCCCGGTCAACCCGATTTTCGATATGTATTAATAGTTTCAAATTTTCACTTTTACTTTTGGTTTTTCCTTCATATATAGTATAGCAGGTACCCAACGCTATGCGGCCGGGAACCCTATGACGATTAACCGAGAAATAGATCTTGATGAGACCTCGATTCACCGGTTGTATGGGTTTCAACGGGTCCTCTCTAACTCGTTTCGGATGGTCGTTATTGGTTAGCGAACCGGACGCAACGTTGGTTTCCGGTTGAACCTCGTTTTCGGATGGCTGTTATTGGTTAGCCGAACCGGTGACGACACTGGTTTCGGATGGCTGTTATTGTAGCTTGTTTAAAAAGTACATTGTGAAAATTTTATTTTACTTTTTAGTAAGGGGTGTTTTAATTGGTTGTTTTTAATTTGGTATATATGTTTTTAATTGGTTGTACAACGTGAATAAATTATTGTAGTTTTAAGTAATTGGGTGTTTTAATAAGAGTATTAATTACATAATACATTTCTCTCACATTTGACTTTCAACTTTTCACTTTTCAAGGTTTGACCGTTTTTCTATTATATGTAGTAAGTATAGATATGTTGTAGCTTGTTTAAAAGTACATTGTGAAAATTTTATTTTACTTTTTAGTAAGGGGTGTTTTAATTGGTTGTTTTTAATTTGGTAGATATGTTATTAATTGGTTGTACAACGTGAATAAATTATTGTACTTTTAATTAATGGAGTGTTTTAATAAGAGTATTAATTACATAATACATTTATCTCACATTTGACTTTCAACTTTTCACTTTTCAAGGTTTGACCGTTTTTCTATTATATGTAGTATAGATAAAATAGTCTATCACATTCTCGATCGTTATTTTGTTACTTTTAAAATTTTAAACAAATCTGATAAAATTTCGCTGATCCTCCTCCATCACACAAAACCCTCATATTATCTAACTGTCTATCACATGGTTGATTTTGGAATTATTTTTACATATAGGATATGCTTGGAGCGAGAAATTGTGAAAGATTACGAAAGCTTAAGATTATTTTGTTGAAAAATAAGCTTTGTTCAAAAAATAATCTTTTTTTGTGTGACAAAGATTATGGATTATTTTAGAAAAATAAGTTCCCAAAAAATAAGTTCTCTACAACTTTTAGAAAAATAAGGTTTTAAAAGATTCCGGAGATTATTTTCATAAATTATGTCATTTTACACTTTAATCCGAAAATATCGCTAATTTGCTAAACATAACTACAAAAAAAAAAAAAAAAAAAAAAAAAAAAAAAAAATCTTCAATTTTAATCTTTTTAAGAACAACATCACTAGCTTCAAAGATCCCACCTCACGATCTTCAAGGACAACACTAGTGATTTCACTAATTTCGCCAATTTGGAGCACTCTATATTACACTAGAGAAATGATTGGGTAGTGAATTATTGGTTCGTGAAAAAATAAGTTCGTTGTTGCTATTAACATGATATTACATATAAGTTTGATATATAATTATGCATACCAATTAAGCATGTTTATCAATGTTAGTTAACATTATTCAAAGAGTTTATCTCCATTCTCAATGTATTTAATCTATAGCATGTGGATGTCGAGTCTGGGCCAAATTCATAGTTCACGTTGAGTTTAAAACTCAATTATATATGTGTGAAATGTTTTTTGTTTTTCTAACAACCTGAAATGTATTTCTCGTAAGTGAACTTATGAAACAATCGACACATCTTGGTCAGCTCACATTGATGCTTGGTAGATGAATTAACTATTACAGAACCCGGTATAAAAAGATTAAGGTGTGTTTGTTTTAAAAGAAAGTCTTCTACTTCTTTACTCTTACCAAGAAGAGGAGACGCTTTACTTGTTTGCTTTTTTTTTTTTGAGTCGACTCAAGAAGACATATAACATTTTACTCAAGAAGAGGTGGGGAACATTTTATCGCCTCTTACCGATAAAGATTGAAGATTTGTGTTAATATAATATATTTGATGGTTTATTAACTATGTTATATTTATGATAAAAGTGTTGTTTCATATTTACATGCTTCTTATTATCGTGATTGCGTTGATTTAATAAATAAATTATGACAATGCGATTTAAAATCATTCTGACAATTATAAAAAACAAACAACATTATTTCGTTCAGATTTAGACTTTCTAGCCACCTCTTTTTACTCGTAAGATGTGATAGTCAGATTCAGACCTAAAACATCTTAATGAAACAAACAGATTTGAAAATTTAAAGGTTGAATTTGTGCGTCTATAAACAGACCTTAAATAACACAACAAAATGGTAAACTGTGGGAAGATTATTATTCTAAAGCATAACAAACCGACGGACTACATATGTATTCACTCACTTTCAAATTTCAAACTCATAATATAACGGTTCGATAACGACACTAGGTGTCACAACAATAAAAACGAAATCGTTACTCCCTCAAATCAAAACCCTTTTTCCGAATCCAATCCAATTATTTTTCTTTTCATTATTATTAAATAAATCAATTCTGCAATTTCTAGGTGTCCTTTGATTAAAATCATCACATTTTCTCAAATGAATCCAAATTCTAATGACAATGTTCCAAACCCTAATGTTGATCGAAATGACAAGGTTCCTCCACCGCCTCCTGCTCCTGGACCACCGCAGACCGCAGCCAACAATCCGTACGTGTTGGCTGCTCCTGTACGGGATCCTCCCACGAAAAGTAAGTTTACTTCTGCTATTTGTTTATTCTTAATCTTTTTTTTAGGTTATTGAAAGACATCGTGAATATATGATGATCTTAAATGATTTGTTTGGCTATATGTTTATGTTTTTTTATTTCTCTTGGCAGGTAGGATGGAAACGGTTAAGGTTTTGTTTGGGAGATGGGCACAGAAGGCGGCTGAGGCAACAAAAAAGGGACACGAATATGCTGGAGATATGTGGCAACATTGTAAGTAATTTTATGTATTTTATGAAAAATGAACTGTATAATTTTCTTAACTTTGAAGCATTGCATGTATTCAAGGGTGTTTGGATTTTGGTGCACTTTTATCATCTTATGAGCCTATTCGGTGACCTAATTAAACGATTTCGGTTGTTTGGACGCATAAAACAATGTGTAAATTTGCTAATTTTAGGCCAAAAGAATCTCTTTAAGTATCATTCAGATTTCTTGTTTAGATAGCTTCAATATAAGCGTACGATGAAACAATAAACCTCCAAACACCCTTTAGTTGATTATGAATAAAACAGAATTTATTCCATCGTGGACATTAATTAGGGTGCCTGAATATTGTTTGTATCTTTGTATATTTTACCTTAACTGAATCGATCATCAACCTGCAAAGTGGGGAGTATCATTATATATATGTTTTATCCTATGCATATACTATGTATTAGTCGGAATTACTTATAATTTCAAAGACTTCAATGAGAAATAAAATTATCAATTTAATTCTCAGATCCTAATTGCTTATAATTTCAATGAGCAACAATATAAAATAGTGCAATGTGAGGCCTGACTCAGATAAATATTAACAATTTCGCTTGAAAAGTTATCACCATTCAGGAGTATATAATCTTTAGTAACTTTACAATATATAACGGGATCCTCCTTACAAATTTCACAGTTCTCGAATGGTCATCAGTCATCACTATTTGGTGGTTATTATTTTTACAATTGTGGAAGCTTTCCCTTAAACTAACTGAGAAAAACATTGAAGTCTCCGGCATTTAGGTTTCGTTTTCAGGTTGTTGTGCCTTGACGAGTTACATCACGTATTAGGCTTTTTTATCCTCGTTTCAATAAAAAGGAGACCAAGTAATTAAGAAAACTCTAAAAACCAAAGAAAACTGTAATAAAATGAAAACTGTAATAAAATCAACTTAGTTTATGTGTTTTGTCTGTGAGGGAAATTCGATAAAAAATAAAAATAATAATAATAATAATAAATTAAAAAAAAATATACAATTTTGATCTTTTTCGTTTATAAGAGAGGGTAGAATGATTATATTTTGGTTTATTGCGATGATAGTGAAGGTTTTTGGGCTTACTCCGATCCGTGGAGTCAGATTTTGTTTATTTTGTATTTAAGCTTTTTCATCTTGATTGTAAGAAAACATATAGAAGAAGGCGTAAAATTTGAAGAAAAGAAACAGAAGTAGAAGAGGATGATGAAAGTCGTCTTTATTTTTCTTTTCATTTGCTACATGACCATTTCCGTGATTCATCATCAACAATGGATAGTAGATAAGAAAAATTATGTACGTACATATGACTATTTTCATTTGTATAAAATTTGTCTAGATCACTCAAGTTGTTGGAAATCAAACTTAACCTTGATATCATTACTTGCATTCTCCCTAAATAACACATTCTCTATCTTTGATCAGCTTCAGTATCATGTAATTTTTAGTCTGATTTTATGTCTAATGTCAAATGAACACTTGACACAGATTTGATTTAACCGGAGCATCATATTACTAATACTGTCAGTAATATGGCAAGAATGCTTCATCACTTTAAGAGATGCATGCATGTATACCAAAATGCCTTCAGTTATGAAGTTTTCCAAATTAATGAGGAAAAAAAGAGTAGTATACTGATCCATTTAGTGGTTAACCCCAAAAATGTTTGAGCTCATTTCTTTTACTTTTCCTTCATGCTAACAAAAGCATGAATCATAGTAGGCGATTAATCTGATTATATAATGGGTTACGAAAGTAGCATGAACCTGAGACCCTAACAACCCCCTAATGAGGATGGGGACATCATTGATTATTACCCCACCCTTCATTATTGATTTAATAATATTTATTTTGGCATTGAACCAGTGAAAATGGGTCCTAGTATTACTGATGCTGCTGTTGGAAGAATTGCTCAGGGAACAAAAGCTCTTGCAGAAGGTGGATATGAAAAATCTTTAGAACAACATTCCAAACAATTCCTGAGGAGCGACTTCTGAAGTCGTATGCATGCTACTTATCAACTTCTGCTGGCCCTGTTATGGGAGTACTCAGACGTGTCAACTGCAAAGCTCGCATTTTGCAGTGATAATCCACTTCCATATAGAGTTGGTGATGAGAAGAAATGGAGCTATTACAAGGTATTCTTCCCAAACTACCAAACCCCTTGTTTTTGTTGTGTTTTGTTTCATATATGATATTTGTACAATGACTTGTCATTAGTAATTGAAATGCTAATTTAGGTCACCATGCTAATTTAGTTATCCACTGGTCATTGCTGTAGATTCTACGTTCCAGTCAAAAACTCATTATGGACCCACAATTACTAATTCATTTATGCTTTCGACAGAAAAATTGATGCCTTAGAAAGAAAATAGGATCATGAATCTAAAAGTGAATGAACACACTCAAATTCAGGAACAATATGAGCATATATGCCAAACTCAAATATTTTCAACATGTATATATATTATATGTGATCTAGAACTAAAACTAAGCAAGGTAAAACAATCCCACAACTGATCTTTCAAACAGATGGTGAAGATTAACAACTTGACATAGAGGATGAGTGATTAACCATAAATCGAGTCAAACCCCTTGATATATTTGACCCATGTTCAATTTCGTGATTCTGAAGGTGTTAAGACCAACAAAAAAAAGAACTAGTGTTATCAGCATCAGCATCCAATATATACAAACTACATCTTCATTACTAGTCCCAGTAATTTTCATTAGTTTCTTATTTGAACTCACCCAATACCAACACTTGTAAGTTGCAACTTCTTATGCATTAAACACATTAAACTAACATGATTACTACTAAATAAGAGTCGGTCCGAGACTCTTAAAGTTCTATAACTCTCATCTCATGATGAGAGATTTCTTTCAATCCTAAAAACCATCAATAAAAAGCTAGTAACTAATAATCATGACATCATTATTTAAGCTTAATACTTTCAAAATCCTCTCTCGAAGTATAATCTTGGTCATTGAAGGCTTTCTCATAATAACTCAAAGCTTTATCAATCTCATCCTCAATCTTGATCTTAGCAAAGCTACCAAAGCGTTACTTCGTTGTTTCACAATTTTATCAATTTCACGTTGTTGATTTTAGTGTATCCTTTGTTTTGTAGGTAAAAAATTATTTTGGATCGAGTATTATAGACATATCAAGTTATAAACAAGGAAGCTATTAAGAACACGGGAACAACATTTCCATGGGAATAAGAAGTATAACACATTTATCCATAACGAAATTCGGAAATATCAAAAATAAATAAATAAATAAATAAATAAAAAATAACAAAACAAAGGAAAACAAAAAATGAAAAATCATCTTTAGTGAAGCTATAACATAATTCACGTTTATTAAATCATGCCCCAAGTCATACATTCTAATTCTTCCTTTGAAAGAAAATATTCCATCTCACCATCACAACACTATTATAGAATTTTCCATATGTCATTTGTTATAGCCCTGAAAATCTTGTTGTCCCTCTCTCAAGGAGTTAAAAGAAGACTGGTCTCAAGCTCGAAGCAAAGATCATTATATTTAATATAATAATCTTACCTCTAAAATATCACCAACCGAGTAAGCGGACAAAATTTAATCATAGAGTATGCACATTCAAAAATAAAAATAAATTGAAGAGGGTATGCATTTAGTGTTAAACTAGCATAAATTTATTAAAAAAAAATACAAAATTTTTGATTATTGATGTTTTTGAAATACATACCCTCTGTCTTAAGTATGTCCGTCATGAGTCAACCCACCAAATGTTTGGCTTCTTCATCCTCATTGTAGCTTTCCATATTTTCACTTCTTTACCTATAGAAAATCATCGTTACTAGTATCATATTTTGTTAAAGTTTTTCTTCACGCCAACTCCACAACTTGAACTTCTACATTACGATTACTATGGTTATGCGTTTGAAGATATCTCATCTCTATCATCCTCATTACCACTACTATGGTTATGTTTGGAGATATCCCATCACCGCCATACCCTTGCTCATATAATACTACATTCCACTTCGATATTTTGTTTCACACTTGAGTAAAGATGTAATGATTTTTGTTAAAGGTTGTGGGGTTTCTTAAGACCAAAATAAATCTCTATCATGGATGAGAGTTATTAGTGATAATCATATTAGTATATGTTGTATATCACTCTTAATATTTGCTTAATGTAGGGTATAAATGTTAGTTTAGCTTGTTAAGTAGTCAAATACGATAAGGAATGTTTGGTTGCTTTGCTTACTAGGCAAGAAACCGTGTTTACTTGTTTCCTTAGCATCCACCACTCCATGTCCTACATGGTTCGGTTCTCATATTAGTATATGTTGCATATCGCCTTAATATTAGCTTAATGTGTAGGGGTTTAAATTTTAGTTTAGCTTATTAAGTAGTCGAATAGGATAACTAATGTTTGGTTGCTTTGTTTACAAGGCAAGCAACTGTGTTTACTTGTTTCCTTAGGATCCACCGACCCATGTCTAACATGGATCGGTTCTCCCCACACACCGACATAAGTGGAATATGCTACTAGATAAGTCGGTTGGTGACACGTGAGTGAACATTCCTAGCTTAGATAGTCATGTGAGTTGCACGTGTAAATTTCCACATGCTTGGCTAACAAACTATCTCGCCAAAACTTCCCTTTTAAATATCCTTGTCACTTTCATTTTTAGTTAGTATGTTTTGTAATAAACTCTCTCGTGTAATCTTTCAACTCATTTCACTAAAACAAATCCATTTCCATTGATGATACAATCCTGTTTTGATGATCTGTTTATGTTTTTGTTCTTGATTATCTAACAGTTTGTAATCCATTAAATAATCCCTAGTGGTGTGTATCAAGTGGTATCAAAGCGTTATCCTGGCACTCCGGTCATTTTTCGACGAAGCGTGTGTTATTCCGTTCAGAAATACGATCAAGTGTCAAACAATCATAGTGATCACGTGAACAACCCTTAGTGGTTAATTTCTGTGTTTACGAACCCATGATCAGGGTAGGAGTAATACTTAACAACATGTTCAAACAAATCAAGAAAATAGCACATTCTTATAGTTAGTTAGTATAATCTTGAGTTAGTTGAAAATGGTAATTGAAACTAGGAATCGATTGGGCCTCAAATGGTTCAATGGTGGATTTTGATGATGAAACCAAGAAATACATTCACAATTATTGCCGCAATGGTGGTGGTGCCTTAGCAAGACATGCAGGAGAATGAATCAAATGGCCAAAGAACATCTCTGGCTTGAGTCTGCAAAACCAACAAGTGGAAAATGGTAATGAAGGTGAACCATTGTATGGCATTTAGTATTAGTTTAATATGTTTAATTTATTAGAAAAGTGCAGGATTTTAGTATATACGTGTTCTTCTTTTTATGATCTATTATAATTTAATAATTTGTTCACACTACATGTTCCACCTTTAGAGAGTTCGGTGCGCTGACTTCAGTTATAGGTGGTCATCACGTTAGCTTTTACCCTATAACAATTTTATAACATAAATCCTAAAAAATACCCTCCCCAACCATCACATGTTACATGTCAGTGAGACCTGCTTTACAGTTTATTTTTCATTTTCTTTAAAACAAACACGTTTCATTAAACTAAAATTAAATTTACAATAAATAAAATAAAATGCGACATTTCGCTAAAAAAACTACATTTTATCTTGTCCTTGTCGTTCTTGATATCGTTGCAAAAGATGATCCACAAGATCATGTCGAAAGTGGTTATGGACATCTTTGTCATGTAGTTCCTTTTGTTTCCTTTGGCGTCATGTACGTTACATATTGGCTACAGGACTAACTCACATATTTGGAAATTTTCATCTTTTAGTATTATGTTATGCAATACGATGCAACAATACATAATCCTATCCTGTTAAGCACGTGTGGGTGATGCTATAATCCCCCAACAACCTTGTAATACACCAAAAGCTTGTTACACATCTTTTCTTTCACTTTCTTAAGCCCTCTTAAAATTTAAATCATGTTGATTTGACAAAAGAAGACCAAGTGGGATAAATACCGCCAGCTAGGTAATATCCTTTTTTGTAGGTTTTACCATTCACCGTATACAGAACCTTAGGAGCGACATTGTCAATGAGGTTGTTATCAAATTTGAATGGTATAGAACATAGGTTATTATTTGCACTCACCATATAAAAAAATGCATGCCAAATCGACAAATCTTGTTATGCAATTGCTTGAAGCATTATTATCGAATATTTGTGACCCCCCCTTTTGAATTGCCCTTTGTAAGAAGATGAGATATACCTCCATTCCCATTGCATACAATTTATACTATCACGCGTACCCAGGAACCCATGATAAGTTTCGTGTTTTTCATATACACTCAAAATATCATTAGGTGAGGGTTTTCTTAAATACTCCTTTGTTAGTCTCAAAAGTAACGATAATCATCGATTTGCACTAGTTAATTGTTAGATTAATACGCGAGAAATAGAAACGTCAATATTGTATTCATAGGAGTATGTAACGCTATATTAACCTCCTAGCATTCCCTAGAGGTGTAGAATTCTTCTTTCTAATCTAATACTCTCTCTAGGACGCCTAACTTT
This sequence comes from Chrysanthemum lavandulifolium, assembly GCA_022545495.1. Taxonomy (NCBI): domain Eukaryota; kingdom Viridiplantae; phylum Streptophyta; class Magnoliopsida; order Asterales; family Asteraceae; genus Chrysanthemum; species Chrysanthemum lavandulifolium. Next base: position 108,707,031 of record CM040244.1, read on the forward strand.
TATTTTGAGCTTCCACGACCTCCGATTGTGTTAGGATCGTGATATATTTGAAAACAACCTTCGAGTATAAATCGTATGATTTGGTAAAATTGTCCAAACTATCATTACTACAATGTTCAACAATTTGTATATATTCAATAAAAGCATCGGTGTTGTCCTGCTGCCAATTAGCGATAACGGATATGCATTTCATTATTGGACTAATACTCATTCTACCAAAAATTGGTCATGACCTAAAAATAAAAAGTGTTCGGGAATATGTTCAACATTAGTTAGTTATACCTTCAACTATTGATAAAAATACTTTTGAACTTATTCGGAACCGTCACTTAAATTGTTTAGGGTATTTTGGGTTGTCACCGAAATAATCTACCATAAGACGTCTTTTGGCACCTATATAGTATCGCGGTATGGTCATCCGAGTGTTTGAATTAGCGGCTCTATCATCATCAAAAGCTAGATATTTTTCATGGTAATCGACAACCCAGAAAAAATTTGGCTCTCTTTGTCGAATAACTCATCTTAGAAGTGTATGAAATCGAAAGAAAGTTGAGAGTTTAGGATGTTTGTATGGTAAAAGTATATATGAAAGTGTATGAAATGGGAAGAAAAGTGAGTTAGGTTGTTTGTATGGTTAAAGTGGGTATTTAATGGGAAAGTGGGTTTTAAATATGTGAAAACTATCCTTTAGGGGAAAAAAAGTTTTCTTTGTTGGGATGGCAAGGGCGCCTATGGCGCGGCCCTCGAGCTCTATAACGTGCTTGCACCATGCACTCTTATAAACTTCGGTTCTTCCATATTTATTTTTATAAACCTAAAATATAACCATCTACTGAGTTCCATATTTATCATAGGTTGTAATCTTGAGGCACTAAAGTTTGTATCCAAGATAACAATATTGAGTTTCACATGTCCTACTATTTTCTTAATGATTCATCATATGTGGGACATCAGAGGTAACACCTCGAAAATCTTAATGATGGAAGACTAATTCGGTGTTACTTGAAAGGAGATCATAGTCAATAATTATAGAAAACGACTCGAAAGAGACGTTTTATTAAAATAGTCATCATTCATCGAAAACTCATAGTTTGTTACAAAACGTTGTAAATAGATCAAGTGTTTTTCCCAAAAGAAAGATCATGAGTTTGAAAGAAATGACAACTTTTATGTTTTAAACCACCAGATAAGCCTTGCCATGCCCCATTCCGCGCCTTGGTCATAATCTTCACTGATTACCTAAGATAACATGCTTAAAAAGGTCAACAAAAATGTGGAGTGAAATCCATAGGTTTAAAATGGTAAAATGGTTGAACACAAGTATAAGATCATGATCATTGTAAACTAACAATATCATAAGAAAAATCACAGATTATTATGCGCTAAGCTCATGAAACCAAAACTCAACTGCATACACCGAATTACTAGTGTACAAAAGTATGCCCCAAAGGAGGTAATAGCCAATTACCTAAAGAAATTCAATATGGTGCGCCCCGGTTATTTCTCTATAACCGAAACGGGTCAGAATCCCATAGTACTATTCACGATATCTACGCTCACTCGCGGTGACTAATGGTTCATGATCGGGGACTTGTGGCTAAATACTTAGGCAAGACTAATAATCAAGAGGATAGAGCATTTATGAAAACCTTGTGTTCTAGTTTAGAGCATGTATCTCCTCTCGGGTTTTCAAAATAAAGTAAAAGTGAGGCTATGAACTCACCTTGATGAAAATGAACACGCACAAATAGATCAAGCACAATGTAGCGGAGGTTCCAAACCGAACCTAAAATGATGAGATGGCGAGTCTCAAGAAATGAGCATTTTGGTTCGCGACCAAAATAATAGAGCATTGAATATTTTTATTCAATAGATCATTGGATTGTCCAATCCAATAGTGTGCGCGTGCTTAACGCTTTTAAGTTAATTTCGCGCTACATTGCCTTAATTAATGATCCTCACTTACGCATAAGTGAAATGTTTTCCCCATTGTGATCTAAATGGATTTATTGAGTATTTTAACATGTTTAGATTCCCGTGTGTTTTATCGGATTAAGTATATATATATATATATATATATAATTATAATCTTACAAATATATATATACGTAATACATTTAACGTTATCCGAAAATAAAATACTAATATGATCCAAATACTGCTTTTACGGTTATGACGGGTTTATAAGTTTTTCTAAACTTTTCCGAATTTACACTTTTACCCTTAAGTTACAAAAGTACGAGTTTAGTCCCTAACTTTGAGAAAATGACAATTTTACCCAAACATATTTTATATCAAAACTTTCGGAAATTTCATGTTCAACCCTTGGTAAACCGATTTTACATAAATGACCCTCCTAGTTTACTTTATAAGCTTTAAAACCTTTACTTTTCAAACTTGACACTTTTAGCCCAAAAGTTTATTAATACTAGTTTGAGTTAATTGCATATTCGATCCTTGTGGTTTCCATGCGTTCGCATGCACGTAAAAGTTGCCCCTTACACTTTCGAAAATAGCATTAATAGTCCCTAGACTTTCATAAAACACTTATTATACGTATAAAATGACCCTTATACTCTTTAAAGGTTACAGTTTTAACCCAAAGATTCATACATTTTGCAAATTAGGTCCGAATCACCTATTTAACATATGTAAACTTTAAAATACATTTACAAGCTTATACCAAGCTTATTCTTAGTGCTTAACAACTTATTATTAACTCATTGGGCCGGGTTGTACTCTCGTTGGGCTTTGTTTGGGCTTAACGGGCTTGATGTTTGGGCTTTAGGCCCATTAGTGTTACGCATGAGTTTTACATATGTACGAGTGGTTAGAGTCGTGTTCTTAAGTGCGTTAGGCTAGTGCTTTCGTGTGTTTAGGTGTCTTAGTGAGCTATAACATGCATAGTCTTATGGGTTGGTTTACGAAATGGTGCGTACAACATGTGATACGTGTGATATGAATGTGTATACGAGAAGATTATGAAATGAAAAGGAGTTAAGGGTGACTTACAATCACTCGTTATGAGTGGAGATGAACATTGAGGTGATAATTCAAACTCTAACCCCGTGTTCTCCTTATAATATTACATGTCCTAATGTTTGCCCAAAGAATTCTTTATCAAAGCTTGCTAGTGTTTCTACTTGCAACGACTTTCCTTATGAACCCAAGTATGATCTATAGCAACCCTTAAACGTTTTCCTTTTTCCCTTGACTCGTACCACAATAGACGATTATTAATTTGGAGAGTGTGAAAGTTTGAGTGAGATTTCTTTGAGTGGTTTGTGTGAGAGTTTGCTAAGTGTAGGAGGGTATTTAAGGGATAAATGGGTATGGTCTTTCTTATATTTTAACCTTAGTTTCTTCTAGGTCTTCAAGATAGCATAGATAAAAAGATGGTGTGGGTATGGAGCGTGGGTGAGAACCGACCACATTTGTGGGCATGCAAGCTTATGTCAATTCATAAGAAACATAAGAACCATTGGTTAACAAAGTCAAATGGGTGGTCAAGAGCTAAGAGTATTATAATAAGGTGTTTAGGGTGGCTAAAGCTCTTCTTTGTTTCCTCTTTAACACACATACACGCAAACATACAAAAGACTAGGGGAGATGTATCTTAGTTTTGTGTTTGATGTTCTTGTTACTTGGTGTGTTTTTGGCTTGCTTTGACCGGTCATAGGAGAAAGAAACAACTAAAAAGGTTACTAGTAATTGTTGTGTTTTGTTGCTTGTGTCGAGATGTCTCACGGAAACATAGTAGCAAATTTCCAAGACTTGTATTTGTGTTCAAATTTTTAAGAGTGGTGTACATTGGGCTAGGGTGAGAATCGGTAAGGCCCAAGGGTAAATATGGGTGGGTTGGGCTTGGTTTTGGATATTGGATCGAGTTAAATGGAAGCCCGAAAGAGAATATGGAACGAGTTGGGCTCTTGTTGAGACGAGGCCCAATGATGAAAATATAGGGTGGGCTTGATCCGGTTATGAGGCCCATTTACGTGTCGGGTTGAGTCACGAGGTGGTATAAAGTCCAACAAGTTTCGAGGTCCAATACGAATTTTAATATATTTTTATTCGTATTTTTACAAATTTTACATATTCGTTACGTACTTTAAGATTATCAGGATCGTGGGGAATTTCGTTCTGATCACAACGGTATATTTATGAACGCTCAAGCTGCATTGATCATGCATATGCCAAATGATATGCAAATGTGATGTTTAGAAAATTTCATGATAAAACAAATCATGCTTAATTTCTGATTAAAGCTTTAAGTACATTGAAATTTTCGGGAAGCTTACACGCAGCTCCTATCAACATAGTTTATTGTTAGAATCCAAGGCACAAGTCTTACTACTAGCCACATTTTAGAGACAAGATAAGAGATCTGTTTATTATCAATAGTATGAAGATACAATGGATCTACAAAATACGAAGTATTGTCAAGATTTCTCAACAAAATATCTATAAATACAAGCAACAATACTTTACACAATGTATGATAAACCAACTGGATGAGCCTCTGTTTCAATGAACATACACACATGAATAACAATATATACAGTATATAACAGTATAACAAGTTAGAAAGTGGTTAGCTCTATTTAGCAACATTTCAACATGCCTAAATTGAATAAATTTATTGGGACAGATAAGTTTTTTCTCCCTTATTTCTTTTATATCTTGTTATGAATGTAAGAAACAAATGTTGGATCACTCTATATATGTACAATGTTACAATCACTACATAAATATTTCTAGAATTTTGACTGTAAGTTGCAAATTTTCATTCAAATAGGACATATTTGATTAACTTGTTTCAGTTGAACATAGTTACCATATTGTGTGGTTATCGAAAATGATATGTCAAACTTTTGTTTTATATTCAAGTTCTTGGTAAAGCTACATGTAATGACAACTGTTACATACTTATTAGATTTGATTTCTATCCAAATGTTTTATCATGCTTGATTCATTCAATATCCTTAGGTGCTCATCCCATTACTTCAACTCAAAGCTATCCAAATTTTCAAAAGCAAAACAAATCCTCACGAAAAGTATATCCAAGTTATATCGGTTGATGATCACGAGTTACGGTTCATGGGTTTTGTATATTACGACAATGTTGTGAAACATCTACGTGGTGCAATTCAAATTCATGAATATCCTCTCGCATTGGTAGTTCAAATTGTTGAACCATGTACTAGATATATTCGTACAAAACTTTTAAGTATCAATAAAACCGCTTTTAGGTCAAATTCACTTACTATTGGACATGTTCATTCCATTAAGCCAATCTTGCTTGATTGTGATGAAGATAAGATACCAACTTCCAATAGATAATAGAGACGAGCCAGTATTCAGTTTTATTGTAATGAGATTGTCATTGTTTTATCAATCCATGTTCATTCCATGATCATTGTCTTTAAGCACATAACTAAGGGGATGACTAGATGTATATTCCTGAAATTTAGAACTAATTAGAAGGAAAAAAGGATTTGCATAAATGGATTCATGTTTAATTTGACCTTTAAATAAAAACATTTTTGGAGGTAGATATGTTTATTTCATTTTGTGGTTTGAGTGGATTTGAGATTTCAACTTCTTTTTTTTTTAGTTATGCTTGCAAATGCTGGTGTTGTTCTTTTTCATAGAGTTCGATGCTTTTATGGTGTCATATTATGAGTTAATTTAAGAAAATGAAGGTGGCTTCATATTTCCCTGCTCCTATATAATGCCACTCGATCCTTGATGCAATCATTAACTTTTAATAGAGCTTCTTAAAATTCATATCAATCTTCCCTTCCATTATAGATGAAAAATAGGTGTGGAGAAAAGAAAGTATTTTAGAGTACTGTTTGGGTAGGTAACAACGCTCTGTAATTTGAATATAACTGAATTTTTCACCTTGTATCTATCATGAATTGCAAGGTATGTTATATTTTTATAAGAAAACTAGATGTAGCTGTCATGAGTGGTTGATGGTCTAAGACTAGTTTAGTTATGAGGAGTGGCAGAGCTAGGATACGTGATAAGGGGGGAATCAAGAGAAGGTTAAATATGTTGGGATTTTACAACTATTTTTACCACTAGTCACCACGAGTACGCAATGGAATGGATTTAGCTTGATGCAAATAAATTAACACATAAATAATTAACACTTGATTAGCAACCTCGAGTTACTTGAATTACTAAAACATGTAGCTTAATCTTTAAATCTCGAATTTTTACTTCACTAGGAATAAACTGTGAAAACCGGTAATTTTTCTTAGAAAGACACTTTCATACTTTTTACCGTCGACTTTTCACTTTTACTTTTTACGTAAGAGATTTACTGTACAACCGGGAAGTTATCCCGCATACTTGAAACCATTTTCTGGAGATCCTAAAATCTATTAAGAGTCTTTTATGAACTTCTGTGATTTCCCGTCATGGTCACCCATGCTTGTTGTGTTGTGACACGAGCACGCTTAACTTTAACCAAAAATCCCGTTTTCAGTTAACTTTTAACATTTTTACTAAGAGGTCATCCCGTGTACAACAAGAAAACATCACACAACGCGTACCGACACGAGTTTAGATATCATTTAAATTCATTTAACATATCACGACTTTAAAAGTTCATTTTACGAGTCATTTCATTATTTCATGGTTTCCAAGGGGCATAACAAGGAATTCATAATGTCCTTGGTGTGTTCTAAAAGCTATTTTGTGTATATCTTCCTCACACATTCTAATTTGGTGATAACCTGACCTCAAGTCCATCTTAGTAAACACCTTTGCTCCAAACAGCTCATCTATAAGCTCTTCAATAACAAGAATAGGAAATTTGTCCTTCACAGTTTGCTTATTCAATTCCCTATAGTCAACACACATTCCCTATAGCTATTTTGTGTATATCTTCCTCACACATTCTAATGGGTGATGAGAAAGGACTGTGACTACTCCTAATGGCCATACTTTTAAGCAATTCCTTTACCATCTCCTCAATAGCATCCTTCTGAGTAGGAGAGTGTCTGTATGGCCTGATATTTATGGGAGGTGTGTTATCTTTCAAGGGTATTTTATGATCATGTGTTCTGTTTGGAGGCAAACCTTTTGGAACATCAAACACATTCTATATTTTTCCAACAACAACTTCAATTTAGGATTCACACTTTCAATAGTTGAACTTATGAGCTGAGCTTGGAGTCCATTTGTTGGGTACCCAAATACAGCCATTGAATACATACCAACATGACCACCATTTACTTCTCTGCTCATTTTCTTCCCATCCGTCCATTTGACCATAGGTTGGGAAGTTCCATTAATACCACCCTTTTGCCCTTGTGCATAAACTGCATCTTTAACTTCAAAAAAATGCACAAAGCATCTCCTAATGTTGATAGCCACTGTACTCCTAAGACCATCTCACATCCACCCAAGAGAAGTAACATGACATCAGTCTGAAAAAAGTCTCACCCTGCATCTGCCACACAAAACCTTTGCACTCTTGCCTACTAGTAAGGTTGTTACTACGAGGTATTGACACTTGTAAAGGGTAGGTTTGTTTTAATTGGCAGCCCATTTGTTTAGCAGTATTACTATCCAAAAAATTATGTGTGCTTCCACTATCAACCAAAATATTAAGAGGTTGGCCATTGAATTGACCAATGACCCTCATGGTGTGATAAGTGTTAATTCCAGATAAGGCATTAAGAGATATTTGGGGTTGTATTAGCATTACAAACTCATTTGGACACTCAAGTTGTTCCTCATGCTCAACTGCAGCCTCATTATCCATATGTCCAAACACCCCTTCAGAACATTGTAAAGCAGTCTCTTCTTCCAAATTCACCATGCCATCCCTATCCACCGCAATTTCTAGGGACCACTACATTTATGACCAGGCACATATTTGCTATCACAGTAAAAACATTGATTCTTTTCCCTCTTTTCCTCCATCTCTTTCTGAGTCAACCTATAAGGCCTATTTCCTACATTTTTGGCTAATGGTGCATTATTACCAATCACATTAGCAGACTTTTGTGGCAAATACACATTCTTATTGGCATAATGACTAGTATTAGGCACATATTTTGAAATAGATTGTGTAGGTTGAGAATACCTTGGTTTGAGAGCAGCATTGGTGGCTTCTTGCAACTTAGCCATGGCAAACACATCTATTAAAGTGCTCAGTTTAAACATCCTCAATGGTAAACTGATTTCCTTCTTCAACCCACCAATGAATAGACTCACTGCATACGATTCAAACAATTCAACCTTATTCAAAGGCACTTCAAACAAATCTTGATACTGTTGTATTGAACCATCTTGTCTCAAATTTCTTATGTCCACCATTGGATCCTCATACACTGCTCCAAATCAGTTCAACACCTCTGATTCAAACAACTCCCAAGAAGTACCCTCCCCATGTGTCCTTATGTACTGTGCAAGCCAATTCAAAGCCTTTTCATAAAGATGCATTGAAGCAATTTCCACTTTCATTTCATCCAAGACTCCCTCAATCTTGAAGAATTGCTTACACCTAAACAACCACCCTTTCACAACCTCTCCATTGAATCTTGGAAACTCAATCTTTGCCATTATCCTATATTGCATTCCTCTGTTATGACTTGTTCCTTCACCCGCCATCAAAGATTACAAAGTAGCATTCAAACTCTGATTTTGTGCCAACAATTCTCTCACAGTTGCTTGCAAAGCCTCTACTGCTGCTAGTAATGACTTTGCAGTTACTGGTGGTGGTTGTAACACTCCATCCCTTGTATTAACCATTGTGGTTAAGTGTTGTATAGTTATATCTTATTGATTGTAACAACACTTGTCATTTATCACTCTACCCTTCAATTGAGCAATAGCCTAACAACTCTAACCGTTCTTGGCCAAATCAAGTCAATCAAAACTGACCATTAATTCAAGAACATAGAATTTAAGCACTCATGCGATGTTCTTGTGATCGCGATGAATACTTGACACTTGTTCTTGTTTTTTACGGATAACATACAACAAATCAGTGTACCAGTGTAGTACAACTAATTATTGAAAGTTTCTTGCCGGAATTTGGCTGGAAAACTAACAATTCTAGCCGGAGAAGAACAGACGTGCCGGAAATGTGTGATCGACAACGCTCTGATACCACTTGATATGGCCAGAATGCAATTTAACCAGTAACTTGTAAAGATAAGAGAAGTTTAAAGGTAAATTGAATGAATTGTATCAGTTGGTAGTTGTGATTTGTAACATAATTATGTAACAGAATGAGAGGATTAAGAAGTAGAATAGAGAGAAGATGATAAGTGAGAAGAGAGGAGAGATTAAAAGGAGAATTGTATTATTTCATTGACTTCTAAATGAGAATTACAACTTGGTATTTTAAAGGGAATATTGGCGAGAAAAGCTGCTAGCCAATAGCAGTGGTGATGAACACGTGTACCTCACATGACCAGCTAGGCTAGGCATGTGCACCTCACATGTCACTAACTATTTTAACTAACAACTACTAATCATGCATTCATCTTACAACAGATCTATATGTTTGGTATTAAAAATCTTGTAATAAGCTCGCCTATGAACTTATTTTTAGCTTATACGCTTGTTTTCCTTTGTTTTGGTCATGACAAGATGGGACAGCCCTAGTGGAGCTGGCCCGAGGCCTTACGACTTAGTTTGGATCTGGCTTTATTGTTTGTGACACCACAATTGGAGCCGAGACCATCCATGGTCTCAATGATGTTTGGAAATTTGCCTATTTTGTTTTCATGTGAATATATTTAGATTGGGATTATTATTTTTAAGGCCGTAGAAATTAGTTAGGTTCGTTGTTGATTTGTGATGTCAAATGGTATATAACTGTGGACTGATTTAAATTTGGTTGTGATTGTGATGGTTGGCCGCAACAGGGTTAAGCCGAGGCCCTCATGGTCTCGGAGGAACCTTGTATTACCTATATCGGACTTGACTGTATGACTTGAATTGGACCGTATTGAGCTTGGTTGACCTGACACAAAATACTGAGGGCATATTTGGTTTAATTTGGGATCGAGGGCAAGACATTGACCCATAAGTAAATTATGGACCGTGACTCGAAAAGTGAAATGACCTGATTTGTCCAAAGAAATACAAAGGGTGAGTTTGTATCCCCGGATCATTTCCCAACGAAGGATGAATGGAGTTTTTAACTCGAGTCGCGTTTACGTGAATTTAAATAGTGAAAAAGGTGATAATTTGGGTTTTTACACTAAAATTAACAATCATAAACTAAAAAACAACTTAATAAGCACAAAAAACAATAATAAGAAGCAATTAGAAGCTAAAACGTAAAGAAAACCAAAAAACGAGAAATCCCGGGCTAATCCCGAGCTTTAAAAATGAAAATGAGAAATAATTACCTCAGAAACAAAAACTATTTTTCCTATGAGTTAAATGACAAAATAAATTTTTAGGAAAAAGCTGGATATTTTTTTGACTTTTTATTTATTTATTATGAATTAAAAACTAAATTAAAGAAACAATTTATTAAAAATAGTAAATGAATCTGGAAAAATCCTAGAAAATTATGAAAAGTGATTTGTGATAATATGAATAAAGGAAAAATGAAACAGGTTTAAAACTATTACAAATAAGCTGTGAAAAAGGAAAAAACTGATTTTAAGCTAATAGGTAGAAAACCTGGTTAAATGAATTATACTTAAGACATATGACACGCAACACTGAGTAGAGCATATGGTTAAGGGGTGCTTGTGTTGGGTGCTATGCTTAAAGAGGAGGTCCAGGGTTCGAGCCTGGCTCACCTTGGACCACTCTTTTTATTTTTATTTTTGATTTTTATTTTTGAAAACTTATGAATAAGCTAAAACATGAATAAGCTCACATAAGCTATAATAAGCTTATATGAGCTTATATAAACAGTAATGAAAACTTATACACAACAATTAACAGTAAATGAAAGACTAAAAAAATTGAGACAAGGAATTTTAAAGGCAAAACTCAAATTGCGTTTATAAAAATGAAATTACAAACTAATATTCAAATTACAATTGAGTTAAAAAAAAACTAGCTAACTAATAAAGCAGTAATTGACAATTTAAAATAACATGGTAACAATCTTTTAATACATGAAAATTAGACAATTTCTTCTGTGATGAGGAGTCTCTATTCATAGATGAAGAGGGGTCTTGATTAGGGTTACACTCAGAAGGATCCAGAACCTCTATTCTTCACCATTGATCAATCAATTGCATCATCATCTCTTTTCTCAGCCTTAGGATCATTGTTGTGATGTGTCAAGACCAATTAGAATGCTTCTTACAGCCAGCTGTCATCCCTTTAGGTGTTTGGATTGCCAACATGGCAAAAAGATGCTAAGTACCAAGTTGAGTGTGGGGCATTGCTGGGAATTCAGTTTGAGAAGATGATGAATAGTTGTCTCTGGTTTAGGTGGGTCAGGGTCTTTTTGGGATTGTTTATTATTTTTTGACTTGGTTTAAATGGTTAGTTGACCGGGTAAAGGGTTGGGATAAAATGGGTTATGGGTAGAAAAGGGTTAATAAAACCGGGTAGAATTATTATTGGATGTTGGGCTGGGCTGGGCTGTGGTATAGGATAGTGATAAATTGGGTTGTGTTGGAAATGGATTTGTGTTTTATTTGGGTTGTAACCGGATTTGGCATACAAAAAGGTAATGTACCATAAAAGACTAATATTGCCATTTTAAAATTCTCAAAGGACCAAAGGTGTAAACTTGATAATGTTGGGGTGACTTTGGTAATTTGGGTAAAATGAGGGTAAAATGTGAAAATATAATAATGATGAGGGTAATATGTGTAATTTGGGGAAAATGGAGGGTATTTTGTGTAATTTTAGGAAAGTGGAGGGTTTGTTGTGTAAACTTGCCAAACATCACCCAAGATCCATGAAATGTAGATTTGAGCATTCAAGATCCAAAAACCCGTAAAACTGAATCCCCGAATTTGGCTTTCACACTCTTTTCTTTCCCGTGCTCGTTTTTCTTCTGTTTTGTCTTTCCTTTGTCCATTTTGAGATATTCGTAACTGCACATGCATAAACTCAAGAAACACACAAATATTAAGCATTAACGGCTGATTTCCAGTTCATTTGTGTTAGTTTTGATAAAGAAAAGGTGTATGTTTTCACATACACCAAAATCCCTTAAACTAACGTATTGTCGTGTCCTTACGCAATGTCATCAACTCATGCTTCTAAAACCAAAGATTTCAACCTCTTTCTACTAAAGCTATGTAAAGTAGCAAATCATTCCTCAAAAGAGATTAAGAAACCCTTAGCTCTAAGAATGCCCCATTAAACCGTTTTATATATAGATATAACGTTTAAGTACTTTTCCATTTTGTGTGACGGTTTGTTGAACACTCATGTCTATCAATAAGTCTCACATATTTTTGATAAACACTTTAGGATCACGGAGTAGGACACACAACTCATAAAGAAGTGACCATACAGATAGAATTCGTCGTCCTTGATTTTTCATGAGTTCCCCCAAACTAAGCTTCAAATCGAATCACTCGCTATATACAAATTAGATGCTAACACTACCCATAGATGCTATTTGTGTACGCTTAGCTACTTTTCACTCCCATAATCCTAATTCCTCTAAGGATTTTACTTTGAAAATCGAGATTTTTTTTTTGTTTTTCTCTTTTCTTGTTGCGATAGATTTTTTTATTCCGATAAAAGCATCGAGTTTAGACGCTAAGTAGTTTCCAAACCTTCCCTCGAAAACTGTTGCTCACAAGAATGAGGTCCACATCAAGGTCCTAATTTCACACGATTTAGAGGATATCCTTTTTATTAATAACCGACACATCCCATGTTTGAGACCCGAAACGGAAACATTTTATTAGAACATCCCCGGAGTCGAAGCTTGGCTTAACATTATTTCAGCACATTTTCACATTTGCAAATTTATCCCTCGGTCTTTTCAACCACAAATTCAACGGGATTACCATTTTATTAGAAGTCATATTATGACTTTGGAATTTTTCCTCAACCATTTTGAAGTCCATGGCAACGGGGGTACCGTCAGACATAGAAAACTTTTATGGCTTTGGATTTTCACATTTATACATTTGAGCTTTATTTCACATTAATTATTTGCCAAACTCTGAGTCCCACGGCTTTTATAACAATAGAAACAATAGCACGTACTATCATGAATAAGTTTTCTATTACACCACAACACTGACAGTACTTTGATGTGTACCCAACTCTCATAAGCAAGGATTCTCTCAAGAATGCTTGAAAACTAAGTATCGCCAAAACCAAACACTTTTAATTATTTTGAAATTTTTGTTTTTGGGGTTTAAAAAGCCGCTGGGAGTAAAAAGCCACAAGTAACCTCTACGAGCTTTAAAGAGATCCAACTACTCAACGCTTAGCATCTAACTTCTATATAACTCTATCATTTCTCGATCTCCGTAAATTTAAAATCTTAAATAATAAGATCCGCGAATGCTTAGCCGATAATTTAGCTCTTGCAAATTAAAGTCAATCATGGGAACTTGCAAATTCTTAGCCAGAATTCGCGTTTTATAGCTCCTTATATGAAAAACTAGCGAAATCTTTTAATTATCAATGGTTAAGAGAACAAGTTAGGGCTCAACACGCCCGGTCAAGTCAAAATTATATTCCTACTCTAACCGGTGGAAAGTCAACAAGGTGTCAAAACATATATATTATTTTTCAAATGCTTTGTCAAATAATCTCAAGTCTCGCATTTTTTAAAATCACTTATTAGGAACTAGCAAATCTTTCAAAGCTTCGCATATTTAAAATCACTTAGGGAAGCTTGCAAATTCTTGGCCTTGTGAGCTAGAATTCGTATATTATAGCCTCTTGTCTAAGCAATTAGCAAAAACTCTTCAAGAATCGCATATTTAAAGTAACTTCTAAGAGACTCGCAAAGACTTTTCAATCATAAAACTAGCTAAAGCCTACAAAAATTTTAAATTTTCTCACTTTTTTCATCAATTTTTTCATTTTTTTTGTTGCATTTTTTAGGAAAAACGGGGTTGCGAGAGTGTAAGGCAAAAAACAAGTGCGGTCAAATCAAATCGAAGATTACCCCCCCAAAACTAAAACGAAACATTGTCCTCAATGTTTAAAGGCAAGGGTTCTCAAAGGAAATCTAAAAGCCATTTATTAATTATGCTAAAAGATAAACGTTAGTCGATAAGATTTCGGATAACGGATTTCCATAAGCATCGAAACATGAAAATCGAGTGGAGAAAAGACAAAACCACGAGCACGAGATTCTTCATATATCGGGAAATCCTGGACATCAAAAACCAAACACGAAAATTCGAAGAGGTGAACCCCCTCACGTCATTTAGTAGAAAATTGAAAGAAGATAGAAGGATAAGCATGGGTTGCCACCCACAAAGCGCTTATGTTTTTGTTCACCGATTCGCTAGCTTGACTTGTCCCCGAATTCATTTGTCCTTGGGGAAGCAAATGGTAGAGATGACGGGATCAAAAATGGTATCCTCATTCCCGGATGATAGAAAATGGGTGGGTTGAGTTGGGTAAATATTAGGCATAAGTAGAAAATGTTCGAAAATCTCTTCCCCCAAACCCCATATTGGTCATAATATGATAGAAAGTTCCATCATCCGGTGGTTTAGCTGTTGGACGAAGGGATGATGTATCAAGGTAAAATAACTCGAAAGAAGAAAGGAGTCCATGGTTCGGGAGGATACTTTTTGAAAGCTCAATAGTTAAGGCATCCATCATAGGATCCTTTTCTTGGACTACTTTTGTAGTAACATGAAGTTCATTTTTAATGATTATCCCAGGGTTAAAAACTTTGTCTTCACAAGTAGGCTCAACGGGATATGCGAGGGTAGACTCATCACAGAGAGGGGAATCATCATTAAGCAATTCTTCAAGAAAAAGGATATGCCCTTCAAAGTCATACTCGTCACTCTCAATACCCGGCGGTATTGAGTCATTAAGAAATAAGTCGATCTCTTCCATAAAAGGATCACTTGGCGGATTATCAGGAATATTGTTCTCAACCACTTTAGTCAATTCATCTATCTCGGGCTTAATCTACAAATCAATTTGCACCTCTTCCATAATATCCTCACTTTCGGACTCATCACTTCCTTCATCTTGCATATCAAAGATAGGATTAACTGAATTGAGAGTAAATTCATAACCAAAATCAAACAACGGATTAGTGATATTCATATCAAATGTTTCAATTTCTGAAGAACGTCTTGAAGATTCTGGAGGTGGGACAAGTGGTGTGCTCTTAGAGCTTGATAAACGTGAGAATTAGGACGAGTTTTAAGCTCAGCACATTGGTTCATTTCGTTGTAACTCGACAAACTCTTAATTGTGAATCGTGAAAGATTTGGATCAAATCTTGACATTTT
The DNA here is from genome assembly GCA_022545495.1 of Chrysanthemum lavandulifolium. Lineage (NCBI taxonomy): Eukaryota > Viridiplantae > Streptophyta > Magnoliopsida > Asterales > Asteraceae > Chrysanthemum > Chrysanthemum lavandulifolium. The sequence continues at coordinate 108,722,441 of CM040244.1, forward strand.
AGGATTGGAGTTTAAAGCACAAACGGGAGTCACTTTGGGCTTATAATTTTTAGGCTCAGAAACATGGGCAATCGTAGGTTGGGCGTCTTTGGTACTTTTCTTAGGAGGATGGGGCACCGTGTCCTTTGTTACCTTGGTCTCTTGTTCCATTTCCCTCACCGGAGAGGGAGTAGGAATCAAGGGTTCATCATAATCAACTCTACACCTTGAAATTTTTGACAAGGCTTGAAGTTTTTCAATATTGTTATTAAAAGCACTAAGTTCACAAAAATCATCCCCGTAACCCTCGGTGTTATTGCTCGAAGTTGAAGCTTGACGAAAAAGAGTTTAACACACGCTCTCAATTTTGCTTTGAAAAAGATCAATTTTGTTATTAATAGCCCTAAATTCAATGGTAATATCCTCGCAACCCTCAATGGGTGCTTGGAGTAACCCCGAAATAGTGTGATTATTCGTCATAATTTGAACGGGTTCTTCATTAATACCACGTATCCCGGGCTGTGGAGGGTAGTCGGAAAATTTTTGAGAATAATTGAAAGAATTTGGACACATATAATTGTAACAACTATAATCATTTCCTATACGACCTTTACAACAATAAAACTTATAGTAGTCGAGTTTCGCCATAAGAATTAAACATAAAAGAGGGATAAGAAGATAGAATTATCAGGTTAGAGGATAAAGAAAATTATTTTGGTTTTTTATAAATAGCATACATAAATTTTGAAAAAGAAAACATTTTGGGTTTTTATAATAGAAAACTTCGAAAAACAATATTTTTGTAATTAATTCACCAACCGGTGCTCGGTAGCTCTCTAGAATTAGGCACAAAGGAGCGGAGAAACAAAGGTCAGCGCGAAGCTTATTTAAAACCCGTCTCTTTATGGTCGCAATGTAATGCGAAACCTTCCTTATACCCCTCTTATAGTTTGTAACTCTAAAGGTGAGCCGACGTAACAATCGGTTTCACAATTTCCTTTGTTTGCTATTTAATGTTTTTGGAGTTTTAAACACTCTCACAAGAATATTTGTGGTTTTTTAATTTGTTTGGCTTTTTGTAAAAGAAATATTCACAAAAACAAATGATAAATTCACGGGGAATGTTCTTCAAAAACAAGCGATCGTAATGGGAATCAAAACTCACTTCAACACTTCCTCGGCAGTGGCGCCAAAAATTGATTTGTCCAAAGAAATACAAAGTGTGAGTTTGTATCCCTGGATCGTTTCCCAACGAAGGATGAATTGAGTTTTTAACTCGAGTCGCGTTTACGTGAATTTGAATAGCGAAAAAGGTGATAATTTGGGGTTTTACACTAAAATTAACAATCATAAACTAAAAAACAACTTAATAAGCACACAAAACAATAATAAGAAGCAATTATAAGCTAAAACATAAAGAAAGCCTACAAACGAGATATCCCGAGCTTTAAAAATGAAAATGAGAAGTAATGACCCTAGAAACACAAAACAATTTTTCCTACGAGTTAAATGACAAAAGAAAATTTTAGGAAAAAGCCGGATATTTTTTTAAATTTTTATTTATTTATTATGGAAAACTCCTAGAAAATTATGAAAAGTGCTTTGTGATAATATGAATAAAGGAAAAATGAAACTGGTTTAAAACTATTACAAATAAGTTGTGAAAAAGGAAAAACTGCTTTTAAGCTAATAGGTAGAAAACCTGGTTAAATGAATTATACTTAAGACATATGACACGCAACACTGAGTAGAGCAGATGGTTAATGTGTGCTTGTGTTGGGTGCTATGCTTAAAGAGGAGGTCCAGGGTTAAAGAGGAGGTCCAGGGTTCGAGCCTGGCTCACCCTGGACCACTCTTTTTATTTTTATTTTTGATTTTTCTTTTTGAAAACTTATGAATAAGCTAAACAAAGAAGTTTTAGAAATAAGACTGAAAATGGGACAGAAATGGGATTTAAAGCTTTAAACAAACAACAAATGTGTAAAGTAAACCAAGATAAGCTAACTTAAGCTAAACTTAGGGAAATAAGCAAATGAGACAGGGATTTAACTAGGGGAAATTATGGGAACATAAATAAGCTGATCAAACTACTATAAAAGCTAAGGCAAAAGAAACAGAATAAGCTAAGGGCATTAAGGGAACTAACAAACAAGCTAAAATAGCAACTCTAATAAAGGAATAAGCTAAATGAAAGGACTTAAAAGTTAAATCTAAAGGGAGAAATAAGCTCTAATCAGACCTAAACTAAACTAAGAAGCAAGTAATAACAATGAACAAGACATAATAAGCTGATAAGCATTTACTTAAAGTAGCAGCACAATCATATTGAGGGGTTGTTTTGCAGCTAAAGCACAAGGTAAATAAGCTATAAGTTAAGGGCAGAGCTTCCTAGGAACTTGTAAACTAGATGGCAGAGATTAAGTATGCAAATTATTAAAGCTTATACTGGGTAGGAAAATGAAACTGACCCTATTTAAAAGCAGTTTTGACCAAGCAATTTTGAGGATAAATTAAGGCAACCTAACAGCTAATTTAAGCTATCAAAACTGAAGACACATAAAATCTAACATATAAAGAGCTAGAAAAACAGTTTTCAAAATTAAAAACAACATAAAATAAGTTGGAAACATGGGCTGCAAGTTAAGCTGCTGACAGAAACACTTTTGACTCAGAACTATGAGTAATGGTGCAAATGATTTTAAAACTGAAAGATTCATGACCTAAAGGACTCTAAATGTGTTTAAAATACTGATTATACTTATTTCCAAAAGAACATTAGACCAAAACTACTTTTGACATGAAAATTAAGCTTAATCCAAACACCCCTTATCAGACAGAATTTGGCTTTTGATAGGTAAGACTTTTTAAGCTTGAATGATTAAGACTCAAAATCTTATAACAAGACTAAATGATCATTTAAAATCAAACTTTTACAAATGAGAAGCTAAAAATACACTTAAGCTAATTTTGACTTTTTCAGTTGACTGTTTTTGACTTATTGAATAATTTGAAATTAGAACAAATTTAAACATGAATAAGCTCACATAAGCTATAATAAGCTTATATGAGCTTATATAAATAGTAATTAAAACTTATAAACAACAATTAACAGTAAATGAAAGACTAAAAAAATTGAGACAAGGAATTTTAAAGGCAAAACTCAAAATTGCATTTATAAAAATGAAATTACAAACTAATATTGAAATTACAATTGAGTTAAAAAATGGCTAACTAATAAAACAGTAATTGACAATTTAAAATAACATGGTAACAATCTTCTGATATATGAAAATTGGACAATTGTTTCTGTGATGAGGAGTCTTTGTTTATAGATGAAGAGGGGTCTTGATTAGGGTTACACTCAGAAGGATCCAGAACCTCTATTCTTCACCATTAATCAATCAATTCCATCATCGCCTCTTTTCTCAGCCTTAGGATCATTGTTGTGATGTGTCAAGACCAAATAAAATGCTTCTTATAGCCAGCTGTCATTCCTTTACATGTTTGGATTACCAACATGGCAAAAAGATGCTAAGTACCAAGCTGAGTGAGGGGCATTGCTAGGAATTCAGTTTGAGAAGATGATGAATAGTAGTCTCTGGTTTAGGCGGGTCAGGGTATTTTTGGGATTGTTTATTATTTTTTGACTTGGTTTAATTGGTTAGTTGACAGGGTAGAGGGTTGGGATAAAATGGGTTTTAGGTGGAAAAGGGTTAATAAAACCGGGTAGAATTATTATTGGATGTTAGGCTTGGGCTGGGCTGTGGTATGGGATAGTGATAAGTTGGGTTGTGTTGGACATGGATTTGTGTTTTATTTGGGTTTTAACCGGATTTGGCATACAAAAAGGTAAAGTACCATAAGGACTAATATTGCCAATTAAAAATTCTTAAAGGACCAAAGGTGTAAACTTGATATTGTTGGGTGACATTGGTAATTTGGGTTAAGTGAGGTTAAAATGTGTAAATATGACAATGATGAGGGTAATATGTGTAATTTGGGGAAATTAGACGGTATTTTGTGTAATTTGGAGAAAGTGGAGGGTTTGTTGTGTAAACTTGCCAAACATCACCCAAGATTTGTGAAATGTAGATTTGAGCATTCAAGATGCAAAAACCCGTAAAACTGAATCCCCGACTTTGGCTTTGACACTCTTTTCTTTCCCGTGCTCGTTTTTCTTCTGTTTTGTCTTTTCTTTGTCCGTTTTGAGATATTCGTACCTGCACATGCATAAACTCAAGATACACACAAATATTTAGCATTAACGGCTGATTTCCGGTTTATTTGTGTCAGTTTGATAAAGAAAAGGTATATGTTTTCACATATACCACGACCCGTGTCGTGAAATTTATTAAATCTGATTTGACGAAGGACGTATGTAGCATGTTGATTTTTATTAAAGAAAAGGAAAAAAAATAATAAAGTATGTAGGATTAATTAAATAATATAACTATTTAGAAAATTTTAAAAGGGTAAAGTAAATTTAAGTAATCGTATCAGCTTTTGATAAAAACGGAACACATGGGGTTGTTGGACTTTTCGAGACACAAAATGCTTAGCTTAACATATTTGGATTTGTTTGACTTTTATATTTTTTCTATGAGCTTGACTTGATGACGATTCATAGCCAAATTTCCTTGGGGTTTGCAATACCATATTTGGATTATATATTGGGCTACGGATTTTATACTGGGATTTGGACTTATATTGGACCTTGGTCATTCTGGACTTATTGGACACGAAACGGATATAGTACATTAGACTCGTAATGAATTTAATGTATTCGATTCGCAACGGCTAAACAATATGGAAATAGTTTCTAACGCACAATAATATTTATAAAAATTCACTTTCTAAATTCCTTGGGAAATTGATTTTTAATAAAGTCTTTAACTTGGAAACGTCTAATAAACGAACAAGTCATTGCGAAATTTTGTGAAATGAAATAAACATAAGGTCCTTCCAAAGATTATTTTTCCTTAAGTCTAAGTTGTTTTAAATTATAAAGCAGGTATGTTTTATGTAAATAAATGGGATTATGGTTAAATACCGATGATTACCAATCGACTCATCTTATTTGATATGTTTATCTTTCTTACCTCTTTTACTCCTCTCATTCATCTCTTATTGCTCAAGTTCTCGTCAACACTCTCCGCGTCAATTCAGTCTTTTTTTGTTTCCTTTTGGCGCGTGTACTCTTGAGTCCGTGTTTTCCTACCGTTACATGAATGATGATACCAAAATCTTATAAAAGGGCTAAAGCAAGGTTATTTGGGAAATGAAAATGAATTATTTTTGGAAATAGGAATTTTTTTATTTTTGGGAATGAAAATGGTTAACTTTTTAAAACTATTGCGCATTTGATTTCCTTTATAAGATCTGTTTTGAGATATGTCTTGATATTATCAGGTCTTAACCGAGTCCGTTGTGTCGTAACATTGTTTAGCTAGTTGTGCTGCTATATTCTTGATATTGTTGTGATATTTCGTTGTCGTGTCTAAGGTGAGTTCATAGCCCAAATTTTTACTCATATTACTTTTTTACTGAAATTTTAGGTAGAGAAACATGCAAAACATTTCATGGACCTGTAACTGCATTTATGTTTTTATCAAACTATTACGTAAAATGAGCCTAAGTCATAGAATCCCTTTCATGCCCACTTTCATGAACTGTCAATTCCTACGGGGAAGCGCGAATGCTATAAATAGATCTATTGGGGGTGACTCCCCCCGTTCGATTTGGCCAGGATGACCAAACGTGAGCGTATAACATGTCAAAACACGAGTGTCACGGGATAAACACTTACAAGGGCCTTTATGTAACATGCTTCAAGAGCATGCACAATAGTCAATCTTTGGTTGCATAAACTTAGTGCTGACGTAATAGACATTACTTTTGTGTAAACACTATAATTGTTTAAGCTCCAACTCAATGATTTATATTCAAACCTATGAACTCACCAGCATTAGCTGACCTTTTAGCATGTTTTCTCAGGTATTTGATTGTTGGATATTGGATGACTATTTGATTGGAGGCTTGGCAAGTGACATGGTTCATGGATCAATTGACTCTAACAATTTATTTGGGACTTATCTTCATGATTTATTTTTGGCACTTATTTCAGTATTTTTGAATAAATGTAAACATTGAGGTTTGGATTTTGAATTTTTTTATGTAAAACGGATATTGTTATTCCGTTATCTTTTGCTTTTGTTGTGTACCTATCCCTTAGTACCCCGATGCTTGTTTTGTCTTCTACTGAACCAGATTTTGGGGTGTTACAGATTAGTATCAGAGCTCAAGTTATAGAGAACTGGGTACTTATCAAAAACCTAGACTATAATTACTTTTCAAAAAATGATCCCATGAACGATACATGCCTTCTTGCCAAGCTGAAGCCTCTGGTATTGATATGATAAGTTAATGATTGGTTGATATGAGATTGAAATGTTTTGGGAAACTATGATGGGACTTATGCGGTATTTTTTTTGGATATATGTTTAGAATAATGCGGTAATTGTTATCACTGTTTTGGGAAAAGTTTATGACAATTTGGATTTTGGAGAAAATGTTTACGATATGGCTTTACACTGCGTGTTTAATTATTTGATACACTCATAACTATCCACTACTATGGATGTCACAGCACCATGCCTTCTCCCTATCAATCTTTAGTCACTTACACTGTTTTGTGGTAACATTCTTGTATGCTTCCTTACATTTACTATCCCCTTTCATTTAGCCTCACCATTAACTCTGAGATTGGACATTCATCATATCCTTCCGAAATGCCTGTTCTAGCATCATCTAAAAACCCGCCTTGAAACCATTACGCTTGGGACATGTTCTTAGTATGTCTCACTCCCCCGTTTGTATTCTGAATGAGCACATGGTCTGACAGACCTAGAAGTTACCGTGAGAGCTAGCATAACGAGGACGCGATTAGTTATGGATTTCGTTTGTTGTAAATTGAGAAGTTCTCAGTTAGAGAATTTAGTTCTTTATCATCTACTGTTATCCTCTATCACTATCAATCACCGTTTCTATCCACCGTTGTCAAAATTTTTAGGATCTTGTATCGACGCTGAATGATTACGGTGAATTGGAGCCCTCACATTCGTGTTGGTTGTATATCGTCATCACTTACAGTGATTATTTATCATGTATGTGTGGAATTTCGGGGATCTTGTACTGACTCTTGACATTTTGGTGAATCCGAATACTTCGTTATTATGTGGAGCTGGAACCCCTTATCGTTGTTTGGAATAGTATTCCTGTTATTTTGGTTGGTTCTCATTCCAATATTCTATTTGTGATTCTCAAATTCTTGTGTGATGTTATTCCGGTATTCGAAAATCTTATCGTTCATTGATGTTTGTGAGACAGATCAATGACTCCGAAACAAAAACTAGTCAAGACCACGTGGACATGATCTGCTGCTACTGTTAACATAAATCGTCGTGGTCGGCCTCTAGTCACCTCAAATCGAACCATTAACAACCAGATTGCAAATAACCGTGTCCCACCAAATCATGCTATGGTGAATCAAGCCCTGACTGATCAGTTACTGGCCCAATGAGTGGCCGAGATACTAGGTGATTCGAATACTTCAACAACTCTGCTGAACTTCCAGACCCTAAAATAGTGCCTGTAAGGGAACGTATGGGGAGTTAAAAAGCTGTATGTAAAATGCATTGACGGGACTAAAGAGGTTGTTACTCTGATGCGTTGGTTGTAAAAGGACGAAACTGTATTTTGGATTTGTAATTGTGAGAAGGAGCCCAAGGTTAAGTATACTTCGTCCACTTTACAGGATGAAGCCTTGACTTGGTGGAACAATTACCTCTAATCTCCTAGTACTGATGTGGCTTATGTAACACCTTGAGAAGAGTTTAAGGCAATGATTCTTAAGAATATTTGTCCTCGTGGTAAAGTGAGGAAGATGGAAGTTGAATTTTGGGGTCGTAAGGTGTAAGGCACTGTTATGCCAACCTACACCGGCCGTTTCCAAGAACTGTCACTATTGCGCTCTGAGATGGTTCGTACTGAAGCACTCAAGATAGAGCGCTATACTGATAGATTGCCTCATCTACTAGGAATGACGTGATTGCTTCAAAACCAGCTACTCTTTGCTATATCATTGAGTTAGCTCACCCTTTGATGGATTTAGTGATTCATGATGCAACTAAGAAAGTGGTTGACAATAGGAGGAAGTGGGAAGACCATTCAAAGAATAGGAACCATCCTAACAAATGACAAGATGTCACTAACGGTTATGTTGTTAGGACTTGAGAAAATTAAGGTTACACTGGGAAGAAACCTAAGTGCAACTATTGTAAGCTTCACCACTCTAGTCGGCATATTGTGACGTGTCGAAATTATTTGAAGGTTGGACACTTAGCCAGAGACTGTAGGTCTAAGACCCTTGCAGTGGTTCAGACAGCCTATGGTTCAGATCAGAAGGCTAATGTTACATGTTTTGGATGTGAAATGAAGGGACACTATAGGAATGAGTGTCGAGAACCGTGGACCCATGGAAACTAAGGAACTAAGGAAATAGAAACAACCAAGAGAACCGAGAAGTAGGAGGAAACCAAGAATAAAACATGACATCAAGGAATGACTGTCCTATGTGATGAGACCTAAGTTTAGACTTTCATAAGTTATGTTCCTGTAAGGCTTCATTAGTACCTCTATAAGAATCTAGTAATTGTATGGATTTTGATATACGTTATTTTGAGATGTAAGCTTATTAGACTCATGAGCATCTGTAATCCTATTATATGTACTTCTCCCTACTCGCCACGCTTTTCATTTTAATTGTTATTTAATGTACAGCTTGGCATTATCTCTCGACTTTATGTACTCCGACCACCAATCAGTCCCCTACGTTACTATCTCATTACAAAATAACTATTGCGTTATTCTCAACCCTAAAGTGGGAAAATCAATGTTTCCTTCTCTCTAAACTCGGCATTACATCATTGGACCTTAATTATACAAAGACTGGCCACCTACGTATAATTCAGGTAGGAATCATGTTGTGCTAAGAATGGTTGCTTTAAACCTCCATCAAGAATCAAATTCTCATCCTATGTTTGAAAGATCGCGACCCGGTCAATTCTACCTCTCTTTCGTTCCATGAATCCAACCTTATCTCGCATCATACTCTAATCTGAAAGGATATGTTACGCCATTTTCCGTCATTGAACGATTTCGCCGCATAGCATTTTGCGTTGCTCTACCTTTTCAGATTCCAAAAACCCTCTTGTCGATTTGAAAAATCTTTGAGTTTGGCAACTACCTGATGACTCATACCTCGCATGTGGCTGAATCATATACTGCTTATGGCATTTGTGCAAACTACTATGACAGTTATATTCAGGTCCCTAACCGAAGTCGTATCGCCTGCGTTGGACGCTAGGAACGTTACCGATTCGACTGATCGATTGCTAGTAGCAGTCAACACCATTCCACAGGATTTTACCCTCTGCGTTAAGAATTAAGTGTACCATTGAGACTAGTCGATGTTAGGAGGAATCGATGTACACATGTTTTGTTTAATAAAGAAACCGACAGAAGTTTTTATCAACTACCTTAGTCCTCTGTTGATAAGACTCAAACCGCCATAGACCTAGTATATGACGATGAGTCACAACTAAGAATAACTGATACCATCTACTGAGAATTGACGATCTATTCGATCAGCTCCAAGGTTCGAGCAATTATTCAAAGATCGATTAGTGATCCAAATACCACCAGTGCAGAGTTCTGGAAGAGGAAATCCCAAAGACCGCGTTTAGACTCATTGTGACCATTCGGGAAAATAAAATCCCAAAGTCATGCATGTTGGTTAGCCGACACCCCAGCTGCCTTCACGAAACTCATGAACCGCGTGTGTAAACTCTAATTGGACAAGTTGTGATAGTGTCCAAAAACAAAACCCTAAACTACTCGGAAGAGTAAGGAGGAACGCAAAAAACATCTGGGAATAACCTTAGGGCTCCCTGAGAAGGAACAGTTGTATGCCAAATTCTATACTGCGAGGTTTGGATACATACCGTATGATTTCTTGGTCACTTAATTTGATATTCACATAAATCTCGCCAAGATTGAACCCATTGAAGAATTTGGCTACCCCTGCGACTTCGATTGGGAGACATCAATTCTTAGGACTTGCTGGATATTACCAAAGATTTATCAAAGGTTTTCCAAGATAGAAAAGCCATAACCAAATTAACTCCTAGGATGTGAAGTGTAATTCGGGAGAAAAAGAAAAAAGAAGTATTTCAAATTTTAAAGTATAAACGGTGTAGTACACCTATTCTAGCTGCACTTAAAGGAAGTAAAGATGTTGTTGCAAATTGCGATGTTTCGCATAAAGTTTTGTTAGCTTTTTTTATGTAAATGGATATTAAAGTAGCTTACGCCTGTCTTAAACTTGAGACATACGATAAAAACTACACCATTCATGAGTTAGAATTTGGGTGTGGTTGTACTTGCACTCAGAATTTAGGAACACAATCTGTATCGCACGAAGTGTATATTATACACCAATCATAAGAGTTGCAACATGTCCTAGATCAGGAAGAGCTAACCATGACACAACATCGCTGATTAGAACTGCTTAGTACTATGTGAGCTTTGTTATTCTTTAGAAAAGCGAACATTGTCGCTGATGTTCTTAACCGGAAGGAAAGAGAGCAACTGTTAAAACTCAGAGCCTTAGGGATGACTATAAATTCACCATTTCCTTCTCGAATTTTGAAGCTCAAGCTGAGTGACAAAAGAAGAATACCAACCTGCTGAAAACCTATTTGGTGTGATCAAAATGAAAATGACCTCGTAAAGCATTCGGATGGAACTTGATGCTTTGGGGATAAAATTTAGATACCACCCCACGGGGATATTCGTGATCTGATTATGCATATCGCATAAGTAAAAAAATTTCCATCCACCTCGAATCTGATAAGATGTATCAAGATCTGTAGAAACTGTACGGGTGACCTAGCATGGAGGCCGACATTGCAATATATGTCGGCAAATGCTTAACATGTTCAAAAGTGAAAGTCGAACATCGGAAACCATCAGAGTTATTGGTACAACCCGAACTTCCCGTTCGGAAGTGGAAATAAATCACCATGGACTTGTCATCAAATTACCAAGAACATCTAGTGGTTGTAATACCATCTAGGTAATTGTTGACCGTCTTATCAAATCTCTCATATCCTCGTTATCAGTGAAAGTGATAATATGGACAAAATTGCATGTCTATACTTGAAAGGAATTGTTTCTCGGCATGGAGTGACGATATCTATCATCTGTGATCGAGATAGTTGTCTCACATCGAATCTATGGAAATCAATCCGGACGACCTTTGGAACGGATCTTGATATAGGTACTGCATATCATCCCCAAATAGATGATCAAAGTGAGAGATCCATCCAGACATTGGAATATATGCTTCTAGTCTGTGTTATTGATTTAAGAAAAGCCTGAGAGAGACACCTGCCTTTAGCTAAATTTTCCTACGACCATAGTGATCATGCCAGCATTGGGGTAGTACCACACGAAGCACCTTATCGTCGAAAGAGCTGAATTTCTATCTGTGGACCAAAGTTGGAGACAACCTACTCACTGGCCTTGAACTCACTCAGGAAATCTCTAAAAAGGTCGTTTAGATCAAAAATAAAATGCGGATTGCTCACAATCATCTAAAGGTCTATACTGATGAACGATGTGAGTCTCTTGAATTCCATGCGAAGGCAAGGTTATACTTAAGGTTTCACCGTGGAAAGGTGTGATACGTTTAGTAAACATGAGAATTTTAATCCTCGGTATACTGCTCCTTTCAAAATTCTTTCTAGAATCGGAACGTTAGCTCATAAGAATTGAGATACCACCAGGACTTAACAGTGTCCACGATGATTTTCATGTGCATAATCTGAAGAAATGTTTTCTGAGGAGGCTGTCGTAATACTTCCTAGAGCGTATCCAGATTTATGAATGTTTGAATTCTATTGAGGAACCTAACGGAATCTTGGATCGTGAAGCCAAACAACTTAAGCCAAGTCGTGTTCCTATTGCCAAATTTTGTTGGAAACTCTGCAAATGAGCATGAATTCACGTGGGAACGTGAAGATGAAATCAAACAAAATTATCCTCATCTCTTTTTCAACCTTAACAGGTAGTTTTAATTGAAACCCGAGATGGGTTTCTCCTGAGGCTCGGAGGCTGTGATAACCGGTAATTTATGAAAGTATTTTTATACCGCATTACGTTTGAAAATAAATATTTAAGACCTTGAGAACTGTTTTTGGAATATATGGGAATTTATTTGTAATATTATTATGTGGTATGAGAAGTTTTCCCGTAAGATATGAGATAGAGCACAACGTGTACCGACACGAGTATAGACCTAATAATACATTATTTATTTGATTTACGAAGTTTTGATAGACGTATAATAGTCATTTTTACTGGAAAAATGATTTTAAAGATAATGGCACAAGTTTTGAAGTCTAGCCTAAACGAGCCCCAAATTTCATTTCTATAAAAGATAGAAAAATTGCACCTCTAGTCCCTGCACTTAAGTTACACGCGTGCCGTTATGAATTGTGAGTTGACACTTTTGGCACAAACCATTATATATATCTTTCTTTTTCTCACTCTAACCCTAACCCTAAAGAGATAATACTCCCTCTCCTCCCTCTCATTTCAAGTTGCCACCATAATTGGCTAACACAACTGTCACCACCGCCATGTATCACCACCACCATCAACATCATAGCCATCACCATCCACACCACAGCCGCCATCACCACTAGTGAGCCACCGCCATCAACCACCACTCCTACCATTTTCTTGAGTAGATCTTGTTGTTTTGAAGGCTCTTGGAGTTAGATCAAGAGTTTTGTTGCTTTCAACTTGTAGCCGCCGCTATCCCTCTATTCTTCTTGGTAGGTAATAGGTAATAAAACAGTTAATACGCGTCTTTTAAACTTTCTTTTGATTTGGAAACGGAAATGGGTTTATTTAAAGTGGTGATAAAATAACAACTCACAATAACTTGTTTGTGAGTCGGTTTTTGTTTAAAGATATGGTAAACAACGAAATGGTATCATGATTCAATCCTTACTTTCTTTTGATCTATATGTTTGGTATTACAAATCTTGTAATAAGCTTGCGGGTGAGCTTTTTTATCAGCTTATACCCTTTTTTTCCTTTGTTTTGGTCACGACAAGGTGGGACAACCCTAGTGGAGCTGGGCCGAGGCCTTACGGCTTGGTTTGGATCTGGTTTTATTTTTTGCGACTCCATAGTTGGAGCCGAGACCATCCATGGTCTCGGTAATGTTTGGAAATTTGCTTATTTTGTTTTCCCGTGAATATATTTAGATTTGGATTATTATTATTTAGGGTAGAGAAATTAGTTTGGTTCGATGTTGTTTGTGATGGAAAATGGTATATAACGTGGACCGATTTGAATTTTGGTGTGATTGTGATGATTGGTCACGACGGGGTTAAGCCGAGACCTCGTGGTCTCGGAGGAACCTTGTATTCCCTATATTGGACTTGACTGTATGACTTGAATCCGACCGTGTTGACTTTGGTTTACCCGACACGAAATACTAAGGGCATATTTGGTTTAGTTTGGGATCGAGGGCAAGACATTGACCCATACCCGTGTCGCCAAATTTATTAAATCCGATTTGACGAGGGCCGTGTGTAGTATGTTGATTTTTATTAAAGAAAAGGAGAACAAAATAATAAAGTATGTAGGAATAATTAATTAATATGATTATTTAGAAAAAATTAAAAGGGTAAAGTAAATTTAAGTAATTCTATCAACTTTTGATAAAAACGAAACACATGGGGTTGTTGGACTTTTCGAGACACAAAATGCTTATATTAACGTATTTGGATTTGTTTTACTTTTATATTTATTCTATGAGTTTGATTTGATGACGATTGGTAGTCAAATTTCCTTGGGGTTTGCAATACCGATTTAGGTTATATATTTGGCTACTGATTTTATACTATGATTTGGACTTATATTAGACATTGGTCATTCGGACTTATTGGACACGGAATCTAATATAGTACATTAGACTCGTAATGAATTTAATGTATTCGATTCAAGCGGGTAAACAATATGGAAATAGTTTCCAATGGACAATAATATTTATAAATATTCATTTTCTAAATTCCTTGGAAAATTGATTTTTAATAAAGTCTTTAACTTGGAAACATCTAATAAACGAACAAGTCATTGCGAAATTTTGTGAGATGAAATAAACTTAAGGTCCTTCCAAAGATTCTTTTGCCTTAAGTCTAAGTTGTCTTAAATTATAAAACATCTTAACTGTCGACTTTGAATTTTTTAGGTCTTTCATTTCTAACTTTGACCTTAAATATTTTTAATTGTGTTATACAATACTTGATGCAAAATATATTAATAGATTGAGTTTTAAATGTATTTTTTATTGGTATAATTTTTATTAAATATTATATAACACAAATAAAAATATTTAAGGTCAAAGTTAAGAAAGAAAGACTTAAAAAGTCAAAACAGGACAATTAATATGGGACGGAGGTAGTATGTTTTATGTAAATAAATAGGATTATGGGAAAATACCAACGATTACCAATCGACTCGTCTTATTTGACATGTTTATCTTTCTTATCTCTTTGACTCCTCTCCGGCATCTCTTCTTGACTCAAGTTCTCGTCAACACTCTCCAAGTCAATCCATTTTTTTTCCTTTTGGTGTGTGTACTCTTGAGTCCGTGTTTTCCTACCATTACACGAATGATGATACCAAAATCTTATAAAAGGGCTAAAGCAAGGTTATTTGGGAAATGAAAATGAATTATTTTTGGAAATGGGAATTTGTTTATTTTTAGGAATGGAAATGGTTAACTTTTGAAAACTCTTGCACATTTGATTTCCTTTATAAGATCTATTTTGAGATAAGTCTTGATATTATCAGGTCGTAACCGAGTTCGTTGTGCTGTAACATTTTTAACTAGTTGTGCTCCTATATTCTTGATATTGTTGTGATATTTCATTGTCGTGGCTAAGGTGAGTTCATATCCCACTTTTACTCATATGACCTTTTCTTGAAATTTTAGGGTGAGAAACATGCAAAACATTTCATGGACCAGAATCGCATTTATGTTTTGATCAAGCTACTATGTAGAATGAGCCTAAGTCCTAGAATCCCTTTCATGCCCATTTTCATGAACTGTCAATTCCTACAGGGAAGCGCGGATGCTATAAATAGATCTATTGGGGGTGACTCCCCCCGTTCGGTTTGGCCAGGATGACCAAACGCGAGCGTATAACATGTCGAAACACGAATGTCATGGGATAAACACTTACAAGGGCTTTTATGTAATGTGCTTCAAGAGCATGCACAATAGTCAATCTTCGGTTGCATGAACTTAGTGCTGACGTAATAGACACTACTTTTGTGTGAACACTACAATTGTTTAAGCTCTAACTCATTTATTTATATTTAAAACTATGAACTCACCAAAGATTAGTGACCTTTTGCATGTTTTCTCGTGTAATTAATTGTTAGATATTGGATGACTATTTGATTGGAGGCTTGGCAAGCGACATGGTTCATGGACCAATTGACTCTACTAATTTATTTGGGACCTATCTTCATGATTTCTTTTGGGCACTTATTTGGTATTTTTGAATAAATGTAAATGTTGATGTTAGGATTTTGAAATGTTTTATCTAAAACGGATATTGTTATTTTGTATCTTATGCTCTTGTTTTGTCTTTCGTTGAACCCAATTTTAGTGGTGTTACAATTTTGGAACCTAATATTGTAACTCTGAATCATTTATCGAATGATAAGTTTTTGAAACGTCTCATATAAAGGTTATTCTCTATAATTTAAACTATGTATTATGAAGTAGCACCCCAGTGACATTATCTTATGTTGCGTTTCATTTTTGGTGGTGTTACGGAAATTAACAATCAAAATAGATTGTCTCTATCAAAGCATGCATACACGTCACAAGAATACGCGTATGCTAGTATACGTCGTGAATAAATATGAACCGAGCTAGGTTTTGTTTGGTTTTGTGAATTGCGATCGAAACCATTTTTAAAAGGGCGCCGATCGGTTTTGCTACTGACACAAAGGTGTTCGATTTTTGCTTAGGGTTTAGGAGTGCAAGGAAAATAATGACTAAAAATAATGAATGACAAGAATTCATTATATAGTGATTAAACTTGATGGAAAAGTTTGGAAATCCTAATCCCTCTTTGATTAGTCATTAGGCCGAACCCCCAATGGAAGGTTCTAGACTTGCGATTTGATCCTTCAATCTTGTGTTTAAGTCCTTGAGTAATTATTATTATGTACACATACCATAATAATAACTTAACTTTTAAGCAAACAAAACACCCCCTTTTGGACCTTTGTTCGACTGGCCCCCAAACCCACAAGGTTTTAGTGGGCTTATTTTTGCTTCAACGAATTTAACTAGTCCATTACGAGTAAATTAGAATGCCCGATAATTAGTTACGCATCTAACGGTTAACTCACGGTCGTTATTTCATTTCGTGACTTAATAAAATTAATATATAACACTTAATATATTAATAAATACATATTCTTCGGTGTATACGTATATGCTACAATAGGCTCATGTATTTCTGGCCGTACAAATTATCGACTAGACTTTGAGCATAACCAATAGCTCCCACTTGTGATATGTCATAACCAGATAATTCATACTAACAATGTTATGCGTCTAGCAACACCACATTTCTCCCAAAAATACCAAAGTGTTCTTTCGAAAAGTAGCTCAGACAAAATGATTTATAAATATACATCGCTTTGTTTAAGATAGTGTTAAACTATGGTTATTGATCTAAGTCGTAACATTTTGTTTAACTATTTTGTTTCTCGTTTTAGAAATTAATTCAGATTACCAAACGTAAAACAAGTACTATCTTGATTTACACTTTTGGCACGGCCATGCAAACATCCAATTAATTCAACGAGGGGCCTAGTAGTATCATACTCCAGAAGACAAGTGGAGAAACAAATTCTATCTTGACTACACGTGTCATTCATGTGCTTCACATCGCTTCCTAAAATAGTCCATATAACCACCTTGTTCAGGATATCGTTAAACTATAATCAAGACGAAATATCCACACATGCAAAACTTGCTTGCATCTCAAGTCTACGGATAAATAAGAATGACCACTTGTGAATTATCACTTAATGACGCCGATCAACAATAAAGTGATAAATCATAGGTTTGGAAAAGTCCAATATCCATAGCATGTGGATACATATGAGTTTGGCGGACAATCATTTTAACACCAATCACACAAGTGATATATTACCAAAACACTCACATTTGTCTTAGTTCAGTAACACTCCCGTACTATTGATTGACAATGAAAAAATTTAGAGTAAAATAAAAACAATAAAATAATCATGGATTAAACATGAAAATATAGGACACAATTAATATATTAATGAAAAACTTCAAGTACCGTGTATATTAATCACCAAAATAATAACTGTTTGAAATATCTCATTGTCCAAACACTAAAAAACAAAACAGATTTACATGATACTATTAACTGAACAAGACCAATATTACTAGCATGTTCATTATCTTTGGCTAAAGGCGACGCCTTAGTAAACGGATCAGCTAAGTTGTCATCTGTGTGAACTTAATTAAGAACAACTTCATTATTTGCGATAACCTCTTGGAGAGAGTGAACCTTCCTTTTATAATGTTTGGCTTCTTTCTGAGCTTCTGGCTCGTTGGCGAGAGTTAATACGCCAGTATTTCCATATAACATCTCCATAGGCTCTTTATTGGTGGGGACAACATCAAGCTCATCAATAAACTTCCTTATCCAAATTGCTTCCATTGTGGCGTTTGAAGCAGCAGTGTATTCAACTTCTGTAGAAGACATCGATGTAATGCTTTGCTTAGCACTCTTCCAGACTACAACGCCTCCGTTTAGAATGAAAACGTATCTGATTTGCGATTTTGTATCATCTTTGTCGGTCTGCCACCCATCATCAGTATAACAGGTAACTCTGAGCTCTTCATCGGGTTTTCCTCAGTAAATAAGAAACATATATTTATTATATATGAGATACTTCAATATGTTCTTCACAACATTCCAGTGACTTTCTCCTGGGTCTACTTGAAATCCACTTGTTAAGTTATGAGCGAACGTAGCATTAGGTCTATTGCACCTCACCGCATACATGATTGATCGTAGAGCCGATGCATAAGGAACATTCTTCATGTGTTCCACCTTTGCAGGTGTTGAGGGTCATTGAGATTTTCTCAGCTCAAGTTTTACTTGCATTGAGATAGTTCCACGCTTGGAATTCTCTATATGAAATATTTTCAAGATTTTTTCAATGTATACATTTTGACAAAGTACAATCAACTGCTTAGATCTATCTATGTAGATCTTGATTCCTAGAATATATGCAGCTTCTCTAAAATCTTTCATAGCAAAACATTTTCCAAGATAGGATTTAATAGCTTGCAACATTGGAATGTCGTTTCTCATGATCAATATGTCATCAACATACAAAATAAGGAATGCAACACTACTCCCACTAGCCTTACGATATACACATGGCTCATCAAGGTTTTGAGATAAACCATATTTCTTAATCCCCTCATCAAACTTTTTATTCCATTGCCTTGATGCTTGCTTTAATCCATAAATAGATCATTGTAGCTTGTATACACGGTTAGGATATTGTGGTTTGACAAATCCCCTGGGTTGAACCATATAAACCTCTTCGGATAGGATACCATTCAAGAAGTCGATTTTGACATCCATCTTCCGAATCTCATAGTCATAGCACGCTTTTTATAGCTATAAATATCCTAATAGCATTGACGTCTGCAACAGGCGAAAAGGTTTCCTCATAATCTCCACCGTAGGTTTGAGTGTAACCCTTTGTTACAAGACGATCTTTATAGGTGTGTACTTTTCCATCCATGTAAGTGTTCTTCTTGAAGAGCCACAAAGTTAACCCTACTAAAGATATGAATAGTAGAACATGCCCCAATGTATTGTGTCACAAAGAACTTTCGAATCCGCTTCAGTAAGGTCACCGCATCATTCTCAAGTTCCCTAAATTAATTATTATTATTATTATTATTATTATTATTATTATTATTATTATTATTATTATTATTATTATTATTATTATTATTATTATTTTACTTTTATTTTTAATAATAATAATAATCATAATAATAATAATAATAATAATAATAATAATAATAATAATAATAATAATAATAATAATAATAATAATAATAATAATAATAATAATAATAATAATAATAATAAATCCATAGGATTACAAGAAATTAGTGGGAGACGCGAAACTATCTCGGGCCCTGTTGGGTTTTAGGTTCCATCGAACGGAATTACACCAAGTATGGAACCATCGCTAGAGCAAAAGAAACCACGGCTAGAAGAAGGAATCCATTCTTGAGTTAAACCACGGCTAGTAGTAATGTGTAATCACTGTTAATGTAATGTAACCACTTTGCTAGTTGATAAGTCATTTAATATTTTGTATTAGATAAATATGGAAAGATATTTATCTTGTAGGTTACGATTGTATATTGTAAAGGACTCCTTAGCATATAAAGGAGGTCCTAGGTTAGAGTTAGATATACGTGTGTTAGATATATCTAAAGTCGATACACTTCAAGGTTGTAAAACCCTAATAGTATTCAGAGTATTCGTTATTAATATAATTGAGGTGTTTAGTGATTTCTGTTGTTCTTCTTCTTAAGGTTAAGCATTATATTATGCGTAGTGTTTAACAGGTTATTTTTTAAGTCGGTTTCTATTAAGGATCGTTTGCTCAACTGGGATCAACAAGTGGTATCAGAGCAAGTGATCTAGAAACTGTGATCAAGAAGAAGTCAAGTTAACTTTAATTCAAGAAGAGTAAAGATGTCGTGAAACTCATATGGTTCTCAAGATCTAAGGTACCCATGCCGAGGCGGGGTGAGTATCAAGTATGGAGAATGCAAATGAGGCAATACATTCGCATGATTGACTACAACATCTGGGAAGTTGTATAGAAGGGTGACAAGTTACCCACTATAGGTCCTAATGGAAAACCTGTTGGAATTGTTAGTGAATCTGACAAGGCACAGAGGAAATTGGAGATCAAAGCTCATAGTATTCTCAGTATGGGAATACCTAATGAGTATGCTTTGGACTTTGAACAATATGAGACTGCTAAGGAGTTAATGGATGCCATTGAAACAAGATTTGTTGGTAATGAAGCTACCAGAAAATCCAGGAAAAACATGCTCAAGCATCGGCTTGAAAACTTCACTGCACTTAGTGGAGAAAGTCTTGATGGCACCTATAACAGACTACATAAACTAATCAGTCATCTGAAATTGGTGGACTACAAAGTTGCTCAAGAAGACATAAATCTAAAGTTCATCAGAAGTTTGTCACCTGAATGGGCTATACATACTGTTGTGTGGAGGAACAAGGATGACTTTGAGAAGAAGACTCTGGACAATCTCTACAACAACTTGAAGGTTTATGAGTCTGAAAAGAACATTGTTGGTTCATCTTCATCTACACAAAACGTTGCTTTTGTTTCTACAAACCACAAGGGTTCTCAAGAAGCATCCACTGATGCTTATGGAATTTCCACTGCTATTGCTAATAATACCACTGTTAGTGATAATGTTAGTGATGGTGCCATATGTTTTCTCTCGGTGATTTAACAACTAGTGTCATTGTGTTAAATCAAGATCCGATCAAATTGATCCCGATGATCTTGATGAAATCAATCTTGATGGCAAATGGCAATGTTGACATTGCAAGCTAGGAGATTTCTAAGGAGAACAGCAGGACAAGTCAAGTATGATGGTCAAAGACAGGTAGGGTTTGACAAGAGTAAGATGGAGTGCTACAACTGCAAGAAGAAGGAGCATTTTGCTATGGAATGTAGAGCTCCTAAAAGGATTGGTGAAAACTACATGAAGGCTACTAAAGATCCAAAGCCTTCTTCAGTATTGGTTGCTCAGGATGGATTGGGTGATTATGACTGGAGTGATCAGATTAAAGAAGGTCCTAATGCAGCTTTTCTTGATAGTGAAGCTTCTAAAGAGCATAACTTTGCTCTCATGGCATATGCATCATCTTCTGGTTCAGACTCTGAGGTATCTAATGGGTCAAATAATTCTACTTGTTCTTTTAAATCATGTCAAGATAACTTAGAATCTCTTAAAGCAATTAATGAGAGTCTGAGAAAAGAGGTAGAAAGACTTTCATTTGATAACTTAGGATATAAAGTAGGTCTTGAGAATGTGGAAGAGAAGCTTAAGTTTTGTATCAAATGTGAGTTTGAGTATGTAGATAAAATAAACATACTAGGTGGTGAAATTGATCTAAAAGATAGAGAAATTAAAGTGCTTAAACGAAACTAGAAGAAGCGAGAGTGTAAAACAAGAAGCCCTAGAAGAAAAGGAAAACATGTAGTAAGGGTAGCTAAAACACAATTTTCTTTCGATCGGTTCATAAATCAATAGGTGTCAATTAATGAATAAGGGTTCTAGGATTGGATACAATAATGTGGAACCACCTTCTAATGAAACATGCACCACTGTGCAATCGAATTGTCTTTTAGCGATGAGTTTAGTTTCAACAAACCCGTATGTGAGATTAGTAAGTCTGAATCACCTAAGATAGGTTCGATAGTCCAATTATTAAAGATTGGGAATCAGATTTTGAGGAGGATAGGTCTGAATCAACACAGTCTGAGAAGGTAGAAAATGTTAAGTATGTTGATTCTAAACAAGCCAACCTTATGCCTAGATTTGGAGCACCAATTTCTAGGAAAGTAGTTTAGTTAACCCCCAAGATCTTAGGTGTCTTAGATCCCTGTTACATTTAGGTAGCACGTTATTATTCTGATCAAATAATAATTGATGGTGATTGTGAAAGAAACCTTGTGTTAATAACATTGATGTTTGTTTAATTCCGCTATGCATGTTCTTTATCATTGTTATTGTTAAACCCTAAGGCTCAAAACGATCTCAAGGAGTTCTAACAAACCCACAAACCCCACACCTTTAGCAATAGCAAAACTAATCCAATCAAGATATGAGTAGCGAGACGCCTCAATATCTTGAGTTATAGAGAATTTCGGATCCGCTTAAGTAAGGTCACCGATCGCCACAAGTTCCCCAAATAGGAAAATGAGAAAGGGTGAACTCATATCCAATATCCGCACATTTGGCCATCAGATTGACGTGCTTACGCTTTTGCGGCATCAATCACCACACGACCGCACAAAATCAATCATATCATTTGCGTGAGGGAGACGACCCGTCAAATCAACACATACGCCTTGCCTCCATCCTTAGGAATAGAGCAAGATATCTCAGCCAGAAGACTTGCTCCTTTCTCCACTCAACTCGATGTCGACCTTTTACTAGCCAATACCCCAGTTGAGAACAGATATCAACAAAGTATCGTGCACCATGTTGTGCCGATGTATAATACCAATAGTGCCAAGACACGATACAACATGGTCCCGTAAATATCCCCATGAAAACCTTGAGCAAGCTAAGCACGGCATCAGATAGAAAATGGGAAGGCCTAGCCGATAACAAAATACGCACTGTGTAAGTTTTGGCATTCATAGTCTGTCTAGACCAAAAATCGAACCACCCTAAGCCGGTCAAAGTGTAGTCCTCTTTTGAGAACTCCAAAGTGCCATTTGCCGATGAGATAGGCAAAATGTGGATTCACCATTTGGGTAACACATGTGAAATATATATCCGCCAATTTCTTTATGAGTTTTGGGGCGATCTCATCCCGATTACTTAGAAGGTCAATCCTATCTTCACATTAAAAGCGCCAAGGCCTCTTTGAAAGAATGTCCAGAGGTTACAATATCATATTGTCTGAGGAGCTTAGTCTGTAGTTTGGCAGATTGGAGTCTAGACGCAAGGAATGCATAGTTCAAGGCATCCCTGCCGAATATACACCACGCCCCAAATACAAATAGCGGTGGCCGCATTACATTGCCAATCACCAAATCCAGCCCGTATGTAATAATACAATCCAGAAGAACGCAGGTCTTGCATCAAATGCAACGCGAGCACGCTCAAAGACCCGAGGAGAACATGCGCGACAGAGAAATATAACTTTGAAATGCCGCACAAGCACGAAGAAGCAACAGACTCAATAGTTTTAGCAACAACATCCATGAGCTCAATAGTTTTAGCAACCCTTTTCATAACAAGCTCATCGCTAAACTCGAAGTCTATGCTAGTCGGCCCACCCAATAATTTGACACCATGCGGGTCTAGCAATATTGGGTGGAAAACACCGCAAGCATGCTTTCGGGTCTTCCCGTGGCCAAAACCCCGCTTTATCAACATTAAGGTGCGGTGTCAGTGTCGTGGTCCATTGATGCGTGCAAACCGTCAAGTTAGATCACTCAAGTCTCGCCACTCATGAATGGCGCACCGTAACAAACTTAAAACGCTCAAGCACCAATGCAATGAAGATCCGAGGAGTATAGGGTTTCCGGTCGTTATGTCCCAAATGAGCTATGCGATGAATCACCAAACGAATAGTGATCGAGGATTTGAACGAAAAGGATTTGATCGATTATAACTAAAGAAAAGTAAATAAATTACAGGGGCTTAAATGCAAATTAAAGAAAATTAAAAAGATAAAAATATTAAATAAACGCTATCACTATATTTAAAATGATGTTTTTGTTTTTATGTTTTATAAAACTTAATTAAAAACTACGTAGCGTATAATAGAAAAAGTAAAACTTATACAATATTAACCCTAAAAATATGAAAATGATATTTTACAAACCTAATGATAAAAGAAAATTTTTAGAAAAGAAAATTATTTTTATAACTAATTATCTAATTACTATTAATTAAAAACTATTTTAACTAATAAATAATAACCTAAAATACAAGAAAATAGGAAATAAAGCTAGAAAAATAAAATTTTGACTTAGAAAATCTAAAATAACAAAATAGAATTTTCAAAACTATTTTTGTATTTTTCCGATTATTTTGGATTTTCTAGGAATTAAAACTATTAAAACTAATTAAATTGCTTAAAATACAAATTTAACTAAGAAAAATCTAGAAAAATATTTTTTGTCTTTTGTATTTATCTTAACTTAAGAAAAATGAAAAGTTAATTTTGAGACTTTTCTTAATTTTTGTATTAAATGCTAATTAAAAAGTACTAAAAGCGAATTAAATCAAGAAAAATAGCAAACAGACAGGAAAATATGAAAATTCAAGATAACTCTAAAATAATATTTAGAATCAAGGAAAAATAGAAAACAGATGGTTATGTAAGATTAAGCAACTGCTATGCAATGTGCTTATAAAAAGCACTTGAATAAGCCAAATAAAAGCAACAAGCCACCAACTCGATCACGAAGCTTAAATAAGCTAGAAGAACTAAATTGCAACAAGTATAAACCGCTTTTAACCACTGGATTACAAGTTACAAAGATTTGGTGTATTTGGCTAATTAGCTAAAAACAGCTTTTAAAGGTCCTACTTTATGCTTAAGCACAAGCTACAAATTGTGAAAATGAAAACACAAATTGGAACCTAAAGCGCACTGGTGAGACCTTATAAACCAAAACCGTGCTTTTACAATACACTCGGTTTGATACAAAGAAACAAGAAATTATGATTTTCCACTTAACTAAAACTTTTAATTTAAAACGACATTAAATGAAAACTAAAAACTACTTCACCCTTTCTACTCTTCCTTCTTCTTTCTTTTATAATCCAAACTTCATTTCTCTCTTCCGAATAGTTCCCATCGGTTTCACCATTGGATGGCTTTAAATTGATCCTGCCTTTGAATGGATTTTGGCGCCAAACTTGGGTTTTTGACAATTGGGGTTGAGTGAAGAGGGGGGAGGTGCATTAAATGCATATTGGATGGTAGCCGAGGTGGGGGAACATGGTTGAGTGGAGGAGAGGAGGGGGATGGGATTGTCCGAGTTGCGAGCAAAGCAATTGAGAAGATGACTTTTAGGCGCCAAGGTGGGTTTGACCATTTGGTTGACCGGGTGATTAATAATAGAAGGGGTCCAAAATTCATTATGACAGGGGTCCAAATTGTTTATGACCGAGCCAAAAGGAGATAAAGGGGTTAATAATCAAGGGCCTTTGTGTAAATTCGAAAATTGAGGACTTGAGCATGCTAATTCAACAAAGATGTTTCAAGGGACCAAAGTGACAATCTCAAAAGTACAAGGACCAAGCTTGCCATTTCAATTTTCCAGGGCCATTTTGCAAATTTCAAAGTTGGAGGACCAAACTTGTAATTTTCTCAAACTTTTATATTTTTCACCAAAGGACTAATTTTGACAACTTATGATTTTAAAAGGACCTTTGGTGATTTTTCTTTGAAATTATGTGCTCAGGGACTATTTCGACAATTTTAGAAACTGGGGACTGAACCGCCAATTATGCAAACTTTGCTCATTTTTCATCCGATTTTAAACATTTTGCATCCGAAACATATAAAATGCAATTTTGGAATATTTTCAGATTTTGATGCATTTCGAGCATTTTAGACGTTTTGCGATCAGATTGATTCCAAAATGATGAGTATTTACACACCATCAATCCCCCACATAAGCTATTGCTAGTCCCTAGCAATCTTTGAGAAAAACTTAATGGATTTGAATCTC
This sequence comes from Chrysanthemum lavandulifolium, assembly GCA_022545495.1. Lineage (NCBI taxonomy): Eukaryota > Viridiplantae > Streptophyta > Magnoliopsida > Asterales > Asteraceae > Chrysanthemum > Chrysanthemum lavandulifolium. The sequence goes on from CM040244.1 coordinate 108,748,193, forward strand.
TTTACCAAAATCCATTACTCGAGTAGCCAAATGTTTCAGCTCAAGTAAGAACCATGGTACAATCGATAACCATGTGATTTTGAGCAAACCACCGCTTCCAACGGATTTGGTTTGTCTTTACCGTGCCGCTTGCTCCGGACTAGCCAACTCTTAGATAAATTATCAATATTATCTTTGGTGAGTCGATTACCAATTATGGTTTTTCCATCGCTTTTACCACAAGCCATAAACTTGCGGGCTAGCCAACTCTTCACTTTTAAGAATATGGTGAAATACCATACAATTTTGGGCAAATTGTGTCCGTCAACGGATTTGAGATATCTTTACCAAGAGCCGCTTGCTCTGGATTAGCCAATCCTTTAGTTTATTAGACAAGCGATCGATAACCAAATGAGTAAGTGTAGAACACTTACTCCAAAAACATTTTGGCCAAAAACGGGAATTAGGCGGTATAATTACATGATAAAATTCGTGAGAATTCCCCACACTTAGAAATGAATATTGCCCTCAATATTCAAAGCACCGCTGTTATGCCGAAACCGAAACGAAAAGGGAAATACTACGCCATTATTTAGAAAGAAGATTTTTTTTTTTTTTTTTTTTGAATAAGACTTATATACAAAACATGTGGGCAACCCCCCCACACTAGGGTGGTAGAAAGTAGAAAGAAGAAGCTAAACATCAAGTTTTGTCACACAAGCTAGCCACTTGTGAATGGCTAACCGTAACAAACTTCGTGACATTTCGTAAATATGGGTGACAACCCATATGGCATGCTCTCGTTTTTGATTACCGAGTCGCTAGCTTGACTCGATCCCGCATTCATTGGTTCATGGGGAAAGTTTGTAAGTCCGGACAACCATGGATGGAATGTCCTCTCAAAGTAATGCTTCACTCGATGACCATTCACTTTAAAATTAGGACCATCGGGTTGAGATAACTCAATGGTACCATAAGGATAAACCTTAGCAATGGTAAATGGTCCGCACCGGTAGGATTTTAGTTTTCCCGAGAAAATCTTTAATCTTGAGTTGAAAAGAAGGACTCGATCACCGACGTTGAAAACGCGGTTCTTGATTTTGAGTCATGAATCTTCTTTGTCTTTTGTTTATAGATCAAAGAGTTTCGTATGCTTGATCACGAGTTCATTTAATTCATTCATTTGAACTTTCCGGTGATCACCAAACTGTCTCGAATATCAAAGTTGGCATGTTTCAAGGCCCAAGATGTCTTGTGCTCGAGCTCAACCTAGATGACATGCCTTCCCGCACACCGGCTTGTATGGAGTGCACCGATAGGTGTTTTGTAAAGTCGTCGGAAGGCCCAGTGCGTCATCTAACTTATCCGACCAAGAGGCACTTGCACCAACCGTCCTCTCAAGAATTCTTTATCCCGGTTAGAAACTTCCACTTGCCCACTTGTTTGTGGGTGGTACGCAGAGAGAGACGGTGAGTTACACCATACTTTTGCATGACCCTATCAAACCGGTCATTGCAGTAAATGCGCACTCACGATCACCGATTATGGCTCGTGGAGTTCCAAACCTAGCAAATAAGGATTTTAAGATTTCACCACAACTCGGGCATCGTTGGTGGGCAAAGCCTTAGCTTCAACCCATTTTGACAAGTAGTCAACGGCCACGAGTATGTATTTGTTACCACGGAAGAAGGAAATGGCCCCATAAAGTCAATGCCCCGGATGTCAAAATCTCACACACTTGAATGGCGTTTATGGCATTTCATTCCTTTGTGAGATATTCCATGACGACAAGTGTCACGTGTTTTGACAAATTCATGGGCATCCTTATAGATTGTGGGCCAATAGAATCCGGAATCAAACACCTTCTTGGCGGTGTAGTTGGGGCTATGATGTCCCCAAGATGCCCGAATGGCAAGCCTTGAGAATGTCAATGGCTTCGACCAGACACACATCGCCGGATGACTTGATCCGCACAAATTTTAAACAAGTAGGGTCGTCCGAAATAATGTTTCACATCCTTAAAGAATTTGTTTTTCCGTTGGGACGACATCCCTTTCACCATTAAAGTTACCCGCATGGTAATTTGCAAAGTCAAGAAACCATGGGGTAAGAAGTGATGAGTGTCTAAATACTCATCATTTTTATACAATATAAACGCAAAATCATCCGAAAACACTCAAAACGCATCAAAATGATCAAAATATCACAAACAAGTGTTTTATGTGTTTTAAATGCAAAATATCAAAATCGGATGAAAACGATCAAATTTGCAAAATTGGCGCTTTAGTCCCCAAGTTTCCAAAATTGTCAAAAACAACCTCAGTAAATCTAAATAAAGGAAAATGTCATTTAAGGTCCATGGGATTCAAAAGTTGTCAAAACAAACCCTTGAAATGTAAAATTTGCAAAATTACAACTTTGGTCCTTAAACTTTGAAAATTGTCATGTTTAGTCCTTCAAATTTCAGAAAATGGCAAATATGGTCCTTTAATTATTTGAGAATGACAAGTTTGGCCATTGGGTAATATTTCGAAATCAAAGATCGGCCCTTGAAGTTTGGGAATTTACATTTATGGTCCTTGTGTTATTACTACAACCAAACGGATCCCATTTCATATATCAAGCCCAATTCCACCTTGCCCAAAACCAACCCAACCCTTTGATATTACACCCGGTCAATGTAGACCTGCTCAACCCATCAAATAAAACCACCAAGCGCCCTTTTCTTCAACCTCCCACCGCTTCCTCGCTATCACTCTAGCCACCATTCCTCCAAATCGATCTTCACCCTTGTCCCCCCACCTCAACACAACTCCAAAACCATTAATGCTCATTCTCCCATTTCACTCAACCCCTACACCGGCTAACACGCTTGGCGCCAAAACAGATTAAACGCCAAGATGACTCAAATAATCCAATGGCTATTATTATTGGTGGGATATACTCAAGTCAAAGGAAAGAGAGTTTTCATATAAAAGGAAGGAAGAGAGAAGGAGGGTAGCTAGCTAGTTTTAGTTTTTTTCTTTAATGTCGCTTTTAGATTAAATGTTTTAGTTTAGTTCCAAATCTGTTATATTTTGTTTTATTGTATCACTTTCAAGTAATCTTATCATTCAATCTAATTCTAAGCTTCAATTAAAAGTTGTGTTCATTTCTCATTTTATTACTTATCAAGGCAATTGTGATTTTCAAACTCATATGCTCAAAACCATAGCACTTATTTTAAGCTCAAATAAGCTTATATAAGCTTATCTTAGCTTTTATAAGTTTACCTTTAAGTTTTAAGCGCTTTGGAAAAGTCAATGAAAGTCAACTCTCGGTCAAATTTGAAAGTTAATCCAGCTTTTAGATTATGTCTTTTTAACTTGTTGAGATGCGAGTTTTTGAGTTTAGTTGAGTGATTACATCTAGTTTATTTAGAGCTCATCGCTTTAATTATGATTATATGCATTTGTCTAATATAAAGGGGTGTTTGGTTTAAGTCAGATTTGGGTCAAAACCAAATTTACCCACTTTGACTTTATAAGTCAAAGTGGTTTCAAGGTTTTAAAGTAGTTTTGTGTTAAGTAAAACCGAGTTAACCATTTTGATAAGTTTTGAGAAGAAAAAAGTCCTTTCTGTTTACGTCATTACTTAAAAACAAAGCAGTTGTAGTCTATGTTTGACGGCTTTTTCACAAGCTTATTGATCATCAAAAACTTTTCTAAATTGCTTTTCTCACATCCCAACGTACCCAACTCAACATAGCAATAGTTTATTTGCACTTAGGTTCACTTTTGCTTAGCTTAAATCACCTATAAAAACTGTCCCAAACCCATTGTTGCCAACTGTTTCACAGACTCTCATTCTTGTCAATTTTAAAGAGTTTTTCCACTTATTTTAGGTCAAAACTTTGTCCAAATTGTTTTTATTGTATCTTCACATCCCCACCTAGACATAGCTTTAGCTTATTTGCCCTTAGTTTAGTTTAGGTTAGCTTAAAATTGCCTCTAAATCTGTCCAAAAACCACAAAAGAACACTCCTTAGGACTGCTCTGTGTAACAGCAGCCTGCACATTTTTTTTGTTTAGCTTATTTAGCTTTCCCATTAGCTTATTTAGGTATCCTTAGTGCTTATTAAGTCCCATAGGTTAGCTTAGTTCATATTTTTGCTTATAAGTGCTTATTTAGCTTGTTAGTATAGCTTATCTTCTCATTGTAATGCCTATGTCTCATGATAATTTAGGATTCCATAATCGCTTATCTCCTTTTTGACCCTTTGATTCTTGCACATCTAGCTTATTCTAGTTTCTTATTATACCTAGTAGCTTATTCCATGTTCCTTGTGCTTATTCATAGTTCATTTTGCTTGAAAATCGCAAAGGGTGTTTGTTTTAGTTTCTGCCACCAACTGTTGGAGTTAAGCAGTTCTAAACTGCTTATTCCAAAGTTTTGAACAAAGTGTTTTCACAAAAAAGTCTTATTTTCATCTTATTATTAAGTGGCAAAAAGAAAATTTTAAAAAAAAATAGTTTGCAAAAAGGTGCATGGCACCAGGTTCGAACTCAGTACCTCTTGCTCAAAGACACAACACACACCTCATAACCAACTGCCCTAGGGTCTTTGTTCAGTTTATATTTGCACCATTTAATACTTAACTACACAATTCAGTTTTTACCTTAGTAGCTTATTTAGCTTTTTATTAGCTTATTTCCAAAAGTAGTGTACCTCTTTTTTATTTTTCTCAAAATCAAGATAACTTAAAGTATTTTTAGTGAAATTTTCAGATTTTCCAAAATCATTTAGTATTTTAATTATTAATTTAGTTTAAAAAGTTTTTAATTCATAATAATTAATTTAAAAGTCGAAAAAATATTCCGCTTTTCCTAAAATTATTTTTGGTCATTTAGAATGTAGGAAAACTGCTTTCACACTCGTAGGACTTTTATTTCACCAATTTTACGTTTTATCTTGCGCCCAACAGTAATTTTCGTACATAACGACGCTTTTCTTTTTAGTCACGCTTTTAGATATTTTAAGTTTACGCTTTAGTTAAAATAGTTTATTTAAGTTATTTTATTTTATAAAATCACAAAACATCATTGTAAATATAGTGATAGCGTTTATTTAATATATATATATTTTTTAATTTTCTTAATTTGTATTTAAGTCGCTTTATTTTATAACTTTTTCAAGAGTGTAATTATCCATCCAATTCCTTATCGATCACTATCATTAGTGATCATTCGTCGTCTCGATCAAGTGTTTACACACCATTGAGTCTCCGGGGACTAAACGACCCGGAATTCACCAGATTCTCTCGATCTTCATTGTATTTGTGCTTGTTGTTTTAAGTCTGTTAGACTTGACGGTTTAACATGATCAAATTTTACGCCACCGGGGAGGCTTTAGCGTGTGTTTAGCCTTTTCGTGATCCATTCTTGCACATATTCCATCTTTTGTAAAAAGTTTTTGTAAAGTGTTCGGAGAAAATCCAAGAGTTCATTAACACTTTTCCTAAAGTGTTAAAACGCCAAAAATATTTTCATTCTTTGTTTTTGCAAATGTTTTCAAAAATCCAAAAATATCCATCTTTACCCTCTCACATCTTTTGATTCTACATTTCTTTTACCCTCTATCCATTTGATTCTTTCTATGTCTCATCCTCACCAATTTGGTTGTGAATGGTGTGGGGACCTCAAATGGTGGAAATTGCCCTGGTTGTGGCATTGTGAATCCGGAAACGGGTTTGTCTATGACCAAAATCCCTACAATGAAACAACTAATTTCCTCAACCAACCCCCGCACTATGAGATGGAGACATATTCTTGTGAGTATTGTGGAGGTCCTCACCCGAGTTTTGAGTGTCAAACAGGAACACGCTTGTCTATGAGCATAATCCTTGTAACAATTATGACTACTCTTATCATGACCAACCTCCACAAAGCACTGCATTTATCTAAACACAACCTCTCGCAAATTCCTCAAGAACTTCTAAAATTGTCTAGATATACTCAAAGATTTGAAAGAATTGTTAAGAAGAATCTCGCAAAACGATCTTTGAAGAACAAGCAACAGAGTAAGTTCCCAATATTGGAAACCTCTCGCATTTATTATGATGACGACGATAGCGATGATGATTTTGATGAGGAATCACGACTCCAGTGGCAATCCCACTCCGTTGAAGAAGGAAAGAGTATGGGAGAATTGTCAAGGCGAGGAGAATATGAAGAGCATAAGAGCTATATATGTTTTCGATAAAGTCGATGCTCGAGTGGCAATCCCACTCCGCTTCAGAGCCTTTCATTTCCGACTCTTCCCTTCACTCACGCGGTTGAGAGAAGTGAATTCCTTTGGAAGAGGTCGAGGATCCTATTTCTTTGAAATTTTTGATCCCAAAGACTCTCTCACTATGGGGACAAGCATCTCAAAGACTATTCGAAACGGAATCGTCTAATGTTGAGAACCTTATCCCGATCCCAAGTGAGTCCGAGGGAATTCTTGATAATGAGTGTGATGTGTCTTCTTTCTTACAAATGATCTTGTTGAGACTTTCTCAGATTTTGACAAGGATTATAGTGATGCCGATTCTTTATATTCTAAAGACATAGAATTTATTGATGCATTACTTCCACATTCCGAGATCGCCAACTTAGAAGAGGATGTTGACCATGTTGTTTCCACAACAGCTAATACGACTATCAATAATCCCTTATTCGAATTCGATTCAATTTACTCTAAATTCGCTTAATCCAATCTTTGATAGTGATGAGTCCGACACGGAGACTATAATGGACGAGGTGCATATTTATAGCCCACGGCACCGCACATGTCCCACCTCCGTGATATTCTTCATGAGGAGTTCGCGGTGAACTCACTCATATCATATCTCCACTGGAGTATGATTGCGTGGATGGCAAAAATCATGATCGGGGAGAGAATCTCAATTTTCATAGTTATGACAAATCTTCCCACCTTCCCTCCCGAGATGCCTTCCAACCCTAAGAGCTCAACCAATAAATCCAAATAAGTGCAATTGCATTTAATCCCGAGGAAGATCTAGTTATGATTGTTATCATGATCTTCCTTCTTTCTTCACCTACTCGGTGACTTCCTCTCTTCTTCACTCTTTCTGGAGCGAGGACACTATCTTGACCCCGCAGATTTCATTTATCATCTCGCGAGCCGGGTCTTTCTCTCTATATCTCGGCGGTGTGGAACTTTCACGCGCTTCAAATGTTTGTCCAAACATCTTGAATGAAAGTCCGATGGAGATTGTTTCTTCCACTTTGCTTCCCATGAACCAATGAATGCGGGTCGAGTCAAGCTAGCGACCTAAGAATCAAAAACAAAGAAGACACACCATATGGGTTTTCACCCATAGTTCTCGCTCTTCTCACCCCTTTCTACCACCTAAGTGTGGGGTGATGCCCACATGTTATATATATAAGTTTTTTGAGAAAAAATCTTTCTAAATAATGGCCGTAGTATTTCCCTTTTACGTTCTCGCTTCGCATAACCGTTTAAGACTTTGAATATTGAGGCAATATTCATTTCTGTGTGGGGAATTCTCACGAATTTCATATATTATCTATCAAACTGTCATTGCGAAATGCGTACTCACGATCATCGATTATGGCTCGTGGAGTTCCAAACCTAGCAAATAAGGATTTTAAGAATTTCACCACAACTCGGCATCGTTGGTGGGCAAAGCCTTAGCTTCAACCCATTTTGACAAGTAGTCAACGCCACGGTATGTATTTGTTACCACGGGAAGGAATGGCCCCATAAAGTCAATGCCCCAGATGTCAAAAATCTCACACTGAATGGCGCTTAAGGCATTTCATTCCTTTGTGAGATATTCCCATGACGACAAGTGTCATGTGTTTTGACAAATTCATGGGCATCCTTATAGATTGGGCCAATAGAATCCTAATCAAACACCTTCTTGCGGTGTAGTTGGGGCTATGATGTCCCCAAGATGCCTGTAATGGCAAGCCTTGAGAATGTCAATGGCTTCCCGACCAGACACACATCACGGATGACTTGATCCGCACAAATTTTAAACAAGTAGGGTCGTCCCATAAATAATGTTTCACATCCTTAAAGAATTTGTTTTTCCGCTTGGGACACATCCCTTTCACCATAAAGTTACCCGCATGGTAATTTGCAAAGTCAAGAAACCATGGGGTAGAGAGTGATGAGTGTCTAAATACTCATCATTTTTATACAATATAAACTCGCAAAATCATCCGAAAACACTCAAAACGATCAAAATGATCAAAATATCACAAACAAGTGTTTTATGTGTTTTAAATGCAAAATATCAAAATCGATGAAAACGTATCAAATTTGCAAATTGGCGCTTTAGTCCCCAAGTTTCCAAAATTGTCAAAATGCCCTGTAAATCTAAATAAAGGAAAATGTCATTTAAGGTCCATGGATTCAAAAGTTGTCAAACAAACCCTTGAAATGTAAAATTTGCAAAATTACAACTTTGGTCCTTAAACTTTGAAAATTGTCATGTTTAGTCCTTCAAATTTCGTAAAATGGCAAATATGGTCCTTTAATTATTTGAGAATGACAAGTTTGGCCATTGGGTAATATTTCGTAAATCAAGATCACCCTGAAGTTTGGGAATTTACATTTATGGTCCTTGTGTTATTACTACAACCAAACGGATCCCATTTCATATATCAAGCCCAATTCCACCTCGGCCCAAAACCAACCCAACCCTTTGATATTACACCCGGTCAATGTAATCTGCTCAACCCACCAAATAAAACCACTTGCGCCTCCTTTCTTCAACCTCCCACCGCTTCCCCGCTATCACTCTAGCCACCATTCCTCCAACAATCTTCACACTCGTCCCCCACCTCAACACAACTCCAAAACCATTAATGCTCATTCTCCCATTTCACTCAACCCCACACTGCTAACACGCTTACGCCAAACAGTTAAACGCCAAGATGACTCCAAATAATCCAATGGCTATTATTATTGGTGGGATATACTCTGAAGTCAAAGGGAAAGAGAGTTTGCATATAAAAAGGAAGGAAGAGAGAAGGAGGGGTAGCTAGCTAGTTTTAGTTTTTTTTCTTTAATGTCGTTTTTAGATTAAATGTTTTAGTTTAGTTCCAAATCTGTTATATTTTGTTTTATTGTATCACTTTCAAGTAATCTTATCAGTTCAATCTAATTCTAAGCTTCAATTAAAAGTTGTGTTCATTTCTCATTTTTATTACTTACTGTTGCAATTGTGATTTTCAAACTCATATGCTCAAAACCATAGCAGCTTATTTTTAAGCTCAAATAAGCTTATATAAGCTTATCTTAGCTTTTTATAAGTTTACCTTTAAGTTTTAAGCAGTTTTGGAAAAAGTCAATGAAAGTCAACTCGGGTCAAATTTGAAAGTTAATCCAGTTTTAGATTATGTCTGTTTTTAACTTGTTGAGATGCTGAGTTTTTGAGTTTAGTTGAGTGATTACATCTAGTTTATTTAGAGCTCATCGGTTTAATTATGATTATATGCATTTGTCTAATATAAAGGGGTGTTTGGTTTAAGCTCAGATTTGGGTCAAAACTAATTTTACCACTTTGACTTTATAAGTCAAAGTGGTTTCAAGGTTTTAAAGTAGTTTTGTGTTAAGTAAACCGAGTTAACCATTTTTGATAAGTTTTGAGAAGAAAAAGTCCTTTCTTTCACTTTTGTCATTACGTAAAACAAAGAAATTGTAAATATGCTTGTCGACTTTCACAAGCTTATTGATCATCAAAACTTTTCTAAATTGCTTTTCTCACATCCCAACGTACCCAACTCAACATAGCAATAGTTTATTTGCACTTAGGTTCACTTTTGCTTAGCTTAAATCACCTATAAAAACTGTCCCAAACCCATTGTTGCCAACTGCTTTCAAAGAAATTCTTTGTCAAGCTTTTTCCAGCTTATTTTTAGGTCAAAACTTTGTCCAAATTGTTTTTATTGTATCTTCACATCCCCACCTAGACATAGCTTTAGCTTATTTGCCCTTAGTTTAGTTTAGGTTAGCTTAAATTGCCTCTAAATCATCCAAAACCACAAAAGAACACCCTTAGGATCGCTACTGTACACTGCACATTTTTTGTTTAGCTTATTTAGCTTTCCCATTAGCTTATTTAGGTATCCTTCGTGCTTATTAAGTCCCATAGGTTAGCTTAGTTCATATTTTTGCTTATAAGTGCTTATTTAGCTTGTTAGTATAGCTTATCTTCTCATTGTAATGCTCATGTCTCATGATAATTTAGGATTCCCATAACTGCTTATCTCCTTTTTTGACCCTTTGATTCTTGCACATCTAGCTTATTCTAGTTTCTTATTATACCTAGTAGCTTATTCCATGTTCCTTGTGCTTATTCATAGTTCATTTTGCTTGAAAATCTGCAAAAGGGTGTTTGTTTTAGCTTCACACCAATCTGTTGAGTTAAGCCTAAACCGCTTATTCCAAAGTTTTGAACAAAGTGTTTTCACAAAAAGTCTTATTTTCATCTTATTATTAAGTGGCAAAAGAAAATTTAAAAAAATAGTTTGCAAAAAGGTGCATGGCACCGTGTTCGAACTCAGTACCTCTTGCTCAAAGACACAACACACACCTCATAACCAACTGCCCTAGGGTCTTTGTTCAGTTTATATTTGCACCATTTAATACTTAACTACACAATTCAGTTTTTACCTTAGTAGCTTATTTAGCTTTTTATTAGCTTATTTCCAAAAGTAGTGTACCTATTTTTTATTTTTCTCAAAATCAGTATAACTTAAAGTATTTTTAGTGAAATTTTCAGATTTTTCCAAAATCATTTAGTATTTTTAATTATTAATTTAGTTTAAAATAGTTTTTAATTCATAATAATTAATTTAAAAGTCGAAAAAATATTCCGCTTTTTCCTAAAATTATTTTTGGTCATTTAGAATGTAGGAAAACTGTTTTCACACTCGTGGGACTTTTATTTCACCAATTTTACGTTTATCTTGCGCCCAATAATTTTCGTACATAACGACGCTTTTTGAGTCACGCTTTTAGATATTTTAAGTTTACGCTTTAGTTAAAATAGTTTATTTAAGTTATTTTATTTTATAAAATCACAAAACATCATTGTAAATATAGTGATAGCGTTTATTTAATATATATATATTTTTTAATTTTCTTAATTTGTATTTAAGTCGCTTTATTTTATAACTTTTTCAAGAGTGTAATTATCCATCCAATTCCTTCTTGATCACTATCATTAGTGATCATTCGTCGTTCGATCAAGTGTTTACACACCATTGAGTCTCCGGGACTAAACGACCCGGAATTCACCGTATTCTCGATCTTCATTGTATTTGTGCTTGTCGCTTTAAGTCCGTTAGACTTGACGGTTTGGCACAGATCAAAGAGTCTCCACTAAAAGAAACCACATTGAGTGTTTCGAGAGGAAATGTTTCGCTTATTTCCTTTTTCTCGAACACATCCCCAGTGAGGTTCTAATCGACAGATGATCGCCACTAGGTTCTCACTCCTTTTATCACGAATAATGATATCAAATTCTTGTAGGAGGAGAACCCAACGGAGCAATCTCGGCTTTGCATCTTGTTTTGCAAAGAGATATTTGAGAGCCGAGTGATCCATATACACTACGATTTGGTCAAGATGAGGTATGGTCGAAACTTTTCAAACGACACCACAAACTAATAATTTTTTTTCGTAGTGGTGTAATGGGTTTGAGCTTCACCATAGTTTTGCTTGCGTGAGTGGATAGGCTGAAAATGCTTGGTTTTTCGTTGCCCCAAGACCGCACCGATAGCAAAATCACTTGCATCGCACATGAGCTCGAAGGGTAAATCCCATCGGGGCAACTAGAATGGGTGCCCGTGTTTTTCTTAAGTGTTTCAAAAGCTTCATGCACTCGGGAGAGAAGATAAAAGGAGCATCTTTTTCAGAAGATGGGTCATTGGTCGAGCGATTTTAGAGAAATCTTGAATAAATCTACGATAAAACCCGCATGACCTAGAAAACTCCTAATACCTTTGATTTGTAGTAGGATGAGGTAATTTAGCAATAACATCAACTTTTGCTCTATCTACCTCAATCCGTTTTTGAAATCTTATGGCCAAGGACTATGCCTTCTTTGACCATAAAGTGGCTCTTCTCCCGCTTTAGACATAGATTGGTGTCTTCACACCGCTTTAGCATTTTGTCTAAGTGGGAGAGACATGTATGAAACGAGTCCCCAATGACCGAGAAGTCATCCATAAACACCTCCATTGTTTCCGATCATGTCGTGGAAAATTGCCATCATACATCTTTGGACGTGCCAGAGCATTACATAAGCCAAAAGGCATACGCTTGTAGGCAAATGTCCCGTATGGGCGGTGAATGTGGTCTTTCTTGATCCAATGGATCAATGGGATCTGAAGTAACCCGAGAAACCATCAAGGAAACAATAGTATTGCTCTCGCTAATCTCTCAAGCATCCGGTCCATGAAGGGTAGAGGAAAATGGTCTTTACGGTGGCTTCGCTTAACTTGCGATAGTCAATGCACACACGCCATCCCGTAACCAATCGAGTTGGAATTAACTCGTTTTCCTCATTCGTGACAACAAAGAATGCCACCCTTTTAGGAACGCAATGAATGGGCTAACTCAAGGACTATCGAGATCGGTAATCAAACCGCATCAAGAAGTTTGAGAACCTCTTGTTTGATAACCTCGTGAATTTTAGGATTCACTTCTTCTCGATGTTGGATCATTGGCTTGAAGTCATCCTCCATTAAGATTTTGTGAGTACAAAACTCGTGGTTGATACCCTTAATGTCGGAGAGTTTCCAAGCAATTGCTTGCTTGTGTGACCTCAAGACCTTTATGAGAGCGCCTCCTCCTCGCTAAGTCTTTAGCAATTATGACTCGTAATTTATCATCACCTCCAAAATGCATACTCGAGATGAGGAGGTAGGTCCTAAGTTCAACCTCGGAAATTCATCGGTAGAAGTTTGTACTGATTTGATTTCCTCAATTGTGATTACTTTGGAGGAGTGAAGGTAAAGGATCTTCATTTAGCAATTGCTCAAGATAAAGAATATCCCTCCGAATCATAAACACCATCAATTCCAGCGAATTGATTCATCGAGCAAGAAATTCATCGATCTCTTCCAGAGGAAGTCACCTCCTCAAATGGAGTGAGAGGGGAAGAGTCGGCATGATAGGTTGAGAAGATGTGATGGAATCGAATTCTCACTCACGTAATTATGAAGATAACCAAGAAACTTTTGAGAGTACTCCTCAAGCAAAATCAATTAAATCGACTCGATTAACTCGATTCAAAGGTCATAATTTGAGGAGTACCTCAAGTTTGATCGAGGTTAAAGGTACTGATTCATTACCCACACGTAAAGTGATTTCTTGCTCAAACACGTCAATAAGAGCACGCCCGTTCTCGTGAATCCTCGTCCAACAATAAGAGGAACCCGATGATCGGCATCGAAATCAACAACCACAAAATCACCGGAAAATGGAACTTTCCTACTTTCACAAATACATCCTCGGCGATGCCAAGAGGACGAGATATAGAACTATCTGCAAGCTCAAGAGTCATGCGGTAGGAATAAGTTCCGAAGAGAAAGTTTCTTCCACACCGAATCGGCATCGCATTGATGCTTGCACCAAGATCGGCAAGGGCAAAGCATTCAATCATCCCAGAAAACACAAGGAAGAAGAAATTTTCCGGATCTCCCAGCTTCTGAAGCTTTTTAACAAGATCTGAGCAATTCTCATTCAAAGGAGTCTTAGCCATTTCAAACAAATTTTCCTTGTTGCTCAACATGTGTTTGAGTAGATGCAAACTGGGCATTAACATGATGGCATCCGCCAAGCTTATGTCAAATGAAGCTCTTGGAAAATTTGAAAGAATTTTTCTATTTGATGACTAGCTTTCTCATGAGCTTTTGCTCATGTAAACGTGAGGGTAAGGAATAGAAGATTTGGATTCGATTCTCAACAGAGCTACAGGAGGTTCAAAACAACTCCTTGATTTGACTTGGGTTTCGGACAACTCGAGGTTGGACTACCGAAGGTGGGACGCGTCTTGGTGCGGGTTTGAATAATGCACCTTGTCCGTTGTTTCCTTGGTAACTTGACTTATTGCCACAGTGGAGGAGGCATTGGAGTCATAGGTCTATTGTGTGTCTGAGGTTCACTTTCCACTACCTTTGGGAGAGAAGAAGAAGAAGAGGTAGTAGGAATAGCGGGTCCAAAGATATGAAGCACCACTTCGGTTGTGATCGCTTTGCATCGCCTCGGATTAGCGATCGACATAGGTAGAGTACCGAGCCCGAGGGTCGATCATTTAAAGACTTGATGTCGAAATTTGGTGACCAACAACCGATTCATTTCCTCTCGATTTCATGAATTGTTTCAACAACTCATCGATGATGGTCCAGTTGGAACAATGGCTTGAGTTTGCAGAAAATTTTGCCTCTATTATTAGGATTAGGGCCTTGATTCGAAAATTTCCTTGATTGTTTGCATGAAAATACCTCGGTTGAAATTTCCACACTGGTTTCTATTGAAATTTCCTTGATGTTGGAAAATTTGATTCGATTTTGAAAACCGTTGTTTGACCGAAATTACCTTGGTTTTGGAAACCTTGGTTTGGTCTCTTTTGATTTTGATTACGGTTTTGATTGAAACCGGAGGTCCAGTGGTAGTGGTTAGACGGTGGTCTGGGTCTATAGGAGCACGATATTGATTGCCTCCCGACAGAGATCCCGCCCACAGATTAGTTTCAAAGGGTTACCATCGGTGGCCATACAATTATAGTAAGCATGGGGACCACCACGGGTAAACACAGACTTCCACTTTCTTGACTTCAAGGAGGTGAAGTTTGTGGAAAAGAGACTTTCTTTTGGTTGGAGAGAACCAAAGCTTGAATAGCTTCGTGAGTTTGTCAATCTTAGCATCGGTGCTAGATTGACTCACGAGCGATGAAGAAGAAGAAGACCAACACCGACTTGGGAAACAACCGCTTGCTTCGCAAAGTGCGGACTTTAGACTTATTTTCAATGATCGCTAAAGCTTCTTTGATGCTTTTGCTTAGGAAATTTCCTCCCGCTGAGAATTAAGAGAATCTTGATCGATTGACTCACCCATTGTAGAAAGTATCGAGTTGCATCAACTCATAGAAACCGTGGTGAGGACATTTGCGAAGCAATTCCTTGAAACGATCCCACGATTCATTGAAGGATTCATCAAACTTTTGAGTGAACTTGATGATTTCATTTTAAGACTCGTGGTTTTGGAAGGTGGATAGAATTCATTCACAAATTTCTTCACCGGATCTTCCCATGTCTCAATAGGCGAGGGGTTGTTTTCAAGCCAAATCCGGCTTGCCCTCAAGAGAAAATGGGAACAGAAGAAGCTTAACAAAGATCGGTGGGACATTCTTATACTTGATGGTAGATGCAATCTTGTTAAACCATCGAATATGAGCACGAGGATCATCCCGCCAAAACCGTAGAACCGATTTGAAGTTACAAGGTTCAAGAACCCGTTTTGAGTTCAAAGTTCTCACCACAATGGTCGGCACAACGATAGCATCTCCATACCCGCCGATGGGTGCACCGGAGAAGCTCACACATAGGCGTTCTTCCGCCATGATAACGGAAGTAGTGTGAGCCCGGATCTCGATCCGACCGATGGAGCGAGAAAGTCTACGGACACGCCTTCTTGGAATCTTGACAAGCTCACGAAATGGGCTCACAGATCTAGAAGAGTGCGCATATACTAGAGTTAACTCTAAGGAATCTCGAGAGTTAAGGAGAGAAATGGGAATTATGAAGACGTTTATAAAAATTGGGTGAGAAGAATCTTTATGGGTTTTCGGTTCAAACGAGATATCACAACAAAATCAATTAACACAAAATCGAGGTAAAACAACAATGAACTTAACCAATAATCACAATATGAATGGCTTTTGAAAAAGGTACACCAATCACAAGGACACAAAGGCAAGTTTTAAATCTTTAGTTCGGGAACTTATTATGGTCGCACCCCCGCTTAGGTAGTGCACCGCCTTGGTTTATGTGGTAATCTTTTATGTTGTTATTATTAAAGAAAAAGCGAATCTTTTGTATTTTATATTTGATACATATATAGAAACAAAAGCAAAATATTTTTGTGTTTTATCGCTTTTAGTCGTTTTGGGTTTTGGATTTTTATAAAAATATGGATATATATATAGATAGATGGATGGATGATATGAACAAAGAGTGAGTATTCAAACTACTAACTGCTAAACGGAAGATAGATCGACTGACTCCCGCGGTGGCGCCAAAATTTGATAAAGTGCAAACCGCTGAGTTAGATCACTCAAGTCCGCCACTTGTGAATGGCGACCGTAACAAACTTAAAACGGCTCAAGCACGAATGCAATGAAGATCTGAGGAGTATAGGGTTTCCCCGGGTCGTTATGTCCCAGCGAGCTATGCGATGAATCACCAAACGAATAGTGATCGAGAGGATTTGAACGGAAAAAGGGATTTGATCGATTATAACTAAAGAAAAAGTAAATAAATTACAGGGGCTTAAATGCAAATTAAAGAAAATTAAAAAGATAAAAAATATTAAATAAACGCTATCACTATATTTAAAATGATGTTTTTGTTTTTATGTTTTTATAAAACTTAATTAAAAACTACGTAGCGTACAATAGAAAAAGTAAAACTTACACAATATTAACCCTAAAAATATGAAAATGATATTTTTACAAACCTAATGATAAAAGAAAATTTTTAGAAAAAGAAAATTATTTTTATAACTAATTATCTAATTACTATTAATTAAAAACTATTTTTAACTAATAAATAATAACCTAAAATACAAGAAAATAGGAAATAAAGCTAGAAAAATAAAATTTTGACTTAGAAAAATCTAAAATAACAAAATAGAATTTTCAAAACTATTTTTGTATTTTTCTGATTATTTTTGGATTTTCTAGGAATTAAAAACTATTAAAAACTAATTAAATTGCTTAAAATACAAATTTAACTAAGAAAATCTAGAAAAATATTTTTTGTCTTTTGTATTTATCTTAACTTAAGAAAAATGAAAAATTAATTTTTGAGACTTTTCTTAATTTTGTATTAAATGCTAATTAAAAGTACTAAAACCGAATTAAATCAAGAAAATAGCAAACAGATGGAAAAATATGAAAAATTCAAGATAACTCTAAAATAATATTTAGAATCAAGGAAAATAGAAAACAGATGGTTATGTGTAAGATTAAGCAATCATATGCAATGTGCTTATAAAAAGCACTTGAATAAGCCAAATAAAAGCAACAAGCCACCAATCGATCACGAAGCTTAAATAAGCTAGAAGAACTAAATTGCAACAAGTATAAACTGCTTTTAACCACTGGATTACAAGTTACAAAGATTTGGTGTATTTGGCTAATTAGCTAAAAAGCAGTTTTAAAGGTCCTACTTTATGCTTAAGCACAAGCTACAAATTGTCGAAATGAAAACACAAATTGGAACCTAAAGGACACGGGTGAGACCTTCTAAACCAAAACCAGGCTTTTACAAGCTCTTGAGAGCTCAGTGCAACCTTGCAAAGAACGAGAAAACTCACTTTATGTGAACATGGTGAACAGGCAAGTAAGACCCAAAAGACAAGCTTGTTTGAAGCTTTTATAAAATTGTAAAATTCTACAAAATGACTATAAGAAATGAGACCACTTAAGTTTTAAAACAACAATTCTCACCGAATTTGGTCCAAGGATGAGTCCATGAAAATTCCTTCCATATGGGCTCAAACCGATTTTACCAATTTGACTTTTGAAGCTTGAGTGTAGTTGACTTTTATGAACTTTGGATTCAATTTAAGGACCGATCATGATGTATAATGATGAAATGAAGATATCACAAGCTATGTTTATGAATTTGAAACACAAAACAAATGATTGGTTTTCACAAATCACAACAGATAGGAATTTTGAGACAATTGAGATGAAATGTTGACTTTGACAGTTACATGCACAAAAGTAAGACAAATGCATGGGTTTATCGAACTAAGCAAACTTAAAACAATGTAAGTTAAACACAAAACAAGCCTCTAGGATGATTTACAAGAATCCCAAACACACCTTACATCAACTGCTTGCAATAAAACTTACCTAAACATTGATTAAGCTATGATTAATGATCCAACTAAGTTTTATTCACCTAAATACAACTAATTAAATAGATTAAAACTAGTTATAACCACAAAGACAGATTATGCATATGAAACTTTAAAAATAACTTACACATGGTCCATAGCCACTATGGCTTGAAAACAAGAACCAAAGGACCACTACCCTAATTATAACAACCCATTGAATTCAAGATCAACCCATTTCCATGCTTGCATCAACCATTAACCATTTCCATTGCCATTTGACCCGTTTGACTTTTGTTGACCAAGAACTAAAATGAATTGAAACTTAAACTGAGCTTGCAAAAGCTATGATAAGCTTGTATAAGCTTATTGAAGTTGAAAACAAACTCGTATGAAGCTTTTGTATGAGAATTGGAAATGGAAATTTTCAACAGTAAGCTTTAAACAAGAATTCTGAACACAACTTGAATTTATAACTGGAGAGAGTTTATAATGATACAATACACTCAGTTTGATACAAAGAAACAAGAAATTACAGATTTTCCACTTAACTAAAACTTTTAATATAAAAACGACATTAAATGAAAACTAAAAAACTACTTCACTCCTTTCTACTCTTCCTTCTTCTTTCTTTTATAATCCAAACTTCATTTCTCTCTCTTCTGAATAGTTCCCATCAGTTTCTCAGCCATTGGATGGCTTTAAATTGATCCTGGCCTTTGAATGGATTTTTGGCGCCAAACTTGGGTTTTTGACAGTTGGGGTTGAGTGAAGAGGGGGGAGGTGCATTAAATTCATATTGGATGGTAGCTGAGGTGGGGGGAACATGGTTGAGTGGAGGAGAGGAGGGGATGGGGATTGTCTGAGTTGCAGGCAAAGCAGTTGAGAAAGATGACTTTTGGCGCCAAGGGTGGGTTTGACCATTTGGTTGACCGGGTAGATTAAAATGGAAGGGGGTCCAAAATTCATTATGACAGGCGTCCAAATTGTTTATGACCAGGCCAAAAGGAGATAAAGGGGGTTAATAATCAAGGGGCCTTTGTGTAAATTCTGAAAATTGAGGGACTTGAGCTTCCAATTCAACAAAGATGTTTCAAGGGACCAAAAGTGACAATCTCAAAAAGTACAAGGACCAAGCTTGCCATTTTCAATTTTCCAGGGGCCATTTTTGCCAAATTTCAAAGTTGGAGGACCAAACTTGTAATTTTCTCAAACTTTTTATATTTTTCACCAAAGGACTAATTTTGACAACTTATGATTTTAAAAGGACCTTTGGTGATTTTTCTTTTGAAATTATGCTTTCGGGGACTATTTCGACAATTTTAGAAACTTGTGGGACCTGAAACCGCCAATTATGCAAACTTTGCTCATTTTTCATCGATTTTAAACATTTTGCATCCGAAACATATAAAATGCAATTTTGGAATATTTTCAGATATTTTGATGCATTTCGAGCATTTTAGGCGCTTTAGCCAGATTGACCAAAAATGATGAGTATTTACACACTCATCATCCATCCAACATAATAAGCTCTAAAGCCTTCCCCACTACCAAGGTATCTCCAATAATAGTACCATCGTCTAGATACCAAGCTTGAAGGGAAAGACTAAATGAGCCTCTAATCTTACATATCAGTAGATCACCTTGTTGTACACCCTCGTGCGACCATAACGAGTGTTCTCCATAATATAATCCAGATAGGCTAGAGTAATAAAACTCCACCCAACGTGAAATGGTAGGACAACGTAGGCGAACCTCCTGTTTCATGACCTCACGGTCCACCAAGTTGAAGGCATTTTTGAAATCCACCAATAACATCAAAAGACCTTCCTCGCCACCTCGGTCCTCAATAAACCTATTCACGGCATGAAGAATAGCCTCCCCCCTCCATGGACCCCAACACCAAACTGGAGATCATTTAAATAACCGTCAAAAGAGTGGTCGATCAAAGAAGCACCAACCTTGGAGACTAAACGCCTCTAAACAGTCCCCACAACAATGGGACGGATACCACCTCCGGGCTTGATCAGTGGTGTGAGCGAAGCACTAGCAATATACTCACCAACTGCCCTAGGGCATTTACCATCGAAAAAAGATTTACCACATGGTTGATAGAATCGATTAACTCATCGGAAATAGCCACAGCAGCACCACTAAAACAATCCAAAAGGTATTGGGCGCGCAAACCATCTCGACCACAAGATGTACCACGGGGAAACTCTTGATCATATCAAGGACCACAACAGGAGATGAAATGGTTATGATGGTCAATAGGTATATCCGGCAGGAAAGGAGCAGACTTGAAGGGGTGCTTAGCTTTTAAGTCATGAAGAGTGGTATCATTATAAGGAGCAACACCCGAAGAAGAAAGAACTCTAACAGCCGCAGTATAATGACCATCGCAGATCTTCCTCTTACATTACTTGACATTACGTTCACTTAATTCCAGGTTTTCCTCATCAATATTAGACCATGTAGGGGCTGGTTCAGCTAAAACCTCTCTAACAAGCTGCAAACTCCCACCAGACGTACCCCGGGAGTGAATTGCGTTAGCGATATATTCTTCTTCACGTTGACATTTAATGGCAGACCTACACTCCATGTTAGTCCTCGGACAAAAGGTTTTAAGGAGACAAATAGGCAAGACTAACAGGCTAACCCAACAAGAAATGTCCCCAGGTGTGCAGATCACCTTATCAAGAGGTCCTTTCAATACGCGAGAGAATCCCAAACGACACTTTGAGGGGATAGATTTGACAGTATGCAACCCCTTAGAAAGCAAAGTGTCAAGTAGGTGTAGATCCAAACCATAATGCTCTGCCACAACCTTGTCTTCAACACGAGCAATAGAAGAAGGAACTTGTGGCTTGACGAGATCAAACAACACAAACCTAACAACACCATCTCCCCAATCAGGGGGTGACACAAAATCATCCCCATGCTGACACTTAGAACAGAGGGTATGCGTCTTAAAACAAATCCCACATAACCAAAGACCCATACGTTTCAACGTAACCTCGGCTGCCTCAAAAACAGCAAGATTAGTGGCCAAGGAAATTTTGGTGGTGGCTAGCTGATCCTCATTAAAATGACGATCATGAAGGTGAGAGATCAACGAGGTTTTGGTAAGCCCGTTCCCACTACCATCTTGACAACCACTTAAACCAACAAAGGGTCAATGAAACCGTATAATAGCCATAAAAGTGCAAAACAAAAGTAGCTTGAGGCAAATTGCAGGGGACAAACCGTAAGCTCCCAAGTCAAATTGCAGCCCCAAGGCAAATCGCAACTCCCTTTTTCTTTTTTCTTATTTTTTTTGTCCCAAGTCAAATCGCAAGTTTTATTTTATTACATATATCAAACCGCAAACAAATATCAAAACATGAACCCACTTAAGACAAAACACAAACAAGTATCAAAAACATGAACCCACTTAAGACAAAAACCATATTAGTTCTTTTTAGGAGGTTCAAAATGCAAGTCCATCTAAGAAGACAAACCACATACTGCCAAGGCCAAAAAGCATATTATTTATTAAACATATCACTTTATTAGAAATTCAAATGATTTATAAAAATTAGTGGAAAGCCGAGATACTATCTGGGCCCCCACTCTTCTAGTTGTTGTTGTTGTTGTTGTTGTTGTCGTTGTCGTCGTCGTCTCTGCTGCCGCCATCTTCGTTGTTGTTGTGATCATCATCATCGTCATCATCATCATCATCATCATCATTATTATTATTAGAATATATACAAATTATTATTATTAAGTGAAAAAGACACGATGAAATAAAGTTTCACAAGTAGGAGGGTATCACTGAGAATGAGCTCTAAGAGATGCATGAGAGGTTTTCTAGGCCAAGCTAGGAGGCTCCATGACTTTAAGATCACCAGGGCTCCGTTAATTTCAAAATTTTAACATTCTATGAACCTAAACTTTATACTAAGTTTGAAACAAGTCGATTAAAAATAAAATATATTAATTAAATATCGACCCACGAATATAATTGCCTTTACTATAATATAATTTGAAAACACAATACTCACTTATTTTAAAGTTTATTAAAATGTAAACTAGAAGCATCAAGAATATTCTCTTCTAACTTTATGAAAAAATTACAAAAATACCCTTGTTAAACTCAATAAATAATAAAACCCTAGCATTCGTTTCTTCGCCGCTTTTATATATCAAGATATCGTAAACTTTTGATTTGATCCAATTGGTCTTCATTGAAAAATTAGGTATTTTGAGCACATATTTGGATCGATCTATTTTCGATTCTACTAGATTTATTGCAGTAAGTTATGAATTCCAATTTATCCTTTTGTATTAGATCCTTGATAACTTTTGCTAAATCTCTTTTGATGTTCCATTCTCATTTGATCAAATTGTTCAATCTTATTTTTCATTGGTTCATAGATTGATCTCGGTCTTCACTGCCAAATTTGATGTTTTGATCACAGATCTTTATCGATCGACTCTTACTTCGATTAGATTTACTTCGGTAAGTTACGGATCTCATTTTGTTCACTTCATCAATTTGTTCAATGTTAATTGGCATTCATTCATATCTAGGTTTATGGTATTTATTCCCCGATTGGGTATTATAATCACATATCCAGATCGATCTAGTTTTGCTTGTACTAGATTTATTTCAGTAAGTTATGGATTTCATCTTTTTTCAACAGATACACAATAGCTTTATTATTCTCAATTTTAAGTGAGGTTACATTTCATATTCAAAGAAGCAAATTTTATGCATTAGTCGAGTTATAGAACTCCGGTGTGAGATACAAACAAGTGACGTAAAAAATCTAACAATTAAATAATCACTGACGCACACAGATAGTCTACTGACACATTCTTAAACACACGCACACACACATATTTGATGCGGTGGTTGCAATAACAAATTTTTACATCCCCTTAGGCAGTATACCTAACCGTTGTAGTATAGTATAGAAAAGACCCTGGGAAGATCGTTCTATAAGGGAATAGTGAGGTAGGTTCGAGATGTATGGCGATTTGATCTAAAGACGGAAGGAGATTGTTTTTAGTACTTTCATATTTTATGAAAGCAAGTAAAATATCAGGTTTGAGGAAGATTTGTTTTAAACTAATATTAACTTAAATTACGAGAAAAATAAAATAACAAAAAAAGTAAAGGTTTTTGGTACAAATAATAAGTAGGAAAGCCGTATTCATCTAGGGTGCACTACTCTTTATTAGAGATCTAATTAATCGTATTGAATTGTTACACCTTATTTAATGTAACGGGGATATTCTTTATTACCGATTTGTGTTGATCATTCACACGTCTATGCAGTAACCTAAGTGAAGGCGCCTAAGAATGCCTAACCAACACAAAATAACTAAAGCATGCTTTAAATATCCAATCCATTTAAACACATAATTCTAAGTATTGAATTAGTCATTTCTAGTCTATGTTCAAGCTAAGTCGGACTCCTAACCGGTTTTTTACTTCTAAAGAACACATTCATCAACAAGAGACAATTGGAAATATCATTACACTAACAAATTTCATGCAGTGCTAGATAAATACTAAGTTATTTAGGCAAGCATAGCATAATAAAGAACAAGAAATCAACATAATCATGTGAGTAATGATAAACATAATTGATTGATTAATGTAATAACTTATCTTAATGATACGATTTAGTTCATTAGGTAAAAAATAGGGTAGAAATTCGGGTCATGTTCGGGTTGAAGGTTTGGGTTGACAGGTTGGCGGGCGGAAAACCCCAACCCGAACCTGACATTTAAATCATCGGGTAAGTTAAGTCAACCCTAACCTATTTACACATAACCCGAACCTAACCCATTTAAGCCGTATATACACTTGGGTTGGCGGGTTAAATAGGTTTCACGGGTTGAATAGGTTAAACGGGTTTTGGGTTGACCCATTTAACTTGTTTTATATACAAAAACTGGCACATTACACGAGTTAGATGGGCTTGTGGTCGACCCGCTTAACCAATTAACCCGTATAATAAAATATAAATAATTTTTAATTTAAGAAAAAATATTAAACCGGTAGGCGGGTCGACCCCCTTAATTTATTCCCAACCTGAACCTGTTAATTTTGTGACGGTTTTAGGTCGTGGTTCGTGTTGGTCGAGATTGCCACCCCAAGTAAAAACACTTCAAACCACTCTAAAATCGGTTGGGTTTTGTCCCGGTATTGCACACGAATAATGAAGCTAATATATATATATATATATATATATATATATATATATATATATATATATATATATATATATATATAGGTTTTTATCATCACGATTTTATTTTTCACTTGGTCGTCTCCACACACTGAGTTATCACAAAGCGATTTTATTTTTCACTTTCAGAGTTGCCTGTCACAGATTCGAAACTTTGTCATTTTCACCCGTTCTTCTTTCAAATGAGCCCAAAACTTGTATGTTTCCATCAAATGAATTCCCAAACACCTAAAACTCAAAAAGAAAGGATTTAAAGAAATAATTGATGCAATGTGCATCATTTCAAAGGCTAAATGACCCCTAAAAACCATATGATTTTGCACCTCATCAACATCACACATCACCTAATGATTGGTATTTATATCTAACCAATCATGAGTGATTTGTGACTTATTACATAATAGGTCCTTAGACATCTAAACATTGATAATACAACCATAATACTTTTTCTAAAATTATTATATTCATATGAAATTTCTAACAATTCCCCCAATCAAAAAGTAGTCATGGTTGTTGAATTCTATGTGTCTTCTAACTTATCTTCTCTTTAGATGAAATCTTGAAGCTTCAATGTAGAGAATCTTTGATAATGCTGGAATGACCTTTCTTTTATTCTGAATGTTGAGATAATTTGAAAAGCGCAGGATCGGCTAATGAAGTCCCCTTATTCATAGACGTTGATTCTTCATCATCATTCTTGAATTCTCTTGAAGCATTCTTGAAGACCATATCATTCTTTATCTCAATCTGAAACTCTTAAACATGTCAATGTGAATCTTTTCTTATTTTTTGTTCTTCTTTGGCTTGTAAATTTGAGATGATAA
Organism: Chrysanthemum lavandulifolium; assembly: GCA_022545495.1. Taxonomy (NCBI): domain Eukaryota; kingdom Viridiplantae; phylum Streptophyta; class Magnoliopsida; order Asterales; family Asteraceae; genus Chrysanthemum; species Chrysanthemum lavandulifolium. Next base: position 108,773,388 of record CM040244.1, read on the forward strand.
TTGTTGAAGAAGGATAGGAATGTTATGAAAATTAGATAGATTCAAAGAAATATTTGATTATAGGAATGTTATGAAAATTAGAAGGATTCAAAGATATATTTGATGTTCCTTTGATGAAGATAGTATCGTTTTTCTTTCCTCCTCCTTGAATGATTACTTGATTTCTTGATGACATTATAGGAAAGTTGATTCATTTGATCCATTTAAACTTTGTTAGTAAATCTTGAAAAGAAGTCTTCTTGATTGCATTATTCTTTATTTCTTTTTTATCTTGACCACTATTCCTTATATAATTAAGAGGTAAGTACTCTAGGTAGATCTTCTTGGTCTTGGTGGGTTCAGTTAGAGTTGAAGCGGAAATACCTACCCTTCTTATTCTTTACCTTTTCTTCTAGTTTCTTCAACTTCATCTTCATCCTTCTAGTCTCTCTTAATGTTTGACATAATTTCCTAAATTTTTGCACTTCCATTTGAAAACTAATCGATGTATTGATGATGACTTGATTGAAATTGATGTTTTCATATTTGAAAGTATCGATAAGGTTGATCATTCTTTGCAAGTCTTACTTTGATGCATTCTTTTGATCTTTGTTTCAAATGCATATGAACGATTGTGAATAACTCAAGATCATCATCTTCACTATCATTTCTTTGAATGATAGTTTCTATAGAAGTTCTCTTTTTACCTCAACTATCTATACTATTTGACGATTGAATAGATGATTAATGATCTTATTGGTGAATTTTTAAGGTAATCGTAACACTATTGGTGTTGTCATTGAAGCTAGAAGCTTTTCCTTTGAAGAGAACGGATATTGCAGCTTAATCAGCTTTTGAAAGGTTCAAGTGTCATGTTTACCTTAATGTAACGGGCCACAATCCTGGACCACTTTGGTTAACCAGTTAACATACGATTTGAAACTAATAGAGAATCAAATGTATGCATGTGTTCGCATGTCATATGTTTGATTCTCTTTTAGTTTCAAATCATATGTTAACTGGTTAACCTAACTGGTCTAGTATTGTTGCTCGTTACATTAAGGTGAACGTGACACTTGAACCTTTTTGAAAAAGTTGATCAAACTGCAATATGTGTTCTCGTCAAAGGAAAAGATTCCAGCTTCAATGACAACACCAATATTGTTACGATCGCCTAAAAACTTCACCAACAAGATCATCAATCATTTATTCAATTGTTAAATGGTATAGATAGTTGGACTAAGAGAGAACGGACTTGATGATAGCACTGGCAGTATTTCCAGACGATCCTCGTAAAAGATCTTAAAAATTAGATCTCACTACGCCAGTCCGGTTATATCATAAAAGTTATAACGTTGATACCCAAATCACACAGATTGCCAGTTAACACTTGTTGAATCAATAAAGAATTAACTAAGTGACATACGTTCAGTGCAAGCGTGATGTTAACACTCGTAGAATTTCCATTCAATCATCTTGGAATACCAATTTAGGTAACACTATGAATGTTTCGACAATGTCACAAAGACATGCAAAATGATAAGTAGAAATTGTATTCTTTATTGTGAAACAAAAGTGTATAATCTTTAGGGTGTCCTAAGAAGATTTATGACAAATAATTTTGGAGCGAACTGCCATATGTTTTAATACCAATGTTCTCAGAGTGAGAAGTCGATAGATTACGTGTGTAATCTTCGTAAGGAATGAAAAAAGAATTTTTTGAGAAGAACTTAAGTAGTTGAGAAGGGTTTGTGCATTGCATCACTGGGTCCATGATGTCTGTTTTAATATCAGAAATCAAATTATGATGTCTATAGATTATGTATTAACCCAACAAATTAATGTTGTAGGGAGGGTTTTCAGTTCTTTTTAACCCTGAATCAAAAAAATTAATTCTTTAACTCCTACAATGCTAACCAAGTCGTCATCACCATCATCATGTTGTGATTCATTCGATGATGGCTCATGACTTAGTAAGCACTTTATCCTTTTATCTTCCATCATCTCCTAGACATACAGACTCCTAATCTATCTAGGAATGTCCATGGGTAAGCTCCTCTGGCTCTTGTTGGACCATGGGATAATACCTAGCCTTATATTTCCTCGTACTGTACATTTTATATGATCGAGTTGGTTTGGTATTGAGATTGTAACCAATAAAAAAATTTATAAAGCATCCTAAGTGTTTTTTAAATTTCTAAATTTGTTAACACTTTGTAAGTTTTGATTTTCTCACTGGATCCTTACTTTTTGCACACGAGTTTTACTTTTAGGAAAAAGAAACTTTTCTCAACAACTATGTTTTTTCCTTAGCAGACCATTTGAAAATTTTGTTCTGTAGAAACGTTTTGAAATGCGAATCAAGGTTTTATAGTGTATTTGAAAAAAAAAATCATCAAATGACACTTTTAACAATATTTATTTGGGAAATATTTTCAAAGTGTTTATCCAGAATAAGTTTTTTTTTAAGTTTAGAAAAACTTGGGATAAAACACTTATCACTATGAGTGAAAACTGTTATTAAAAGTTTCATCACACTTTTGGCTTTTTCGAGTTATCCTCAAACATCAACAAAATTATCAAGCTTAAAAAATAGTTTAAAGTTAAATAGTGTTCTCAAATACTAGTCTAAAGTTGAGCAGTGAAAACTATTCTAAAGTTGAATAGTGTGAATAATATTACATTTTTTTTATTAAAGATAAGAAAAGTTTTTGAGTCGAAAGCTTTTGAAGTCTAAAGTTTAATAGTGATAACTTGCACTATTTGACTTTAGAGTTTTGTGAGAATACATATTCAATATCGATAGTTTTTGAGTCGAAAGTTGAATAGTGAGAATACATATTTTGCTTCTACAACACATTATAGTAGAGTTTTGTTTCTCAGAAGACAAGTTGACCAACGTATCACCTATAAACTGGACAACACCAAACATATAAACACTCCTAAGTATTTCTACTACATATAAAAATTTCTACTTTAGGAGTAATGTTTAGACACTACCGATACTCAACATCTCCATCCTTAGCAATGTTACCCTTTGCTCTATCTTGACCAGGTACTCTGGTTTTCCTAATTTTTGCCCCACCTTTGCACCAAGGTGTAACTGTTCCTGCTCATTTGCCAAGCAACCCGTGTTTGTCTTTTCTTCAAGTTAGTTAACCTCCAACTATCTTTGAGCTACTGCAATATAATTGATGCGGATTCTTGCAAACCTCACAACAAGTTTTACAATCTTCCTAGGCAGTGTACCTAACCGTTGTAGTGTAGTATAGGTAAGACACGGGAGATTTATCATTCTCTAGGAGAATAGTGGTTGGGAAGGTTGAGATGTATGACGAATAGGTCTAAGGTGAGGGATGATTCTTTTTTCTTTTATATTTTATAAAAGCAATTAAAATCTCGGTGTTTGATTGGGATCAACTTCTTAAACTATTAATTAAAACTAATAATTAAACTAATCACAAGTAAATTAAGTTGAGATTCTTATGATAGGTAAACACGTGTTTACTTAGATTTCACTACTCCCTAGCTATCTCCTATTAATTAGTCGAATTGTCATGTCCTTGTTTAATTGGTGCGTTATATTCCTAAGGTCGTAGGGAGGTGCCAAATGCAATGTAATTGATAAAACCACAATTCACGCAATAAACACAATGAAAGTCAACTGGTGCACTCTAGGACATAAATACGTTTTTTAGGACGGTCAAGCTTGCAACACTAATGGAAGAAGCAAGTTTCCTAACCTAACGTGTAACAACCACTTAAACAAGAGACGACAATCAATAGTTAACAACTAGGTTTCATTAGATCTAAGCAAACACTAAATTAATTAGCTAAACATGAAAAAGATAATGAAACAAGTAAAGGTAATTGAACTTGAATTAAACATAATGATAGAGTTAATCAAGAGACTTATCTATTGTGGAATGAGGGTATGAAAACCCTAAGTTACTGTAAAAAACTTAAAAAAAACTCGTACACCAACTTTTCTCCCAAAAGTGTGCACACTAAATGCTGAAAATTCTAAAACTATATATATGATTACACTTGCGACGACGTCACTTTATAATTGTGACGCCAACAAGTCACCGCCATTAGGGTTCCGTCTGCTCCAAGTCATTTTTGTGACGGGGTCCCTTTATACCTTCAGACATCGTCCCATAATCTCTAACGCTACCTTATAAATTTTCCAGCCGTCACTTTGTAATTTTCACAGAGAATTCCATCTCCTTTAATAAGTGACGGTGTCACTTGTCATTTCTTCATTTTTCTACTCACCGTCTCTAGTAAAATCTGGGCAGTTTTGATACTTTTATTTGCAAGTGACGGCGTCATCTTGTAGGTTGTAACACCGTTTGGTGCCTTTTTCCAGACTTTTCATGACTTGGTCGTTTTCTTCACATTTTCATCCTTTTCGTCCAAATAAGCATGATTTCCGCTTTTGCTTTCAAAGTACCTAAAATTGAAAAGGAACGAATTTAGGCAATATTTGATCATAAATACATTAGTTTAGGGCTTAAATGACCCCTAAAACGTCGTTTATATCATTATCAATAATCACTACTATCGTGAATAACCGCACTTTACGATTTTCTGAGCTCCTACAGCCCACCTCAAACCAAACACGCTTTAAAACATCCGCTCCATGGATTCTTGTTTTAACACGGGACCAAGTTTCTTAAACTCAACTTTTTTAACCTCAATGATTTTGTACACCATTTCCATCAAGGTTTACAATGTTAAACCTAGTGATAGAACTAGTCATTCTTCTTTAACCTTGCTAAAACCTTTTCAAGTTGTTTTAACCAACTTAACCGATAAGCCTCACAAGTCATGTGCAATATACCCGTTGTTGCTAAAACCACTTCATGCAAATCGAAATAATTAGAATAACCTTAAATCCTCGATTTTGAACAAGCAAACCCGTCGTAAAATTAATCCCCAATTGAACCACGATCGAGCTTGAACCACAAGAAAATCCATAACAATAAAATCTTCGCTTTAATTGAATTTTAAAACCAAAAAAACGATAACCTAAAGTCCAATTTTAATAATCGAATCCCTTTTTGGTGAAACCAAGAACTCGATCCGTCACCTTTATAGTATTTAGTTTCCTCCTGAGATTGAATATTAAAATAATACTATTCAAAATATTGTTTCAACTTTGTTTAATAATAAAAAAAACTCACGTCGCTTTGGTATCTTCTTCTTCAGCGTTTGTTTAAACCTGCAACTTCCCGCCAAATAAAAGCCGAAATGCCTATTACGTCTCGAACTAGTAACGACCTTCTGGAGATCACTACCCACCATCGCTCTAATACCACTTGTTAGGAAATAAAGGTTAACAAACCTTGTCAGCTAGTGCGGAATATTGACCCAAAGTAAACACGTACATGACCCCAAACGTCACATTGTATTAATTAACGAATGAGCAAGGAAGAATGTACTAACTAGCATCCCCCATCGCCTCCTTCTATAGAGATGAGGGGGTACAATCCCTATAGATTCAAATTCCATAGGATGGTTACATGCTTGCCTTGGAAGCCAAGCAACTAGTTTCCTAATCTAAGTATACTCCTAAACTCTATTTATACTAAATACAATTAAACCCCTAATATTGTCTATATAAACCCTCCTAAGCAGGGCCGGAGCCAGGATTTGAAGTTAGGGGGGGCTTAACTTTGTTGTCCGATAGTAACAACAAATGGCTCGTGTTATTGTTATGTATAAGAGTTGTGAAAATCAGGTTTTCAAAGGTCTAAAACGAATTACTTGAATAATAGAAGGGTAAAAAGAAACAAAAGTTATAAATAGTTTACATAGGGAATAGAAAAGCATTAAATATGTTTGTTAATCTCTTCTTTCTTCTTTCTTCTCCGATCGGTTCTTCACTTTTCCCAAAGCAAAACTATTTACCTTTTTATATTAAAATTACAAACGTGAATTGGTAGATTGAGGGCGATCATTAATATTTCTCAGAAAATGGGCTATTGGAATGTATTTTATTGTGTTTAGTGGCGAGTTGGGGGGGGGCCTAGCACCCGCTAGCCACCCTATCAGCTCCGGGCCTGCTCCTAAGTATTGCTAGTAGATATAACAATTGACAATCTGATAATGGTTCGAAGTCCTTGAGATTCATACTTGTAAAGGAAGCTTCAGAAAGGGTGTCTTCTTTATTATCCACTCGTTGAACTAGAAATGTGGGATAGTTATAGGGTGTGTTTATTGAAACTAGCAATAGCAGTTTAATTTATAAAAGTGTTTTGGTTTTGTAGCGTACCTCTAGCTGTAATTTTAATGTGTAAAATGACTTAATGCTAAATGCTAAACGCTAAATGCTTATTCAAAGAGCATTGAGTAACTAGTGTTTTTATAATTTTATAAATGCTATATGCTTTCTTCCAAATGAGCTTTGTAATAATAATGCTAAATGCTAAAAGCTCTAAAATGCTCTCAAAAGCCATGATACTTTTGTTTCACATGACCTCTCCTGAATGTTCTTTGTTTCTCATTACCAGTCGTAATCTGCGTACCATGCTGGATTAATTAGTTAATATCGGCAACACCATTAGGGTCTAGTTTTCTGAGCAAAAACTTCTCAAATAAATTTCAAAGAGCGGCCCCTCTAATATTTTGAAGGATCAATATGGTCTATTTTTTAATTAAAAAAAAAAAATTGTAGGACTTGATTCTTATTCTTGAGCATGTACCTTTGTGCAAGAAGCTATTAATTTTGATGTTTCTAAGAGATAATCACCAAGTTTCTTTCTGTTATATGTGATAATGGCAAGAAAAACTGCAAGATATGGACCTAGATCATCTTGATCATAAGTAAGAACGTTTAGAGCACTTCTAAAGAAAACGGGTTCACTTTTTGGATCCGTTCAACATCTTTCTTTTCCTTAATTATATTGCGATCATCAGGCTTTTCAACCAATCTTGGATCTGCACTCTCTAATCTCCTCTGTCATTTCACCATTTCTTTTGGTTGGCCCTCTTGGTCTTGATTGAGGATAGGTTTAGTTTTAATAGTAGCAACAGGTTTACCTAGGATACCACATGATCCTTTTTTTTCATTGAAACTTCTACTACTACCCTCTGGTTGATCGTCATCTTATCATCTCTTTTGCGCTCAGTACCCTGAGCTTGATTGTTACATGTTTCCTCGAGAGCTGCAGCTCTTTCAGTAAGTTTTGTCAGAGTATCCATTTGGTTTGGTTCAAGCTAGCAGAGTTCCTGTTCAAAGTTTGGATCATGATTGAATGCATGTACATCTTATTTGGATGCATACAGACGACTTTCAGCATACTGCAGACGAAGGATAGTTATAAGATCAGTATCCTCATCCTTAAGATCTTCTACAACTAATAATTCGTAGAGCAGTTGATCCTTTATATTGACTATTCTCTCTCTTGTTGGATAATAAGGTTGAGGTTTCAGTTGTTGTTGATGATGACGATGACGCTGTTATTGCTGTTGTTGTATAGGTGTTTGAGATATGATGACCTTTTTTTGATATATTATCCCTTTTTAATATCAGAAAATCATAGAGTAGCATGCAACGCTTTATTAAATAGTTCACGTGTCACAACACCTGTGAAGGGTTAGCAGTAACATATATCTAGGATTCGACCTCAAAGATTAGTATTTTATGCAGGATACATAAAGACTACATGAACATCATTAGATTGTGTCTTTTGATAGTGAAATTGTATCAGATTTTGTTACATATAATATGCCACCAAACTAAACCTTTTATAGTCGAAAAATGGCAGTTATATCCAACCCACACAACTGCGAGTCAAAACCAACCAACACAATGCTTGACTTAATTTTTCCTCCAAAAATAACTGCAACATAATTTTATAAAATGATACATTATGCATAAAATTAGTGACGATTTATCTTTCTAAGTTAGCAAATTAATCTTTCTATAATTTACCTCCAAAAGCCTCCTAAAAACTTTCAAACATTGGAATGAAAATGCACTTATAGACCCAGAATGACTTCTCTCACTGTGTGATAGATGCAACACACATTATTATTGATAAAACCCACAATTTTCAACAACACCACATTGTAATTCTTTTGTCAATGTTTCTCAAAGTTTCGTCTTTTTTTCCAGTTGGATGTTCATAATACTTGTGCATGGTTTCATCAACCATCTCATCACCGGCCATGAACTCTATTTGTGTTTTTTTACACTAAATAATGACATGACCACGTAAATTATCGTGTGACAGTTTACTATAATGCATCCTAATTTCTATTTCAATAATGATAGCTAGTATCATCACTCCTAACAATCCTACTTGGGTCGCAAAGATTAGCATTGCTCTTTCCTCAGAGTTTACCTTGAAATACTTTGGTTCTCTACACTCCTTGCTGTTGTTCAGGTAGCTCAATGTTGCACTGTCTTAAAAAATAATCTATTTCACTACCCACGCGAGCACCATCACAGTAGGCGTTTATTTTTGTTCCTACCATTTCTTCACCTTCATCATAGTTTGTATTATGTTAGTATGTTTATTTTGTTCAAGTATCTAATTCGATTTATCTAGCAGGAGGAGTGATAATGGAGTTCATCAATCATGTGCATGCTGCACAAGGAAATGGAGGAATCTAGGATACATTTACATGGAATGCACTAAAAATCAAGCTGCAGTGTTCATCATCATTCACTAGATGGTTGCGGTGAATTTTGGCGGGGCGAAATGGGCACCATGGAAGCGCTGCTTTGTGCAGCATGTAAATGCCACCGCAACTACCATAGGAAGGTAGCAGTTGGGCAACCAGTTGTGCGCATACACCAGCACAACCAGAAGACAGGACCAACGTGGTTTTATCAACAAAGTCCTTCAGCATTTGTGCCAGTGAGGCCATCTCCTCTTGCTAATAACCATAGTCCAATTCCTGTTCCTTTGCAGTCTGTGTCAACAGAAAACTTGGAGGGTACATCAAACCCTAGCCCCAGCAGGAACCATGGGCGGCGTCCACAAAAGCGACCTAGGACAAACTTCACTAAAGCTCAGAAGGACCGGATGCTGTCTTTCGCCCAGGAGTTAGGGTGGAGGATCCAGAAAGAAAGAGAAGGTTTGATAAACCAATTTTGTGAAGAAATAGGCGTCAACAAGAATGGTTTCAAAATATGGATGCACAACAATAAATACACCAAGGGTAAGAAGCTTTGATTATATCTTTTGGAACTAAACAGATTCACTTGAATTTTTAAGAGTTTGGTGTTTTATTTTTTTGTTGAGAATTAATAACCAGATAGACTGTTTGACTAGATTATTCGTAAGGTTATGATAGTATATGCTTGAGAATAGTAGAATAAAGACTAGACGAGATTGGTTAGTAAGCGAAGTTTTAAGTCTGAAGACAGTCATAGCCAAACTTTACCTTAAGTTCAAATGATTAAAGTAAATGAGTTAGAAGTTGAGTGTCCAAAATGCAGTTATATTAACCTAAAAAAATCAGACTTTTTTGTTGGGTTACGTGAAAGAAGGAAATGGCAAGAAGAGGTTAAGCAAAACTGATTAAATTAGTGGGTGATTGTGTTGGCCCAGTTTTAAGGATCTTTAATCAACGATATACCAAAATAACAAAATAACAATTTGAATCAAGTAACTTTTCTTATTTATCAGTCATCATTGTACAAAATCTGTCAATCATGTTTCTTACATTAGAATTCGAAGTATATATACTAAATGAAACGGTACATATGAACCATTGTGTCGGTTCAGGGGATAGAGCAGTTATTTTATAACTGCTGTGTAACCGTTTTCTATAACTGCTTCTTTTGACTTTTCGTATGGTTGACTTTTGTTGACCGGGTCATAATGGGTGTTGACTTGGGTCGCTGGGTTGGGTCGATTGGAATTAACCCAATAGATTGTTAGGTTGTGTTAAGTATTTAACGGTTTATGTAGCATAAGGTAAGAACATTGAATTTAAGTTGATTAAACATATGAACATGTAGGGTTCATGCATTCATAATCGAGAATTTGGGGTAAAAGTGTCAATGAAGTAAATTCATGTTTGATAGATGTTGTTTGATTAAGTCCTTTCATAAGACTATGTATATTTTGAAGTTTTATTCACTTGAACTTGATTTAAAATGATGTATTATTAGTAAGTTTTGGTTACTGAGTTTATAAATGGTGTAAGTTTGATGGTGAAATCATGAGTGTTTGACAAAGGTACATTTTGGGTCAAAAGCATTTCACGAACAAGTCATAGTGTTCAAGTTTTGTGTTAAACTTAGTTTGAAACATGGTTAAAAGCTATGGTAACAATTTGGGTGCAAGAAAGTTTAAATCAGGCTTAGATTAAAAGCTTAGTTTGTGTTTCTTAATCAAAACAGGTCAAAATATGAAATCGGTAATTTTGGTTAATTTAAATGGGTTGGATGTTAATTGAGTCAAAAACTTGTTTACGTTTCAAGTATACAAGTCTGTTAAGTGTTTAGGGTAAGTTGAGATTTTAATGGTACAACAACACTCACGAAGTTTTCGTCCCTTAAATATGACTTTGTCGAATTTTTATCCCTGATACATGGCTCGCAGAAATTTTGCATTGTATGCATCTACACATGCAGCATAAAAGTTACAGGACATGCAAAACTTTTACCAGCCATGTAATTATCAGTTTTCTGTAAACAAAACTTCATTCAAATTCATGCATATTGTGTCGTTTCGGTTTGCATTTTAGGACCATTATAAGAAATCTATGCAATATTAGAAGCATTGAAACATAGGGATAAGATCCGCTAGCGGCTAGACACCTTGCTAATTATTAATCATCTGAGTTATCATCCTTTGCATAAGAATGGAGTAGCTTGGTATATTAACTTTCCTAATAACTTGTAGTTACGTATTGAGTGATGATGTAATGTCTTGAATCGATATTTTCTTGGGTTTCACATTATGGTATAAGTACATAGATTGGATTCATTCATCCAATGCTAGAAAAAGTCCAACTTGTATTTGAAAGGTGTTTGTCGTAGTTGGAAGGTGGTTTAAATCCAACCAAAGGTTGGAAAGTGATACTTGTAATCTCAATATGATACTATTGCTGTTGATTAAATAAGTAATAGTTAAGTTATCACAATAATTTAAATAAGCCTTTTGCTTATGTGTTAAACATTTCAATGTTTTGTAGGTTCTAAAGGCAAAGGCGACGGCGAAGGATAAGGGTAAAGCACCTATGGAATAGACGGTGAAAAGAAGTGGTCGTTCAAGCTTGATATTAGACGGGCAATCTTTTGAACAATGTTATGATACAATGTTAAACCACCTCTCTTGTCAAGTAGTGGTTGTCTTTTGACAAACCTAATGTTATCAATTTGCAAAGATTTATGCTAATTAGGGAGGAAAATGATATTTTTATAAAACGGGCCCGGAACCCGTGAAAACGTTTGATGTATCGAAAAGATATTTTTGTGGATGATAATTTGGGCCATTAAGAAAGTTCCAATAGTTTGAATTAAGGCGTTCGTCGGTTTGGTTATTGGGTTATTTGGTTTATTCGGTTCGGTTAATTGGTTAATTTTCTTTTTGGGTATAACGAAACCGAATCGAACCGAAATCAAATTGATTCAACCTAACCGAATAACCGAAAACCAAACCAAATAACCCGAATTACATAATTTTAATTACTTTTTAGTTAATTATATATATGTTTAGCACAAAATATTTTTTCAAGCTTAAATCATGTTATATTTATATAAAAGAGTTTTAGTGATTTTTTCATATATATACATAGAAAAAATATATATTTTATATAAATTCGGTTTTGGTTTTTATTAAAACCATATCCAAACCGATAACCAAATATTTAGTTCGGTTTGATCAATTCGGTTCGATTCTGAATTCGGTTCAATTATTTTCGGTTTGATTTGGTTTGGTTTACAGTTCTTGTGGATATTACCCAATCCGTGAACACCCTAATGACCCATTTAATCATATTTTGTAGCTCCGTTTGTGCTCCTCCATTTGAGGACATGTTATTTGTTTTGGACAAAATTTTAAAAGATTGACAATAGATGTTTAGAAGAGATACAATTACCATTCTAAAACATAAGACTACGTAAAACTTCCCATTATTCTCCATCTCACGCATTCACTCACCACTCAAACTCCCGTAACTTTGCTCAAAGTTACTTACCCAACCTAACAAATAAATATAAACACAACCAAAAGGCATGTCTCCTATGATATCTCTTGTTGTGTTAGAAGCTCCTCAATGGTTGTGAGTTCAACTCTTGCTTACAACATGTGTGATATGTGATGTATGTATTGTGAGATCTTGGTTGCCATTCTAAAAAAAGAAGAAAAGAAAACGCACCCTCTCAGTCTCTCACAAAATTGCCTCAACATTAGTAAAGCCGGTTCGCCATTTGGATTAATAAAATAGTAAAAGAAGCTATATATACCCAAGAATACATAAATACCGTTCATATTTCAAAACTTTTTCCCTATTCTTACCCTAACTCTCTTCTCCAAACTGTGAAGTCTAATATTTAACAGCTCATGTCTCAATCTTTTCCTATTTTATGACAGTTTTGGGGTAATTTGACCAATGATAACCACACAAATACTCATCCTATCAAAACAAAAGTAAAAATAAAATGCACACAATTTATTGAATAATTAAATGTGAAGCTAAGTCTCCAAATCAAAGGTTGTATTGTTGAGTCTCCTCCTTTTATTAGCAGAGTTTAGACATGACTCAACTGTTGCATCATCAGTTTTAAAGCTCAAACAAGCAGCCTCCAACACACCAATTGGACTCTTTGGCATTGATGCCAATGTACCACTATTAAGCTTCTCGTATAATCACCAGTTAGCTCTTTCAACAACTCTATACATTTAAGAACCCGCTCCTGCAAAACCATATTGAAACAACAATCTTTAATCAATACTACTATTGAAAGAAAGGTCTAATATACAACATTTGTTGCATAAATGCAAATATAAGACTACAAGAAATTTTGTTCTTTTGTGTTTTCTTGTTTATAAATTGTCTCTAACGTCTAAGCATCACAAGATACAAGCCATATGGGTAAGGGTAACAACATATGCCAAGAGTTCGATAGTTTTGTGCTATAGAAAGTGGTAACATATGTAAAGGAAAGTTGTGTATTGTACTATCGTTATAGTTAAGGATTTGAATCTCTTCATTTGTGACATGGGACAAGATTCTACTTGGCTAAAAACCATTATAAAGATTATCACATATTCACATTAAGGATCCTAACTTATTAACAACTAAACATATCTCAACCACAATCACCGTACAAATGTACAATATGAATATTCAATCCACAACATAATGGATCATTAATACCTTTTGAACATGATGATCAAGGGTAGAATATTGAGTTGATCCAGTCGCATGAATTGCAACTGCTGCTGCTATCTCAGAAGGTCTAAACTCCAAGAACTCAATTCCTACATTGTGAAATTACCATTTTAGTCCTCATTCCTAATCAACATTTCATGCCTTCAATCTATGATATTAATAAACAATGATCATCATCTTACCTCTAATTAAGCATAAAAGAGTTGGGTTGATGTCAAAATCATAGATCTTAAAACAGGCTGACCACCATTGACTTTCAAAGAAAATAATCAATAAAAGAAAATGGAGACACTGCTTGCATCCTCCATTTCAATGTTGCCATCACAAGCAACTCCATTTTTGAATGGTTTTGGTTCAAAATAAAATCTTGATCCACCCACCTGCATTTTAACCAAAAATCAAAACTTTTAGTCAAATTCACTTTGACCCCACATTGAAAGTCAATAATTGAAGTCAAAATAAGATCTTGACCTGCAAATCTAGGATGAGGGTACTTCTGTCTCTTCCATTTTAATGCTAGTGATAAACAAGCTACTGCTAGCAATTGCATCATCCAAGCTTTGGCCTAACAATATAATAATTGACTCATTATATTAAACAAAACTAATGCATCATATATCATATATTATGATATGATAAAACTAAAATGAATACTTACAGGTAATTCATAAACAGCAAGGAATCTGTCCATATAATTTATTGCTAAATATGCACTTAATGGTCCATAACTAAAATGAGAATGAACCTGATCAAGGAAAAAAAAAAAAAAAGTTAACATTAGTAACTTTTAAAATTCCTATATTGGATACTAAAGTTGGATCTTACATGGACTTTTAATTCTTAATAAGTCAAAAATAAATCAAAATGCTAAAGAACAAACCTTTGTAATCCAATCAACAGCCTCTTGTCTTGAACCCAAATCAAAGTTCCCATTTTCAATTTACTAAAATAATCCAAAAAGCCAACAAATTGTTCACATTCTTTCTCAATCAACAAATTTATACACTCATCACTTTGCAAGGTACATCAAGAACAGAGTACTCTGTTTCAAGATTTTGATAATGAGTACTATTTTGATTATTTCCATGATCCCATAACATATCATCATCATTATCATAACCAATATAATCATTATCTTCTGAGCATAGTAAACAATCAAGACTTGGAGCCATTTAAAAAAAAAAAAAAAAAAAAAAAATTTCCTATAGACAATATTTTTATTATTGATTTAGTATGCAAATACTAACAAAAATTCTAAATAGCTCAAAAATGCAGAAAAATGGTTGCTAAAAGTGAGGGAGTTTGTTGTATGAAACAAAAAATGATTTGCTAGATGAAGCAACTTAACTTTTTCTCTCACTAAAAACAGAAAATGAATGAAATGATGATGCAAAGAATGTGGTTTATATGCACAGATGAAAATGGCAGAAATGAAGGGTGTGATTTTTGGTTTTAATATGTGTGTGTTTGTGTGTGAGAGAGATGCAATGGGAATGAGAAATACATGCACATAAATATCAATATTTTGTTTTAAAAACACATGCAAATATTAGGAGAGATATAAATGTGTTAGAAATTGTTTTGTTTCTTCTTTTGCTTTTTGACAAAAGTAGATGTTTAATTGATTGAGTTTACTGTTTTGATACGTTTTATTTATAGAAATTGTTTTTATGATTGACTACTCCTAAATAATTGTTTATAGAATTTGTTTTCTTGAATAATCTT